>CM067167.1:91119393-91153209 GCA_034093135.1 Erigeron breviscapus
TTCAATATTGAGTCGGTACTTATAGAGTTACATATGCCATAGGATGTGCTTGTTCTTGATTATATGTGTGTGATGTTAGGTCCATATTTACTGGACTCGCTCCAGACTCGACTACTGGAGCCTTACTGAAGATCTGTCCAGAAATGATATTTACTGGACCTACTCCAGACTTGGAAACTGGAGTCCCTCTGAAGATTTGTTCAGAAATAATGGAAGACCAGTGAGCAAAATACTTGTATAGGAAATCAGGAGACATCCTCCAGATTAGCTCACTGGACTTCACCACAGTCCAGATCGATTCTACTGAAGACATTCTCACTGAAGTCAAAGACTAAAGTTAGAATAAAGAAGATTGACAAATGGCGGAGTCCACTGGAAGTCTTTCCAGATCTACGACTGGAGGTTTGTCAGTGTTCTAGACCTTACAAGTCTGAACACTGATATCGAGGAATTGACTTTTTCCCTTTACACACTTTCCAAAGAACAATACACTTGTTCTTTACTAAAATGCATACGTGTGTAAAGGTGGTTGGTTAAAAGAATAAAGTCATATTGATGTGACTTTATCCTTGTACCTTAACCAATGCATTTAATGACCTTGTCGGTTCATTAAATGCATGCAACCATATTTGTACGGCACAAATTCACTGGTGAATTTGTTTGTCAAAGGTGTTTGTGTTATGGTGACAAGAAGCCGGGAAATGTTAAGGTGATCTCTATGATGAAAGCTCTTCGTTGTATACGGCAAACTAAGTCACATTTTCTAGCTTATGTCATCGATTCTCGTATCGCGAAGCCTACAGTCTCTGATGTCGAAGTTGTTTCCGAGTTTCCTGATGTTTTCCCTGAAGATCTTCCAGGTCTTCCTCCGGATCGTGAGTTGAATTCTCCATTGACCTCATTCCTGGTGCTACTCCTGTAGCCAAAGCTCCCTATCGTCTAGCTCCGACAGAAATGAAGGAGCTGATGACTCAAATTCAGGAACTTTTAGATAAAGGTTTCATTCGTCCGAGTTCCTCTCCATGGGGTGCTCCTATCCTTTCGTAAAGAAGAAAGACGGATCCATGCGCATGTGTATCGATTATCGTGAGCTGAATAAAAGAACGGTGAAGAATAAGTATCCACTCCCTCGCATTGATGATTTGTTCGATCAACTTCAAGGTGCTTCTTATTTTTCAAAGATTGACTTACGATCTGGCTATCATCAACTGAAGGTTGAAGAGGAAAGTGTAGCCAAAACAGCGTTCCGAACTCGTTATGGTCATTACGAGTTCCTCGTCATGCCATTCGGTTTGACAAATGCTCCAGCGAAGTTTATGGATTTGATGAACCGTGTCTGTCGACCATTTTTGGATCATTTCGTTATTGTTTATCGACGACATTCTTGTGTATTCAAGGACGGAAGAGGAACATAGAGAGCATTTGAGGGCTGTCCTTCAAGTCCTCAGAGAGAAAAAGCTTTATGCTAAGTTCTCCAAGTGTGAGTTCTGGCTAAAGGAAGTTCACTTCCTCGGCCATGTCATCTCCTCTGATGGTATAAAAGTAGATCCTTCGAAGATAGAAGCGGTGTCGAAGTGGGAGCAGCCTAAGTCTCCTACTGAAATTAAGAGTTTTCTCGGTTTGGCTGGTTACTATCGACGTTTTATTCAGGATTTCTCACGCATTGCCAAGCCAATGACTGAATTAACGAAGAAAGGTGTGAAGTTTGTGTGGACCGATGCTCAAGAGAAAGCCTTCACGACGTTGAAAAAGAAGTTGTGTGAAGCTCCGGTCCTAGCTTTACCCGAAGGAACCGATGATTTAGTTGTCTATAGTGACGCATCCATTACGGGGTTAGGGTGTGTATTGATGCAACGAGACAAAGTTATCGCTTACGCCTCTAGACAGCTGAAGCCTCATGAGCGGAACTATCCTACTCATGACCTTGAGCTGGCTGCTGTTGTTTTTGCTCTGAAATTGTGGCGACATTATCTGTATGGTACAAAGTGTACCCTATACACGGATCATAAGAGCTTACAGTACGTGTTTACTCAGAAGGATATGAATGTTAGGCAACGACGGTGGATGGAGTTATTAAAGGATTATGATTGTGAGATTAAATATCACCCAGGCAAAGCTAATGTGGTTGCTGATGCCTTAAGCCGCAAAGGATATGCGAAGAGTAGGTTATGTGCAATGATTACGAAGGTTGAGTCGAACTTAATGGAACCTATTCGATTAGCTCAAATTGAAGCGCTGAAGGAGGAGAATGTGAAAGAGGAGTCTATTGGGAAAAAGAAGAAAAATAGACTTGAAATGGAAGAAAATAGTCGCGGTCTTCGAACTTACAAAGGAAGAATATGGGTTCCTCTATATGGAGGCAATCGTGAGTTAGTGATGGACGAAGCTCACAAGACTAAATATTCTGTACACCCTGGTGCCACAAAGATGCATGCGGACTTGAAGCCGATTTATTGGTGGCCCAGTATTAAAAACGATGTGATGATGTACGTACAGAAGTGTTTGACGTGTGCGAAGGTGAAAGCTGAACATCAAAAGCCTTACGGGAAGTTTCAGCAACTCGAGATCCCTGAATGGAAATGGGATCGCATTACGATGGATTTTGTAACCAAACTTCCGAGGACGCCTCGTGGTCACGATATGGTATGGGTTATTGTCGATCAATTAACGAAGAGTGCCCATTTCCTCCCAGTTCGTGAGAACGCTCCTATGGAAAATTTCGCTACGTTGTATATTGATGAAGTGGTTTCTAAACATGGTGTCCCGTTATCGATTGTGTCCGATCGTGATGCTCGATTCGTTTCCAAATTTTGGAAGAGTTTTCAACGGGAAGTTTGGTACTCAAGTTCGTCTGAGCACAGCCTATCACCCGCAGACCGATGGGAAAAGTGAAAGGACTATTCAAACGCTCGAAGATATGCTCAGAGCTTGTGTAATGGATTATGGTGGTTCGTGGGATAAACACCTACCTCTTATTGAGTTTGCGTATAACAATAGTTATCATGCGAGCATTGGAATGCCACCTTATGAGATGTTATATGGTAGAAAGTGTCGGACTCCTAATTGTTGGTTGGAGCCTGGGGAAAAGCAATTTGCTGGACCTGAAGTAGTACAAATTACGGCCGATAAAGTTAATGTTGCAAAGAAAGCCCTGCGTATTGCTCGCGAAAGGCAAAAGTCATATGCTGATAAGAAAAGGAGGCCGTTTGCTTTTAAAGAAGGTGAAATGGTTTTACTCAAGGTGTCGCCTTGGAAAGGTGTATTACGATTTGGCAAACGAGGAAGCTAAGCCCTAGATTCATTGGACCTTTTAAGATCATTAAGAAGGTTAATGAACAGGCATTTCAACTGGAATTACCTCCAGAACTTAATGGAATTCACAACACTTTTCATGTGTGTTATCTACGTAAATGCCATGCAAACGAAACGGATGTCATTCCACTCGAGGACGTAAGTATTGATCCAAACAAGCAGATTGTTGATGAACCTGTTGCTATAATGGGAAGGAAACAAAAGAAATTACGACGAAAGACTATCGATCTAGTTCTCATTAAGTGGAAACACAATCACGGCGAAAGTATGACTTGGGAGACCGAGTCCGTAATGCGGGAGACCTATCCCCACCTTTTTTGATGTTGAAGTGATTCCGGGGACGGAATCCTCTTAAGGGGGAGGTAATTGTAACATCCCAAACTTTTTGTGTAACGGTTGACTTGAGTCGTTAAGTCAACACTTCGCTACCGTTAAGTATCTAAACAAGTTAATGCTTACGTGTGTTTAATATGCTATATGTGAGAGGCTTTAATGCCTTAAAGATAATATAAGGGCATAATGTGTAAAGTTATATGAATGTAGTATAGTCAAGTCGACAACAGAAAAACGTACTGATTTTGTTTTGGCCATAACTTTCAATCCGTAACTCCGTTTTTGACGATTCAAATCGCCACTTCTTCATAAAAGAGTCTATTTTCCAATAGAAAGATATGTTCCAAGTGGTCGAGTTCGACCAGCTGGGTCGAGTTCGACCAAGGTCGAGTTCGACCTTACTAAACGCTGCTAACTTGTTTTGACCATAACTTTTGAACCGTAACTCCGTTTTTGACGATTCAAGCGGCCACATTTTTGTAAAAGAGTCTAGTTTCCAGAAATGAATTGAATTCGACCTGGTTGGGGTCGAACTGGTCGAGTTCGACCTGATTAAGTTCGACCAAACCATATTCATGCCTATATATATGTTGATCTTTCATTTCTTCAAAGAGTTTTACACACATAACTTCTCTCTCTAAGGTTCTCTTTGAAAATCCCAGATCTTCATCAAGAACATCTAGGTGAATCATATCTTGGATTAATTGTTGTGCAAATCTTGGGTTACATGTTGTGTGTAAGGACCTAATTCGACTTGTCTAAGGTTGGATTTAACATATTATATACTCGTGTAATCGGTTTTGTGCAACTACATATCTAAGGTATCCTTTACTTGGCCAAAATACTCACAAAACACACACATAGGGCCGTGGGTTAGGTCTAGGCCGATCAAAAGAAAACAGCACCACCGATCGCTCGACATAGGGTTTTTGGTGGTGATTTTCACTCGTTTCATAGGCCGATCCATTCTCCCTCTTTAGTGGTGATTAAGAACACGACTCAAGGTTGCTAGCAAGTTATATTGCTTTTTACGCTTTCAAGAGGTAAGATACACTACTTTTGTCACGCTGAGGGTGCAATGAAAATGGTTTCATAAACTATAACCTCCAAAACGGTAATGTATAACTCATATGTGGTTGGGTTGATATGGGAGGTACTCGGGGATTAATGATGACGATGTTTATGCCTAAAATGTTTCCCCGTACACATGGTTATGATATGATATGCAATGATGATGATATGCTTAACGATATGATATGATGTGATATGATATGATGAACGGTGGTTAATGACGTGATGTAATGTTGATATGTGCATGTATATGTGGCTTGTTCATCTAGAACACTAGACCTTTTTAGGTTGCCATGACACGTGCACGTTTTAAGGGCCCTAACGTGAAAGGATGATAGATGTGGATTAGTTTAGGATTAATGTGGAAACCTAAACTAAATGTGGTATATGCTCGAGCTAATTAGATGTGGATAAGTGTTATGCATAACCCGTGCCTGATGTGGTAAAAGGTACGTATAAATCGTGCTCGTATGTGGGAGAGTACGTAGTGCCCGTATGTGGGAGGGTACGTTAAAATGGTTGCTCGGGTGGCTCCTTGCAACAAGTCATATGTGGTGAGTAGTTTCGGGTGGCCTGATGACCCACCTAATGTCATGAACATAACGTGCTACTCATGGATCGACATTGTCTTTCCTTAACGGTAACTTCGGTTACAACTTAACGAGGTGAATCAAAGTGATCAAATTGATTAGGCACGCTTAGGGTCATGAACTCTATGCTTATATGTGATGTGGATATGTTTATACGGTGGTATGAATGCCTAATTAAAATGACGTAATGCTTTAAAGTGACGATTTAAATGGATGAAATGTTTTGCTTAACCTGGTGTTATCTTACTTAGCTTTATAGCTAACACTTGTTTCTTTTAATGTGTTGACACCCCTCAGGTTAGGCAGTGAGATGATGTGTGAAGCTTTGGCGAGAGATGGGTAGATGATCAAGCTGGCTTTAGTTTACCCAATAGCTTCGCATAGACCTTATGTTATTGGTTTCCTTTATGGAACTTATGTAATGACTATGTTATGATTGTTTTATGTTGGGCAATCTTATGGATTTCTTTTATTACAGATTTGATGCTATTAGTAACACCACCAATGTTTTCTCAACTGTTTTCCTTAGTTGAGTATTTTCCTAAATCGTTTCCGCATGATTTAACGCCGTTAGGCGAAATTTTTGGAAATCCATATTTTTACGAAACGGGTGTTACATTCAGTAGAAGTATACTTAAGATCAAAGTACGCTAACTCGGCAAGAAGATGTTGATATCTTAGAATAAGATCTTCAACTTGTTCGTTTTTGGTAGCGTTGAAACAGTCAAATTGTTTCTTAAGCATTTTAATTCTGTTTTTCTTTAGTAGTGGATCTCCTTCACAATGCGCTTCAATAGCGTCAAACAACTGCTTTGAAGTTTTGTATTCTTGTTTGGGAAACAGATGCACCAACTCTTGTGGAATACACATACGAAGAGTCGAAAGAGCCTTTACTTCGATTGCATAGGCGGCCTTTTCTTCACCTTTCAATTCTGACATCCTATATGTCGAAGTAACGCCATTGACAGTAAGAGTAGGCCACTCATATCCTTCAGTAATCATAAGCCACATATTTAAATCTTCTCTCTGAATAAAATCTTCGAAGCGACCTTTCCATGCCCAGAAGTCAGCTAAGGAAACTAACTTCGGTGGTGAATTAGTCCTTCCGACTAGATGATCATGATAAACCAGAGAATTTAGATATTGTGCAACGGCACTGTTCACTGTTGAAGAAGAAGCCATAGGAACGAAACGAAAATAAGACTAAATTCGTAAGAAGAATCTGAACGAAGATAGCTAACTTCGCAAGGGAAGGTTAGAACGAAGATGAATCTAAGTTCGTAAGGTGTGAACTGAACGAAGATAGCTTAAGTTCGTAAGCTAAATTCGTAAGGTGAAAGCTGAACGAAAATAACTTAATTTTGTAAGTTAAATTCTCTTGAGACAAGGTAAAACCTTGCACACCCATACCCTTACATCGCTCTATGGAGCCTTCAGATTCACTGAAGATAATAATGCTGCAAGGCTGGTGGCTGAGCAAGATGCCATGAACCATGCTCAGGGTTCCAAGGTTGCTAGTGTACCTGAGCGACCTTGTGCTGCTTTAATGTCTACAGAGAGTGTCCAGGCACACTCGATGAAGGAGATGTTAAACAGTTTCTTGAACTCTGGACTGACCACTGAAAACAGTGATGGCTGTAATGAAACTGACGATGATGATCTGGTCGCCATGATTGCTAAAACCTTTAACAGGTTTAAGCATAAATCTAAAAGATTTAATGGCCCCAACAATGCTTCCAGCTCCAGCTCTCTGAATAAGACCAATCTTACATGCTATAAGTGTGGCAAGAAAGGTCATTTTATGAAGGAATGCAGATCTAGTCAGTTGAACAACCAAACTGGCCCCTCTGTCCTTAATTACAATCGGCCTGATGATAGCTACAAAGCTAAATACAAGAAGCTTAAGGCCCAGATTGCCCTCCTGTCCATGCAAAGGGAAAAGGATCAGTGCTTAATGGCACAAACTGAGGGAAAATGGGAGTACTCTGATGACTCATCTGATGATGAAGAAGAGGAAAGGGACATGTGTTTCATGGCCTTGGAAGATTAACAGCAGCAACACGTGGCAAAAGAAGATGTCATCACTGGAAGATGGGTGGACATCATTCTAAAGAAGGTATGTGATTATGATCACCAGGTTGACCCTGAACTAAAACTGGACCTGGCTGAATCATTAAGTGGTGATTTAGCTTTTGTTGAAACAGTAAGAGCTGATAGTGAAAGATATCTTGACACTATCTTAATTGAACTGAACATCGTTAAGCCACAACTTAATGATTTACAAAGTGTCCAGTTGGCTCTCAAGGAGTCAGTTTTAAAGATTGAGGCTTTAGAACTTGATAATCAAAAACTGTTTTCTGATCTTGAAAAAGAACAAAAGATTATCAAGTCTTGGGTAAAAGCATCTGGCAAAAACTATGATGCATTTTCAAGAACTATCGATGCCCAGAAAAGTGCATGGAAATCTGGAGATGGCAGCTCTTATACCAGATCTTCATGCATTGCCTCCAGCTCTCCAGGTTGAAACACCTTATGATCAACCTGAAGCTGTTGAAACTGAAACCAATGAGACCACCCCCATTAAGGTTAAAACTGGAGCCAAACAGGCTAAAGCTCCAGTCAAAAAGGCCACTGGTAACAAGCCTTTACCTCATAAGTCTAAGGTGCCCAAGACCCGAAAGACTAAAGCACCAGTTGAACCAAGGTCCAAGGTTCAACTGCCTGATCAAAATGATATTTTGGTTAATCTGGAAAGTCAACTCCAACTTTGTCTCGGCAGGTTCAGAGTTGCACTGCCCGGATTAACAATCTGGAAGGAGGTTTATTGCCTCCAGTTTTCAAACAAAATATTAAACCACTCCCCTCAAAACCTAAACAAAAGAATGTTCCATCTGGAACAAAATCTGATAAAATAAAGGGGAGTAAGTATCAAATACCAATTGTTTTTACTCCTGCACCTGGAGCTGGTGATAATGCTCCAGATGTAGCCTCCAGTTCAACACCTCAACAATCAACTGTGGCTTCTGTAGAGAAGTCCAGTGGACCCATCAAGAAAAGATGGGTTCACAAAAAGAACTAATGATTTTTGTGCGTGTGTAGGGCGATCGAAAGAAGAATATCTGGTATCTGGACAGCGCTGCTGGCCGGACTATGACCGGATTTAAGCCCCTACTGGAAGAGTTCACTGTCCAAGATGGACCGACAGTGACATTTGGTAACGATCAATCTGGAAAGACTGAAGGATATGGTGTGCTCAATACTGGACAAGTCGAAATCAAAAGAGTTGCATTTGTGAATGGTTTGAAATACAACCTGATCAGTGTTAGCCAACTTAGAGTTTTGTTCGATATTGCACAAGGCACCATATTTAACAAGGATTGGAAAGTGGTGATGATTGCACCAAGAAAAGGAAATGTGTACATCATGGATATGGAACCAGCTCTAAAAGAGCAATGTTTCTATACCAAAGCTGATGAGGACACCAACTGGCTATGGCATAAGAGGTTATCCCATCTAAACTTTAAAAACATTAACAAGTTGTCTCGCAAACAACTGGTTGATGGGATACCTCAGATTTCTTTCAATAAAGAAAAACCATGTCCAGGTTGTGAGATGGGCAAGCAGAAAAGAGCTAGTTTCAAAACTAGGCAAAATTTCAGCATCACTGAACCTCTTCACATGCTTCATATGGATCTCTTTGGTCCAGTGAATGTTCAAACTAGAGCTGGAAAGAAGTACACTCTAGTTGTGGTTGATGAATTCACCAGATACTGCTGGGTGGTATTCATCAGATCCAAAAGTGATGCATCTGCTGAAATCATCTCACTCATCAAAAGAATTAAGCTCAAGTATACTCGAAAAGTTTGTCAGCTGCGAAGTGATAATGGTACTGAATTCCAAAATAAAGTACTTGAAACATTTTGCAATGACACTGGCATCTCTCAAAACTTCTCATCAGTTCACTCTCCAGAGCAAAATGGAGTTGTGGAAAGGAAGAATCGTACACTGATAGAAGCGGCCAGAAGTATGCTATCTGAATCTGGTCTTCCCACCAGTTTTTGGGCTGAGGCAGTTGCAACTGCTTGCCACACCCAAAACCGGTCAGTCTACATCAAGAGACATAAGAAGACTGCCTATGAAGTACTCAGGAATCGAAAACAAATATTGGATATTTCCATGTATTTGGTTGTCCAGTTTATATACTGAACGATTCAGTCAGCTTGGAAAGTTTGATGCAAAAGCTGATGAAGGAGTATTTTTAGGCTATTCAGATATTCGAAAGGCCTTTAGAGTTTATAACTATAGACTCCAAAAGGTGCATGAGACAATTCATGTCACATTCGATGAATCAACTGAAGCAATCAACAAGAGACCAAGCCTTGATATTTCTCCAGTCATTCCAATCAATTTTTGTGAAACTGACCAAGTTCATCGGTCAGTTGTTTCACCAGATGATGCTTCCAGTTACAACAAACTGGAACCAGTTAAGAAGAAGAAAACCTCCAGTGACACATCATTCTATCCCTCCATCAATTTCAACTTACCACAAGAATTGGTGATTGGATCAGATGTACGTGCCACTCCAATATCAGCACCAGTTCAAACACCTACTTCTCCAGTTCTTCATGAAATACCTTCTAATGAGGAATTTCATGATGCTAATCGAGACCTCATTGACTCTGATGAGGATGTAGAAGTTGTTTGGACTGATCCTTCTCTAGAAGCTGTTGCAACTGAAGAAGATCGCCAGGTGACTTGCACTGATATTGTAGTTCACCAGCCTAGTCAATACACTAGATGGACTCGAGCCTACCCAATTGAACAAATTGTGGGTGATCCAACTAGTGGGGTTCAGACTAGAAGAGCCACAAGTGAGCAATGCTTAAACGTCACCTTCAAGAAGATTGACGAGGCTATGGCAGACCCAAGCTGGGTGGAAGCTATGCAAGAAGAGCTCGTCCAGTTTGAAAGGAACAATGTTTGGGAGCTTGTTCCTTGTCCACCACGGTTAAAGAAAGAACCTATTGGTACCAGATGGGTCTACCGAAACAAAATGGATGAAGACGGCCATGTTGTAAGAAACAAGGCCAGACTAGTTGTCCAGGGTTATTGTCAAGCAGAGGGCGTTGACTTTGATGAGACTTTTGCTCCAGTTGCAAGACTTGAAGCCATACGAATATTTTTCTGGCTTATGCAGCCCATCTGCAGTTCAAGGTCTTCCAGATGGATGTCAAAAGTGCGTTCCTAATGGAACATTGGAAGAAGAAGTTTATGTTAAGCAGACTCCAGGTTTCATCGATGAGAAGAATCCTCATTGGGTTTATAGACTGAACAAAGCTTTGTATGGTCTAAGACAAGCCCCAAGAACCTGGTATGATACTTTAACTAAACATCTTCTTAAAAATGGCTTTCAAAGAGGTGCAATAGATAATACCTTGTTTATTTTAAAAGAAAGAGGTAATATCTTATTGGTACAAATTTATGTTGATGACATTATATTTGGTTCAACTGATGATGCAATGTGCAAAAAGTTTTCTAAAATCATGTCATCTGAGTATGAGATGAGTTTAATGGGTGAATTAACATTTTTTCTTAGGTCTTCAGATTAAGCAAACTGAAAATGGAATTTTCATAAACCAAGGAAAATATGTCAGAGATTTGTTAAGAAAATACAAATATGATTCAATCCCATCGAAAAACACACCTATTGCAGCACCATTAAATTTGGATTCTGACCCAACTGGCAAACCAGTTAACATAACTGACTATCGTGGTATGGTTGGTTCACTGATGTACTTAACTGCCAGTCGACCAGATATAATGTTTGCAACATGTTTATGTGCCAGGTTTCAGGCTAACCCTAAAGAATCACATTTGCAAGCTGTAAAGCGTATCTTTAGATACCTGAAAGGGTGTCCTAATCTTGGTCTTTGGTACCCCAAAGGCTCAGGATTAGATCTAATGGGTTATTCAGATTCTGATCAATGCAGGTTGTAAGATAGATAGAAAATCAACAACTGGTGGTTGTCATTTCCTTGGAGGAAACTGGTAAGTTGGACCAGCAAGAAGCAGACTTCAGTCTCTATGTCCACTGCTGAGGCAGAGTACATTTCTGCGGCCAGTTGTTGTGCCCAGATTCTCTGGATCAAGAACCAGTTACTAGATTATGGTCAAAAGGTTACTAAGACCCCAATCTTTTGTGACAACACCAGTGAAATTGCTATATCTCACAACCCAGTGATGCACTCCAAAACAAAGCATATTGACATCAGGTATCATTTCATTCATGATCATGTTATGAAAGGAGACATTGAATTACATTTCATCCCCAATGACAAACAGTTAGCTGATGTTTTTACAAAACCTCTCGATGAGAAAACCTTTAAACATCTCATCAGTGAACAGGGAATGTTAAATCCTTAACTGGAGCTTTCTTTGTTATTGAACGCGTCAGTGACTGTAAGTACCAACTCAATATGTGGTACTACTGAAGACACCTCTATGTCGATGGTGGAGTTACTTTGCAATATATGCACTGAACTGGAGACGACCAGTTGCAGTGAGTATATACCAAGTTCTAGATAGATTACTTATTTAAATGACAATAAGTAAAGAACAATGCAATAATACAAATAACTTGTAAATAACTTGATGAGACAATATGTAATTTTCAATGTGTAATTTATTTATTGATGTTAAATAAATTACAAGGTTGTTGCGGAACCAAGATAATACAAGAATGTAAATATCCTAACAACCTATGAAATACAATTGATCTACACTCGGAATTTCTCAAGACAATCGAAACACTTAAAGTTGTGAAATGTTCCTTTTAGCGATTGAGAGAAGATTGCACAAGTTCACCAAGAATATTGCAGGTTTGCAAAGTGTGAAGTGTTTTCACTTATTATTCTTGTTGTGCAATGACTTGTATTTATAGGCAAAGTTAACATTGGGATGTTAACTTTTGCCGTACAAATGTGGTTGAGAGCATTTAAGGAATAGCATTTAATTCCTTAAAAGCAGTATAAAGTTGTCGGATAAAGCAACTTTATTCAACCAGCTTTATGTACCTTTTATTACTTAAATAATAAGATAAGTCTTATTATTCGGGTAAGGGGACATAAAGCACACAAGTCAATTCCTCGTAATCAGTGTAAAGCTTTGTAAGGCTTTCCACTGATGGTCTCCAGTTTGTAACTGACTAGAATGTCAACTGGGCTTCGCTGCCATTGCCATCCTCTATCTTCCATTTGTTGTCTTCGACTTCAACTGGAATGATTCTTCAACTGGTCAGTTCTCAACTGGAGGAAGTCTTCAGTTGCGTTGACTGTACGGTGCAACTGGACTTCAATATATTTCTCGACAAATCATCTAGGTCTCCAGTTTCACCTGGACAGTTTCACTGGGTCTCCAGGTGCAACTGGAGACTGGCCAGTTTACCAGGTGAACTGGTCCTAACAAATTCCCCCTATTTGTCTAGAAATATAGGCAAGTCTTTTTCAGTCCTTGTATCTGTACAAGTGTGAACTGGTAGGACTTGTTCGATTTAAATCTATCTAAGTTTCCAAGGCATTTTTATAGATCAATAAATGCCTTAGATTTTTCTTTTAGGTTTGTTAGATTTTAATCTATTATCTACCTTGTGGTTACAAACTGGTAAATTCATTTATACAAGGAAATGAAATTTATACAAGTTACAGAATGTAAAACAAAATACAAGTAGATAACTGAAGAAAGAACTTAATGAGATGGCCCTTCGCCAGTTCTTCTTCTCTTGGTCACCAAAGAAATAGGTTGTGAGTCTTCAGGGTCAATATTCAACTTTTGCTCTAGATTTTCTTTATGTTGAATTTTTCCCCTTAGGAAGTTCACCCATGCTTTCTCAAACCTATTCTTTTGTGCCTTCGCATCCAACACATTCACCATTTCCACCCATTCGCTGAACCCATATTGCATAGCACCAGGATTGTCAGTTTTAACCAGTGGCCCTCTGGTGTAACTAACTTCAACTTGAAAAACTTTGGTGCCTGGCTTGATTGTTACATTTACACCATTTATAGTACCACTATGTCTTCTGGTTGACATGATCTGGGAGTAGTAGTTTCTTGCTTCAGATTCATTTGTAATTTTAATACTCCCAGCACCAGCAGCCAGTACAACGGACTTGATGTCTTCATTAGATACCTCGCCAGATGGTTCAACAAATGTGCTAAGGTCAGCATCTCTTGCATCTCTTGTCAGTGGTCTTCTTGGTTGTGGAATCCTTCTTCTTGGTGGATTCAATACATTCTTCACAACCTTCTTAACATTTGCAATTCTCTTTAGAATCCCACTGGCCCTATTCTTCTTAGCCTTCTCCACTGAAATGTTCAAGCTTCTGGCATCGAATTCAGCTTCATCCTCAGGATAGTGTCTGTCCAGTTCTACATCCAACATTTCTTTCAACTGGTCAACTATCCTGGGATCATTCTTGATCTGACATACTCCTCCTTAGTGATACCCAAAAGATTGGCATCACTCATATCAAGCAACTTGATCTGTGCAAGATGTGCCCTGGCTTCGACTTGGTTTCTTTGTTTCATCTTCTTTCTTTCTTTGATATCATTTCCAAGTCTGGCCAGTCTTCTGCTATCACTATCTGAAACTGGAGGAAGTACATCAGCATTACCAGTTTCAAGCATTACATCAGTGGCCGGCTGGGCAGATGCATCAACAGCTAAACCTTTTCCCTTATCTAAAACAACATTCCCCCTATCACCATCATCACCAGATCCACCAACTCTTTGCTCACCAGCTTCAGTACTGGTAGCCACAATCAATTCTCTTCCAGATGGAGTCTTTCCAGGTGCAACTGGTGCAAGGACTGAACTTCTTTCCCCCTTGGCAGCATCTAGACCTGCCCGAATACCTTCCCATTCAGAGGGTGAGATGGCAACCGGTCAAGAGGCTGCCATGATTGCATGTCCTTGCACTCCTTGAAAATCCCACACATCATTCTGAAGGACCTCCACAAATGGTTGGTCTCCTTTGACTGGGTCAAGACATTTGCAGTAACCTGTTCTTGACCAGTTTTCAATTCATTTAGGATCTTGGAGTCTTCATCCAAACCAGAGACAACCTTTTCTTTTACTTCATCATCTTTCCTCTTCAGATTCTCTACTTCAGTGGTCAGTTTCTCCAAAGATTCAGCATGTAGAGATACCTGGGTGTTCAAATTGTCAATGCTGCCTCTCAACTGGTTGATCTCACTGGTGAGTGAGGCCAGATCAACCTGAGGAGTGGCCAGCCTGGTGATCTCAGACATCACCCTTTCAATCAAATGTTGTTCTCTAGCACCCAGCGTATCCTCTATCTTTTGACCCACTGAAGTCATCAACTGCTCTCCAAGGTCAGTTACATTTAGGCCAGGTTTTTCAACTAATTCCTTTACCTGCCTCTCAATCTCCTTCAGATCTACTTCAGATGTTCGTACAGTGTTGCCAAGTAGATTGGAGATTGAACTGGTGACCTTGGACTGAGTTAGGTCAAAGGCTTCCTTTAAAGTACCAGCCAGATTGTTGCAGCCAGTGACCAACTCATTCAGCTTATTAAACACCAAACCCTGGTGCCCTTCAGCTTTTGAACTAGGCTTCTATACAAGATATCTGCAAAGTCCACTCTCAATCCGTTCCACAAGCAGTAAGCCATTTCTGCTTGTGAGGAGTTGATCTGGTCAAGACCACCAGAACTCCCACCCATGCTCTCCACCAGGTGGATGAAAAAATACCTCCATGAAGGTGTAAGACCCTTCATGGTCATTGCACCCTTCGTTTTCAACACCCCATTGTCCAAGCACTCCTTGTGTCCCATTTCAAGAAGTACTTGACGAAAATTTATATTTGGGGGTAAGACGACTGGAGATTCACCCTCTCTCCAGTAATTGAGGTGTAAGGCATCCCTCAATACATCAGCTGACAAGGTACACTGGATTGTTCCATCCTTTAAAGTGAAACTGATGGAGGAACATTCAGAAGAAAGACTGGCAGTGTACCAGAACTCACACAAGTAGTTGTGAAACAACTTGCGTGGGTTAAGAGAGAATGAGGGTCCTATTGGAGAATCCTTTAAAAACTTTGGATTCTTCCAATAAGGGTATTGGACCCTTGAGATCCTCGTAAGCTTGCCATCGGATTGTTTGGATTTAATTTGATGACCGAAGCATTGCTAGGAGCACCAGATGCCGGTTTAACATCTGGTGAAGGAGCATATGGAACAGTCAAGAGATTTACATCTCTTGAACGAGATGATCTAGGTGCCATTGAAAATGAAATTGAAAATTTGGGAATTAGGGTTCTTGATTTATGAAGCAGAGAGAGAAATGAAGCAATTTTGATGATTGGAAAGTAAATGAAAGAATGTAAAAGAGAAGTAAATGAATTCAGAGTAAATAAGGGTATTTATAAGGGATTCAAGATCCCAAAGAAATACCAAAAATTATATTTTAATAAACAAAATCCTTTTTGTAGATATTTTCACAAAGTTGGTTTGAATTTTGAAATAAAATAATAATTTGCCATGTCAACATTAAATGCTACCATGTCAGCATTAAATGCTACGACGACTTATCTTACCCACGCGCCCACTCACTTTTTATTTTCCCAATACAAACAGTTGTCAAGTACTAAAATGGTTTCAAACACGTCAGATCACGATATCAAGTGGTTTAAAACACTTGAGTACCATCACGTGTCACAAATATTGACCAAGTATTTCTAACGTTATAAAAAGATTGAGACAAAGACTGAACCTGGTCACTGGAGGATCAGTCCAGTGCCAGTTTCCAACTGAAGAGTTCTCCAGTTGCATTTTCAAACAAAAAATAAATTTTAGTCAGAAAATTATTTTGAGTCTTTCCCCCTAAAATGATGATCCAGAAATCAATTAGTGCCAAGATAGTATCACAAAGGCGTTCGATAGCCTGGCGAGCAAAGATTATCTGGACCTCCTCAACTGGAGAACTTCATCAGTGTCACTGACGCGTTCAATAACAAAGAAAGCTCTAGTTAAGGATTTAACATTCCCAGTTCGCTGATGAGATGTTTAAAGGTTTTCTCATCGAGAGGTTTTGTAAAAACATCTGCTAACTGTTTGTTAGTGGGGATGAAATGAATTTCAATGTCTCCTTTCATAACATGATCAAGAATAAAATGATACCTGATGTCAATATGCTTTGTTTTGGAGTGCATCACTGGGTTGTGAGATATAGCAATTGCACTGGTGTTATCACAAAAGATTGGGGTCCTTGTATACTTTTGACCATAATCTAGTAACTGGTTCTTGATCCAGAGAATCTGGGCACAAACTGGCCGCAGAAATGTACTCTGCCTCAGCAGTGGACATAGAGACTGAAGTCTGCTTCTTGCTGGTCCAACTTACCAGTTTTCCTCCAAGGAAATGACAACCACCAGCTGTTGATTTTCTATCTATCTTACAACCTGCATGATCAGAATCTGAATAACCCATTAGATCTAATCCTGAGCCTTTGGGGTACCAAAGACCAAGATTAGGACACCCTTTCAGGTATCTAAAGATACGCTTTACAGCGTGCAAATGTGATTCTTTAGGGTTAGCCTGAAACCTGGCACATAAACATGTTGCAAACATTATATCTAGTCGACTGGCAGTTAAGTACATCAGTGAACCAACCATACCTCTATAGTCAGTTATGTTAACTGGTTTGCCAGTTGGGTCAGAGTCCAAATTTAATGGTTCTGCAATAGGTGTGTTTTTCGATGGGATTGAATCATATTTGTATTTTCTTAACAAATCTCTGACATATTTTCCTTGGTTTATGAAAATTCCATTTTCAGTTTGCTTAATCTGAAGACCTAAGAAAAATGTTAATTCACCCATTAAACTCATCTCATATTCAGATGACATGATTTTAGAAAACTTTTTACACATTGCATCATCAGTTGAACAAAAAATAATGTCATCAACATAAATTTGTACCAATAAGATATTACCTCTTTCTTTCAAGATAAACAAGGTATTATCTATTGCACCTCTTTGAAAGCCATTTTTAAGAAGATGTTTAGTTAGAGTATCATACCAGGCTCTGGGGGCTTGTCTTAGACCATACAATGCTTTGTTCAGTCTATAAACCCAATGAGGATGCTTCTCATCAATGAAACCTGGAGTTTGCTTAACATAAACTTCTTCTTCCAATGTTCCATTAAGGAACGCACTTTTGACATCCATCTGGAAGACCTTGAACTGCAGATGGGCTGCATAAGCCAGAAATATTCTGATGGCTTCAAGTCTTGCAACTGGAGCAAAAGTTTCATCAAAGTCAACGCCCTCTGCTTGACATAACCCTGGGCAACTAGTCTGGCCTTGTTTCTTACAACATGGCCATCTTCATCCATCTTCTTTCGGTAGACCCATCTTGTACCAATAGGTTCTTTCTTTAACCCTGGTGGACAAGGAACAAGCTCCCAAACATTGTTCCTTTCAAACTGGACGAGCTCTTCTTGCATAGCTTCCACCCAGCTTGGGTCTGCCATAGCCTCGTCAATCTTCTTTGGTTCAATTAAAGATAAGAAGGGGACGTTTAAGCATTGCTCACTGGTGGCTCTTCTAGTCTGAACCCCACTATTTGGATTACCCACAATTTGTTCAATTAGATGGGCTCGAGTCCATCTAGTGTATTGACTAGGCTGGTGAACTACAATATCAGTGCAAGTCACCTGGCGATCTTCTTCAGTTGCAATAGCATCTGGAGAAGGATCAGTCCAAACTACTTCTAAATCCTCATCAGAGTCAATGAGGTCACGATTTGCATCATGAAATTCTTCATTCAAAGGCATTTCTTGAAGAACTGGAGAAGTTGGAGTTCGAACTGGTGCTGATATTGGAGTGGCACGTACATCAGATCCAATCACCAATTCTTGTGGTAAGTTAAAATTGATGGAGGGATAGAATGATGTGTCACTGTTGGTGTTCTTCTTCTTAACTGGTTCCAATTTGTTGTAACTGGAAACATCTTCTGGTGAAACAACTGACCGATGAACTTGGTCAGTTTCACCAAAATTGATTGGAATGACTGGAGTAATATCAAGACTTGGTCTCTTGTTGATTGCTTCAGTTGATTCATCGAATGTGACATGAATTGTCTCATGAACCATTTGGAGTCTATAATTATAAACTCTAAAGGCCTTTCGAATATCTGAATAACCTAAAAAAATACCCCTTCATCAGCTTTTGCATCAAACTTTCCAAGCTGACTGGAATCGTTTAAGATATAAACTGGACAACCAAATACATGAAAGTATCCAATATTTGGTTTACGATTCCTGAGTACTTCATAGGCAGTCTTCTTATGTCTCTTGATGTAGACTGACCGGTTTTGGTGTGTGACAAGCAGTTGCAACTGCCTCAGCCCAAAAACTGGTGGGAAGACCAGATTCAGATAGCATACTTCTGGCCGCTTCTATCAGTGTACGATTCTTTCTTTCAACAACTCCATTCTGCTCTGGAGAGTGAACTGATGAGAAGTTTTGAGAGATGCCAGTGTCATTGCAAAATGTTTCAAGTACCTTATTTTGAAATTCGGTACCATTATCACTTCGCAACTGACAAACTTTTCGAGTATACTTGAGCTCAATTCTTTTGATGAGAGAGATGATTTCAGCAGGTGAATCACTTTTGGATCTGATGAATACCACCCAGCAGTATCTGGTGAATTCATCAACCACAACTAGAGTGTACTTCTTTTCAGCTCTAGTTTGAACATTCACTGGACCAAAGAGATCCATATGAAGCATGTGAAGAGGTTCAGTGATGCTAAAATTTTGCCAAGTTTTGAAACTGGCTCTTTTCTGCTTGCCCATCTCACACCCTGGACATGGCTTTTCTTTATTGAAAGAAATTTGAGGTATCCCATCAACCAGTTGTTTGCGAGACAACTTGTTGATATTCTTAAAATTAAGATGGGATAATCTTTTATGCCATATCCAGTTGGTGTCCTCATCAGCCTTGGTATAGAAACATTGCTCTTTTGGAGCTGGTTCCATATCCATGATGTACACATTTCCTTTTCTTGGTGCAATTATCACCACTTTCCAATCCTTGTTTGTAACACCCCAAGCCGAGGCTCGAAGTATCCCGGAAATCATATAGCACAAGGTGGAATTACAATAGAACAAGATCTAAATGCAATTAAAGATTCAGTGAATCCAATACAATACGAAACAGGTACCAAAATACACCAGGAGCAAATAGCCATCAAAGTTAACCAAATAACATCCAAAGATGGCAAAACGATCCTAAGTATAATGCAAAAGGAAGGCTAATGAATCCTTGATCCATAAGGTCCAAAGCCCGGGTTAAACAGCAAGCAAGCAACTAAACTCCACATCCGGGGAGAACCTGATTACCTGAAAAGTGTACTAAGCATAGTCAACACAAGGTTGGTGAGTTCGTAGTAATGGTCCATAAAGAACCAACGTCAATAATCACAATATACGAATGGAGGCTAGACATGACTTACAGCGAGCCTCTAAGTAACCCAATAAGGTTCAACAACAAGATTACACAAGACAAGTAAATGTGTAATATGAATGCACAAATGATATACGAATCAATGTAAGTGCCAAATGCATGAATAAGCCAACATGCCTATCCTATGCGTGATCTCCGGTCACCTATGCAACGATACTCGCTTGTCATCACCATGAACAAAGCGGCATCTCAAAAACATCGAGATATATATGTCTATATACTCGGAGTCAAGATCTACATCCAAAACGGGTGCATACATCTATACACCAGGATGTCGGCAATCCCTTGCCGAGGGCTCATCAACAATGTATGCAATGCTTACCATCATTCGCAAATGCATCAATCATGAACCAACAATCAATATACGTTGAACATGAACCAACAATCAATATACGTTGAACATGAGCCAACAATCAATATTCGTCAAACATAAGCCAACGATCAATATTCAACAAACATAAGCCACTAACCACCATTTAACCAACTATACGTACATACACTTACGAGGATTCTACTTCCTTCGAGTCCCAGATGCTTATATATAGGGTCACCCGCAGCCTTCCCACCACATCTAAAACCCAATGAAGGCATAACCGACTTTCATGTATGTACGTCTATCCTAATATAATTGAAATACTTAACCAAAACATAAACCAAGTCAACCCAAACGAAATGAACCGTCACATCAATCCAACAACTAGAACAATCAATCAATCAACGAATGCAAGTAAACACGCAAGTTTACACTTTTCAGCCCGAATCTCAAGCGAGTAGGGAGATACGAAACTCACCTTGATTGGTTAAGAAAAGCTAAGATTGATATAAAGTTAAGTTATCGTCGTACAATGTTCTCCTCGCGTCCAACACCTAAATATCGATCATATACATTCACATCAACATACATAAACACATATACGTAATTATCGAAAACTCGACAAAACCCTAATTAGGTTTCTAAGTGCTTCTCGACGTTAAGTGACTTCTAAGACTCTAAATCATTGTTAATTAAGTTAAGAAGTGATTTAGAACGATGCTCGAAGCGTAAAATGGTCCAGAAAGTCAAACTAGGTCAAACAAGGAAAATTCAGAATTACAATGGCCGTAAGTTACGGTGCCAACCACCGTAACCTACGGTGGGTCAAATTACAGCAGGCGTAGCTTACGGCCCAAAGTGGCGTAAGCTACGGCCCTCTAGAAAAGGGCTTTTTGGCGTAAAAGTTGGCGTAAACAGAAGCATTTTGGCGTAAGATGGAGGGATCGGCGTAAGCTACGCCCCAAAGGGCCGTAACCTACGCCCAAAGAAATTACACCTAGCGTAAGCTACGCCCCAAGGGGGCGTAGGTTATGCCCCTTACTGGGCAACCCACGATCAGCAGCAGCAGTTTAGTGCAGGAAAATATAAACCAAAAACCCCAAAATCGACCCAAACCATTCCAAAACGACTTGTAGGAGTTTGTAACTCAATTTGAAGCATAACTAAACATCACTAACCATAAATACACATAACCCAAACCATAAATTTGACCAAAACATCACAATCACTTCCAAATCACTCAACCCTAATTTAAACCCTAATTTGACCCAAAATTAGTTTTAAACCGATTTAGGACTTGTAAATGTTCAAGATGACTAGAAATGCATAAACAAACATAAGTAGGTACAAATGAGATGAATTAGACTTACCAAAACTCCTCCTTGAGCTAGAACCCGAAATTAGGTCAAAATGGATGAAAGCTTGTACTATGAACTTCAAGATTATGATTTAACGAAGATGAGAAGGGATGATGATGATTCTTATACTAAACCAACTCCACAACACCAATTAATCCAAGAGTTCAAGAGAGAAAGATGAGAAAGGGGGGTTTCTTGCCTTTGCTAGAGAGAAAAGAGAGGAAGATAGTTGTGGTAAAATGAAAGGATAAGGGAGATGGGTCACTAGTAGGCTCATGGGTCATGGACAACCCATGGGTCGACCCGTTTCCCCTTTTTAACCAATTTACAATCGTTACACATTTAAACACCGATCAAAACATATTATCGTCCCGAATATAACACATTGTCATTTAATTCACAAAACGACCCAAATAAATCATTAACTTAAATTGTTAGTCATATTACACGAAAAGTCAACAGGTCAAAACTCACGGATGTTACATTATTCCCCCGTTGAAAGAATTTTGTCCCGAAATTCGACAAAACACTAATTATTAAATAAATGCGGGTACTTAGACTTCATATGGTCTTCTCTCTCCCAAGTGAACTCGGCTCCACGTCTAGCGTTCCATCTTACCTTCACAATGGTGTAGCGCTTCTTCTTGAGTTTCTTTTCTTGACGGTCCATGATCTCTACCGGCTCTTCAACAAAGTTCAAATTCGAATCAACCCTAATTTCGTCCATAGGCACATGATGTGTAGGATCCGCCAAACACTTACGTAGGTTACAAATATGAAACACATCATGCACACCACTAAGCTCTTGTGGTAATTCTAATCGGTAGGCAACCTTTCCAACCCGTTCAAGAATCTTGAAAGGACCAATAAACCTTGGCGCAAGTTTTCCCCGCTTCACAAAACGTACGACGCCTTTCCAAGGTGACACTTTCAAAAGTACAAAATCACCAACTTCAAACTCCAACGGTCTCCGCCTCACATCGGCATACTTCTTTTGACGTTCACGGGCCAATTGCAACTTCTCCTTAATTTGAGATATTACCTTAGTCGTTTCAATCACAATTTCTGGCCCGATAAGTTGACTCTCTCCAATTTCCGCCCAAGCTAGAGGAGAACGACATATCCTACCATACAATGCTTTAAAGGGTGCCATTTGAATGGTAGCATGATAACTATTGTTGTATGAAAACTCAACTAGCGGCAACTGGTCTTCCCAACTCCACCAAAATCAATCGCACATGCCCTCAACATGTCTTCAAGTGTTTGAATGGTTCTCTCGGTTTGCCCATCCGTTTGAGGATGAAAAGCCGTACTCATGTCGAGTCGAGTACCCATTGCTTTTTGAAAGGCTTCCCAAAATTTCGATTTGAAACGGGCATCTCTATCGGAAATGATGGAAATCGGCACTCCATGCTTAGATATTACCTCCTTGATGTACAAACGAGCCAAATTGTCAAATTTATCGATTTCACGAATGGCTAAAAAGTGAGCCGACTTCGTTAACCGATCTACTATTACCCAAATCGTGTCACGACCGCTTCTCGTCTTCGGTAGTTTAGTAATGAAGTCCATTGAAATATGTTCCCACTTCCATTCGGGCATCACCGGTTGTACCAACAATCCGGGTGGCTTCTTGTGATCGGCTTGACTTGTAAGCAAGTAAGACACTCACTCACATACTTAGCCACATCACGCTTCATGCCCGGCCACCAATACAAGTTTTTCAAGTCAAAGTACATCTTATCCGACCCAGGATGGACCGAATAAGGCGATTGATGAGCTTCATTCATAATAAGTGTCCTTAAGTCACCGAAAATAGGAACCCAAAGTCTTTCAACCATGTATAGCCCATTATCATTCTTTTGGTCGAATTGTTGTTCCATGCCATCTAGGTTCTCGTTTCCAAAGTTTTCCGGTAGGGTGGCTGTAACACCCGACGTTTAAAAATATGGGTTTTCAAAAACTTTCACCTAACGGTGTTAAATTGCGGAAGAAAAGACTTTAAAAGTCAAACCGATAAAAACATTTCGGTTTCTGCATTTATTTGGTGTTACATGCCATATCAAACAATAGTTCAAATGAAAACCCAACGGTTGCCCAACATTAAACAACCGTTCACACATTACATAAATTCGACATTAAGTACTGAATGTAACAAAAGTCTAAACAAAGCGTCTATAGGGTAGCTAAGGCTCCTGCATTGCATCTACCCAAGCCTCACTCGTTCTGCATATAGTTCCTTCAAGCTAAACCTGAGGGAACAACCACATTAAAGAAACAAGTGTTAGCTATTAAAATAGCTAAGTAAGATAACACTTAATTTAAAAGCATTTGTCCAATTAAAACAATCTTCATTATTAGACAAGTTCTTTAGGCACGTCACACATCACACAAATCTGCATAACAACTTCATATCAAATAGGATAATCATCCTAATTGTGCCTATCCTGCATTACTTCATTATCCACATATCTGCTTTCTACATTTCTGCTTTACTACGTTATTAACTGCATTAAGTGTGCTCTACATTGCACCCGACTTGATGGTTCACCAAAAGGCCACCCATCGTATGTCGTTAAGGAATGGCAAGCCAATCCGAGAGTAATCCAAAATCCTGAGGGGGTCAATCCTCCGTTAATTACTCAACTGCGTGTGACCACGTTGCTAGGAGCCACCCAAGCAACAACTGCGTTAGCGTACTCATCCGGCTAAGACTTGTACGGGTTAAGCTTAACACTTTACTGCATCAAAGTTTAACGAGCTCGAACCTACGTTATTTAGTTTAGGTGACTGCATTACCTAAACATTTACTGCGTTACTGCTTTTACGTTTTGGGCCCTTAAACGTGCAAGTGACATGGCAACCTAGCAAGTCTAGTGCACTAGGTGTTCAAGCCATACAAACATGCATACAACATACATCAACTTCATTTCGACATTTCGTGCATAATACAATACTTCATTAGACTACATCAACTGCATAGCGTCATACTACATTAAGCAATACTTCATTATACTACATAACTGCATAATAGATCACTACACTAGGCAATACTTCATTCTTCTACATTAGGGACTGCATTTCAGGTCTCATGGTCAACTACGTAATCCCATAATACCTCCCAAGTAACCCCATAAGTCCACATGCATTATAAGTTACCAATTGGAAGTATGTAAGTTTGAAACCTGCTTTTAGTTGATCCCCCAGCGTGACAAAAGTAGTGTATCTTACCTGATAGAAGTACACGCGCACAAACAAGTAGCTAATACTGCTTATCAGTAACCTCCGACACCTATCGTTCATTAACATATAAAGTATAAGTCATTTAGGACCTTAAATGGACCCTCGTACGAACTTAAGACTGGCTACGTAAAATTCCAGAATTACACCTAACGAAGTTAGCCTTCGTACGAACTTAGCTAACGAAGTTAATCTTCGTACGAACTTTATCTTCGTTCGTTCTACTTTACGAAATTAGCTTCTTTACGAATTTAATCAGAAAACGAACTTAAGTCACACTTTACGAAGATAGGCCGTTAAACGAATTTAAACTTCATTTTCGTTTTGCTTTGTAGTTTACGAATTTAGCCAACGAATTTGATAACCCTTCTTCTTACGAACTTAGTGAAAACGAGGATAGCTTTTCAACTTACGAAGATAACCTCAAACGAAGATCATCTTCGTTCAGACGCTGTTCGACAGCTTTTCATAAACAGACCAAAATCTTCGATTTTCCCAATAAACGACTCATCAAAACTTCTTCCAAAACATGTATTTGACACCAGTAAACACATTTTGATCATCCGGATCGACTACACTCTCGTTTAACATCGTTTTGAATGTTAATTAACCAAAACACCATTAAAACTCTAACTCTTTGAAAACTCCTTTAAAAATCAGATTTGAATCATAATTACACAACCTCTAAATCTGAAAATACAATCAATACACCAATGATTACCTGCTTGACTCGATGATCGATCAATTACAACACCAAATCGTTGATCAAATGTTCTAATAACTGCTTTAGGATTAAAGAAAGGATTATTTGCTTAATTATTTGATAATGGCTGCCAAAGTAAACCTAATTACACTTATCAAAACCTTAATCCCGTTTTTAGATTTCAACCTATGTCAAAATCAGCCTTGAACTTCTAAACCCTTCATTATTGGTCACAAACTGCATTATTGACCATATACAACATTAGTCCTTCATTAAAAGGCACTACATAGCCTTTAAGCGACATTAATCATACTTTTATCCGTCATTAAAATTTAGGCTTTTAAACCTAACTACTTTATCTACGTTAACCACACATAACTACATTCAAATATTAAGTAAAGACTTAACGACACCCCAAATTGACTTAACGGCATTAGTCAAACATTAAATAAAAGTTCGGGATGTTACAATACCTCCCCCTTAAGAGGATTCCGTCCCCGGAATCTCATCAGATAGGAAACAACTCGGGATATTTCTCCTTCATTACTGCTTCAGTTTCCCAAGTCAAGCTTTCTCCATGATTATGTTTCCACTTTATCAAAACAAGATCTATCACTTTCCTGCGTAACTTCTTTTGCTTTCTTCCAAGTATCGCTACCGGTTCGTCTACTATTCTCTTCATTGGGTCAATACTCACGTCTTTAATAGGAATCACACTCGACTCCTCAGCTAAACATTTCCTCAAGTAGGATACATGGAAGGGTTGTGAATTCCATCCAATTCTGGAGGTAATTCCAACTGATATGCCACATCTTTAATGCGCTTCACCACTTTAAAACGTCCAATAAATCTTGGACTCAACTTTCCCTTCTTTCCAAATCGGATAACTCCTTTCCAAGGTGATACTTTCAGCATCACTAAATCACCCACATTAAATTCAATCGGTCTCCTTTTCTTATCTGCATATGTTTTCTGCCTTTCTCTTGCCACACGTAAGGCTTCTTTAGCTACATTAACCTTTTCAGAGGTAATTTCAATATTTCGGGACCGGTCAACTGCTTTTCGCCGGGCTCCATCCAACAACTTGGAGTCCTACATCTCCTTCCATATAACATTTCAAATGGTGGCATTCCAATACTTGCATGGTGACTATTATTATAAGCAAATTCAATCAACTTCAAGTGTTCATCCCATGTTCCACCGTATTCAAGTACACACGTTCTCAACATATCCTCCAAGGTTTGAATGGTTCTCTCACTTTGCCCATCGGTTTGGGGATGATAGGCGGTACTCAAATTTATTCTACTACCCAACTCCCATTGAAGACCCTTCCAAAAGTTTGACACAAACCTCGAGTCTCGATCCGAAACAATAGATAAAGGAACTCCATGTTTCGCAACTACTTCATCAATGTACATCTTTGCCATCTTCGTTAAAGGCACATCTTGTCGGGTAGCTAGAAAATGAGCACTCTTCGTCAATCATCTACAATCACCCATATCATATCATTCCCTTTCGGCGTTTAGGTAGCTTCGTTACAAAGTCCATGGTAATATGATCCCATTTCCACTCGGGAATTTCTAATTGATGCAATAAACCATACGGCTTTTGATGGTCCGTCTTCACTCTTGCACACGTCAAACACTTTGCTACAAAATGAGCTACTTCACCTTTAATATCCGGCCACCAATAAATCGGCTTCAAATCTGCATACATTTTTGTGACACCGGGATGCATCGAATACCTACTTCTATGAACCTCTTCAAGGATCAACTCTCGGTTACCACCAAGCAGTGGCACCCAAATGCGACCCTTGTATGTTTTAAACCCACGGCTATTAGTCTCCATCACAAGTCGTTTCTTCTTCCCAATACTCTCTTTATCAATATTATCCTTCATTAATTCCATCTCTTGTGCTTCTTTAATTCGATCTAATAGACCCGACTTGGCTTGAACTTGCATGCTCATCAACTTACAAGAAGAGCTTTGCACTTTCCTACTTAGTGCATAAGCCAGAAATGGCTCTTGTTTTTCCTTATACATTTAATAGCTTTCATCATACTAATAATCTTTATTCCTCCTCTCTTCTTGTCTCCATACACCGTTATCACTTTACCCTCGGATATAGGCAATCGAATTATCTTTTGGGAACATAAGATACTAGCTTCATTTCTAGCCAACCAATCCATACCAATCACTACATCAAAACCACCTAAGGTAGTAGGTAATAGTTGAACCGGAAAAGAACAACCTTCAATCTCAATCTCACAATCGTCATAACCCACACGTACATTATTAACCGTACCATTAGCAATTTCTACCTCTATCGAGCAATCTAAAGGGGTAGTGACTCTTCCTAGCTTAGGAGCAAATAAAGTAGACACAAACGACCTATTTGCACCCGAATCAAATAAAACAGAAGCAGGTTTTGAATTAACAAGGAAAGTACCACTTACCACCTCGTCATTGTTCTTAGCATCATCAACAGTCATCTGCAAGGCTCTCACTTTTGTTGCTGAAGTGGCTGCTTTCTTTCCGTCACTCTTCATTTGTGGGCAATCGGCAATAAGATGACCCGTTTCTTGACACTTGTAGCAACGAATCTTGTCCCTACATTCAGTTGCAAGATGTCCCGACTTCCCACACTTATGACACCTTCTTGTCTTATCGGAACATTTACCTTCATGAACACTCTTGCAAGAAGCACACCAAGACCCGTTCTTCTTTTTATCTCTGTCACCACTTGAGCTAGAATTCCCACGAAACTTCTTATTATTATTATTGTAGTTAGATGACCAATTTGACCCTCTTTTGAACCCTGCTTTCTTGTCATCAACCTTCACCACAACTCTCTCGCCTTTGAAATCATCATCCAACCTCTTTGACTCCTTTATAGCCGCTGATAAAGTCACATGTTGTCTACATAATCCACGATAACCAGCGGGAAGACCATCACAGTAGGCCTCAATTTGGTCCTCTTGCCTTCGAACCAAATGTCCAACAAACTTCAACTTTTCCATAAACGAGTGTGCATATTCAGAAATTGCACCGGGTTTAGCCACTAACGATCTAAACTCTTTTTCAATCAACCTTAACTCCCGCGTCCCTACATACTCCTCTAGAAATTTCTCCTTAAATGTTCCCCAAGGCATAGCTGCAAGTACCTCAGGAGCCATAGACACTATAGTAGCCCTCCACCAATTACGGGCATTCTTCTTCAACATCCTACTAGCACACAAAACCTTCATATCATCCGGACAATAGCAAGATGCAAAACTACCTCAATGTCATCAATCCACTCCATAGCTCCCACTGCATTTTGGGTACCATCAAATTCCTTGGCACCACATTTCTGAAAACTTTCGTATTTGAAGTTATTAACACGAAGTGCATTAACAACTCCATGTCCTCCATTATTAACTCCATTAGCACCCACGGCTGCCATGGATGGTTCAGCACTTTGGGAGGGATTAGAGTAATTTCCTTCCGAACGCTCACCCCTTTGTTCGCTCCCAATCCTTTCTGCATTTCTCTCAGCCCTCATTTGAGCTAACTCTTCTTCATTTCTCATTAAGAGAGCTCGAATAGCTCTCAACTCTTCATGTAGTTGGGCTTGATTAGGAACCTGCTCTATAACCGGATTTGCCCTTTCTACTTCAGAGACAGTTGGTGGATCACCAAGACGGCGATTTTGTGCACGGGGTTGCCTTTGCTCTACTTCATTTCTAGCCCCGTTTCCATTAGGAGGAATACCACTACCATTTCCTCCTGCTCTCTGGTTACTAGCTCTAGTGTTTGCCATTAATTCTACAAGGCAACGACGACGGTTAGCAAGAATTAAAGAGTGACTACATATGTTAAGGCCCTACTACATATAACTACATTATCACACACAAAAACAAGCCTTAACTCCCGCGTCCCTACATACTCCTCTAGAAATTTCTCCTTAAATGTTCCCCAAGGCATAGCTGCAAGTACCTCAGGAGCCATAGACACTATAGTAGCCCTCCACCAATTACGGGCATTCTTCTTCAACATCCTACTAGCACACAAAACCTTCATATCATCCGGACAATAGCAAGATGCAAAAACTACCTCAATGTCATCAATCCACTCCATAGCTCCCACTGCATTTTGGGTACCATCAAATTCTTTGGCACCACATTTCTGAAAACTTTCGTATTTGAAGTTATTAACACGGGGTGCATTAACAACTCCATGTCCTCCATTATTAACTCCATTAGCACCCACGGCTGCCATGGATGGTTCAGCACTTTGGGAGGGATTAGAGTAATTCCTTCCGAACGCTCACCCCTTTGTTCGCTCCCAATCCTTTCTGCATTTCTCTCAGCCCTCATTTGAGCTAACTCTTCTTCATTTCTCATTAAGAGAGCTCGAATAGCTCTCAACTCTTCATGTAGTTGGGCTTGATTAGGAACCTGCTCTATAACCGGATTTGCCCTTTCTACTTCAGAGACAGTTGGTGGATCACCAAGACGGCGATTTTGTGCACGGGTTGCCTTTGCTCTACTTCATTTCTAGCCCCGTTTCCATTAGGAGGAATACCACTACCATTTCCTCCTGCTCTCTGGTTACTAGCTCTAGTGTTTGCCATTAATTCTACAAGGCAACGACGACGGTTAGCAAGAATTAAAGAGTGACTACATATGTTAAGGCTCTACTACATATAACTACATTATCACACACAAAAACAAGCCTTAAATCACGCTCTCACTCACTCCCAAACCCGTCCTAGAGCATTCCACCTCATTAGCTAGGCATCCTACTTAAGCCTAACCTACTTCTCATCGGTCTAAGTCCAAAATCCTACGGCATAAGTCGAATTTTGGTTCACTTAAACCAATTCTCTGATACCAACTTGTAACACCCGTCGTTTAAAAATATGGGTTTTCAAAAACTTTCACCTAACGGTGTTAAATTGCGGAAGAAAAGACTTTAAAAGTCAAACCGATAAAAACATTTCGGTTTCTGCATTTATTTGGTGTTACATGCCATATCAAACAATAGTTCAAATGAAAACCCAACGGTTGCCCAACATAAAACAACCGTTCACACATTCACTACATTAAGTACTGAATGTAAACAAATGTCTAAACAAAGCGTCTATAGGGTAGCTAAGGCTCCTGCATTGCATCTACCCAAGCCTCACTCGTTCTGCATATAGTTCCTTCAAGCTAAACCTGAGGGAACAACCACATTAAAAGAAACAAGTGTTAGCTATTAAAATAGCTAAGTAAGATAACACTTAATTTAAAAGCATTTGTCCAATTAAAACAATCTTCATTATTAGACAAGTTCTTTAGGCACGTCACACATCACACAAATCTGCATAACAACTTCATATCAAATAGGATAATCATCCTAAATGTGCCTATCCTGCATTACTTCATTATACTACATAACTGCATAATATCAACATTAAGTACTGAATGTAAACAAATGTCTAAACAAAGCGTCTATAGGGTAGCTAAGGCTCCTGCATTGCATCTACCCAAGCCTCACTCGTTCTGCATATAGTTCCTTCAAGCTAAACCTGAGGGAACAACCACATTAAAGAAACAAGTGTTAGCTATTAAAATAGCTAAGTAAGATAACACTTAATTTAAAAGCATTTGTCCAATTAAAACAATCTTCATTATTAGACAAGTTCTTTAGGCACGTCACACATCACACAAATCTGCATAACAACTTCATATCAAATAGGATAATCATCCTAAATGTGCCTATCCTGCATTACTTCATTATCCACATATCTGCTTTCTACATTTCTGCTTTACTACGTTATTAACTGCATTAAGTGTGCTCTACATTGCACCCGACTTGATGGTTCACCAAAAGGCCACCCATCGTACGTCGTTAAGGAATGGCAAGCCAATCCGAGAGTAATCCAAAATCCTGAGGGGGTCAATCCTCCGTTAATTACTCAAACTGCGTGTGACCACGTTGCTAGGAGCCACCCAAGCAACAACTGCGTTAGCGTACTCATCCGGCTAAGACTTGTACGGGTTAAGCTTAACACTTTACTGCATCAAAGTTTAACGAGCTCGAACCTACGTTATTTAGTTTAGGTGACTGCATTACCTAAACATTTACTGCGTTACTGCTTTTACGTTTTGGGCCCTTAAACGTGCAAGTGACATGGCAACCTAGCAAGTCTAGTGCACTAGGTGTTCAAGCCATACAAACATGCACACAACATACATCAACTTCATTTCGACATTTCGTGCATAATACAATACTTCATTAGACTACATCAACTGCATAGCGTCATACTACATTAAGCAATACTTCATTATACTACATAACTGCATAATAGATCACTACATTAGGCAATACTTCATTCTTCTACATTAGGGACTGCATTTCAGGTCTCATGGTCAACTACGTAATCCCATAATACCTCCCAAGTAACCCCATAAGTCCACATGCATTATAAGTTACCAATTGGAAGTATGTAAGTTTGAAACCTGCTTTTAGTTGATCCCCCAGCGTGACAAAAGTAGTGTATCTTACCTGATAGAATACACGCGCACAAACAAGTAGCTAATACTGCTTATCAGTAATCTCCGACACCTATCGTTCATTAACATATAAAGTATAAGTCATTTAGGACCTTAAATGGACCCTCGTACGAACTTAAGACTGACTACGTAAAATTTCGTACGAACTTAGCTAACGAAGTTAATCTTCGTACGAACTTAGCTAACGAAGTTAATCTTCGTACGAACTTTATCTTCGTTCGTTCTACTTTACGAAATTAGCTTCTTTACGAATTTAATCAGAAAACGAACTTAAGTCACACTTTACGAAGATAGGCCGTTAAACGAATTTAAACTTCATTTTCGTTTTGCTTTGTAGTTTACGAATTTAGCCAACGAATTTGATAACCCTTCTTCTTACGAACTTAGTGAAAACGAGGATAGCTTTTCAACTTACGAAGATAACCTCAAACGAAGATCATCTTCGTTCAGACACTGTTCGACAGCTTTTCATAAACAGACCAAAATCTTCGATTTTCCCAATAAACGACTCATCAAAACTTCTTCCAAAACATGTATTTGACACCAGTAAACACATTTTGATCATCCGGATCGATTACACTCTCGTTTAACATCGTTTTGAATGTTAATTAACCAAAACACCATTAAAACTCTAACTCTTTGAAAACTCCTTTAAAAATCAGATTTGAATCATAATTACACAACCTCTAAATCTGAAAATACAATCAATACACCAATGATTACCTGCTTGACTCGATGATCGATCAATTACAACACCAAATCGTTGATCAAATGCTCTAATAACTGCTTTAGGATTAAAAAAAGGATTATTTGCTTAATTATTTGATAATGGCTGCCAAAGTAGACCTAATTACACTTATCAAAACCTTAATCCCGTTTTTAGATTTCAACCTATGTCAAAATCAGCCCTTGAACTTCTAAACCCTTCATTATTGGTCACAAACTGCATTATTGACCATATACAACATTAGTCCTTCATTAAAAGGCACTACATAGCCTTTAAGCGACATTAATCATACTTTTATCCGTCATTAAAATTTAGGCTTTTAAACCTAACTACTTTATCTACGTTAACCACACATAACTACATTCAAATATTAAGTAAAGACTTAACGACACCCCAAATTGACTTAACGGCATTAGTCAAACGTTCAATAAAAGTTCGGGATGTTACAATTACCTCCCCCTTAAGAGGATTCCGTCCCCGGAATCTCATCAGATAGGAACAACTCGGGATATTTCCCCTTCATTACTGCTTCAGTTTCCCAAGTCAAGCTTTCTCCATGATTATGCTTCCACTTTATCAAGACAAGCTCAATCACTTTTCGGCGTAACTTCTTTTGCTTTCTTCCAAGTATCGCTACCGGTTCGTCTACTATTCTCTTCATTGGTCAATACTCACGTCTTTAATAGGAATCACACTCGACTCCTCAGCTAAAAATTTCCTCAAGTAGGATACATGGAAGGTGTTGTGAATTCCATCCAATTCTGGAGGTAATTCCAACTGATATGCCACATCTTTAATGCGCTTCACCACTTTAAAAGGTCCAATAAATCTTGGACTCAACTTTCCCTTCTTTCCAAATCGGATAACTCCTTTCCAAGGTGATACTTTCAGCATCACTAAATCACCAACATTAAACTCAATCGGTCTCCTTTTCTTATCTGCATATGTTTTCTGCCTTTCTCTTGCCCCACGTAAGGCTTCTTTAGCTACATTAACCTTTTCAGAGGTAATTTCAATAATTTCGGGACCGGTCAACTGCTTTTCACCGGGTTCCATCCAACAACTTGGAGTCCTACATCTCCA
>CM067167.1:91154209-91194629 GCA_034093135.1 Erigeron breviscapus
AATGTCAACTGGGCTTCGCTGCCATTGCCATTCTCTATCTTCCATTTGTGTCTTCGACTTCAACTGGAATGATTCTTCAACTGGTCAGTTCTCAACTGGAGGAAGTCTTCAGTTGCGTTGACTGTGCGGTGCAACTGGACTTCAATATATTTCTCGACAAATCATCTAGGTCTCCAGTTTCACTGGACAGTTTCACTGGGTCTCCAGGTGCAACTAGAGACTGGCCAGTTTACCAGGTGAACTGGTCCTAACAGTGACACTGATGAAGTTCTTCAGTTGAGGAGGTCCAGATAATCTTTGCTCGCCAGGCTATCGAACGCCTTTGTGATACTATCCTGGCACTAATTGATTTCTGGATCATCATTTTAGGGGGGAAAGACTCAAAATAAATTTCTGACTAAAATTCATTTTTGTTTGAAAATGGCAACTGGAGAACTCTTCAGTTGGAAACTGGCACTGGACTGATCCTCCAGTGACCAGGTTCAGTCTTGTCTCAATCTTTTTATAACGTTAGAAATACTTGGTCAATATTTGTGACACGTGATGATACTCAAGTGTTTTAAACCACTTGATATCGTGATCTGACGTGTTTGAAACCATTTTAGTACTTGACAACTGTTTGTATTGGGAAAATAAAAAGTGAGTGGGCGCATGGGTAAGATAAGCCGTCGTAGCATTTAATGCTGACATGGTAGCATTTAATGTTGACATGGCAAATTATTATGTTATTTCAAAATTCAAACCAACTTTGTGAAAATATCTACAAAAAGGATTTTGTTTATTAAAATATAATTTTGGTATTTCCTTGGGATCTTGTATCCCTTATAAATACCCTTATTTACTCCGAACTCATTTACTTCTCTTTTACATTCTTTCATTTACTTCCCAATCATCAAAATTGCTTCATTTCTCTCTCTGCTTCACAAATCAAGAACCCTAATTCCCAAATTTCAATTTCATTTTCCAATGGCACCTAGATTATCCCGTTCAAGAGATGTAAATCTCTTGACTGTTTCATATGCTCCTTCACCAGATGTCAAACCGGCATCTGGTGCTCCTAGTAATGCTTCGGTCATCAAACTAAATCCTAATAATCCGATGGCAAGCTTACAAGGATCTCAAGGGTCCAATACCCTTATTGGTAGAATCCAAATTTTTTTGAAGGATTCTCCAATAGGACCCTCATTCTCTATAAACCCACACAAGTTGTTTCACAACTATTTGTTCCGATTGTTCCTCCATCGGTTTCACTTTAAAGGATGGAACAATCCAGTGTGCCTTGACCGCTGACGTATTGAGGGATGCCTTACACCTCAATTACTAGAGAGAGGGTGTATCTCCAGTTGTCTTACCACCAAATATAAATTTTCGCCAAGTACTTCTTGAAATGGGACACAAAGAGTGCTTGGAGAATGGTGTGTTGAAGACGAAGGGTGCGATGACCATGAAGGGTCTTACACCTTCATGGAGGTATTTTTTCATCCACCTGGTGGAGAGCATGGATGGGAGTTCTGGTGGTCTTGACCAGATCAACTCCTCACAAGCAGAAATGGCTTACTGCTTGTGGAACGGATTGAGAGTGGACTTTGCAGATATTTTGTATAGAAGCCTAGTTCAAAAGCTGAAGGGCACCAGGGGTGTTTGTATCCCCTTTTCAAGGTTTCTCTCTCTCTGTTTTAAACAAATTCTGGGCCTTGAAGCTTATAAAAGTACAGATTCACCATACACTAGGCCAGATATGTTGAGGAATCTAGACTCTCTGGTATCTGAAGCTGGAGAGGTCGAAATTCCAGAACGAATGCAACTGGCATTCGCTTCAATTGATGCACCTATTGAAGGTGAGTCAGAAAGGCAACTGGGCGGGCCTCAAAATAATGAGGGACCCTCCAGTTCGTCTAATGTTGTGGTTGAGGATAGAGCAACCATAACTGAAGCAACTCCAATACATCTATCCCTGGTGAAGATACTTTGGTATCTGATCCTCCAACAGATTCACCCATCCAGGAAACTGGGGAAGGTCATCTGGAGACTGACCCTTCTGGTCAGCCCTCAGTTACATTCATGGATCTGTACATGAATGTTAATGACGAGGAAATCCTTATAGAATCTTCGGATTCTGAAGGTACTGAAACAGACCTGGAGACTTTTGATTCTGCTGTACCAGATCAAAACCCTTCATCTCCAGTCTCGCTTCCAGACGCATCAATTTCACTTTCACCCTCAAAAATGTGCCTACTGATATATCTTTCCCAACATATACCGCTCCTTCACCAACTGGGCAATTCTCACTTGCTCGAGAAATGCCCCCACCACCGTAGCCGTTGTTCACACCTGAGCATTCTCAGCATGAACAACACTTTGATTTTCCAGTCCTTTCTTCATCCACCACTCCTATTATATCTTCAACTGCTGGCATGACAACTGGGGAGACTTCTTTAAGTTTGCCTCCTCCAGTTGCTCCAGTAGTAACTGCTGCTGGTCCAGTGACACCTTCTCCTTCATCACTGGACAGTCAAGTTGTCTCATTCAAGCCGATCTCCAAAACCTTCTAACCAGGGTGGAGGAGATTCAGAAGACACTTGACAAAAACACCAAGTCATTCTCCAGATACCACAAGGATCACCTGACAAACATCAAAGTGGTTAATCTGGGGATAAACAAGTTTTCATCTAATGAAGACTTGGTGTTTAGAAAGCTTAATGAGTTGGTCACTGGCTGCAACAATCTGGCTGGTACTTTAAAGGAAGCCTTTGACCTAACTCAGTCCAAGGTCACCAGTTCAATCTCCAATCTGCTTGGCAACACTATAAGAACAACTGAAGTAGATTTGAAGGAAATTGAGAGGTAGGTAAAGGAATTAGTTGAAAGACCTGGCCTAAATGTGACTGACCTTGGAGAGCAGTTGATGACTTTAGTGGGTCAAAAGATAGAGGATACGCTGGGTGCTAGAGAACAGCATTTGATTGAAAGGGTGATGTCTAAGATCACCAGGCTGGCCACTCCTCAGGTTGATCTGGCCCCACTTACCAGTGAGATCAACCAGTTGAGAGGCAGCATTGACAATTTGAACACCCAGGTATCTCTACATGCTGAATCTTTGGAGAAACTGACCACTGAAGTAGAAAATCTGAAGAGGAAAGATGATGAAGTAAAGGAAAAGGTTGTCTCTGGTTTGGATGAAGACTCCAAGATCCTAATGAATTAAAAACTGGTCAAGAACAAGTTACTGCCAATGTTTTGACCCAGTCAAAGGAGACCAACCATTTATGGAGGTCCTTCAGGATGATGTGTGGGATTTTCAAGGAGTGCAAGGACATGCAATCATGGCAGCCTCTTGACCGGTTGCCATCTCACCCCTCTGAATGGGAAGGTATTCGGGCAGGTCTAGATGCTGCCAAGGGGGAAAGAATTGCAGTCCTTCCACCAGTTGCACCTGGAAGGACTCCATCTGGAAGAGAATTGATTGTGGCTACCAGTACTGAAGCTGGTGAGCAAAGAGTTGGTGGATCTGGTGATGATGGTGATAGGGGGAATGTTGTTTGGATAAGGGAAAAGGTTTAGCTGGTGATGCATCTGCCCAGCCGGCCACTGATGTAATGCTTGAAACTGGTAATGCTGATGTACTTCCTCTAGTTTCAGATAGTGATAGCAGAAGACTGGCAGACTTGGAAATGATATTAAAGAAAGAAAGAAGATGAAACAAAGAAACCAAGCTGAAGCCAGGGCACATCTTGCACAAATCAAGTTACTTGATATGAGTGATGCCAATCTTTTGGGTATCACTAAGGAGGAGTATGTTAGGATCAAGAATGATCCCAGGATAGTTGACCAGTTGAAAGAAATGCTGGATGTAGAACTGGACAGACACTATCCTGAGGATGAAGCTGAATTCGATGCCAGAAACTTGAACATTTCAGTGGAGAAGGCTAAAGAGAATAGGGCCAGTGGGATTCTTAAACGAATTGCAAATGTTAAGAAGGTTGTGAAGAAGGTTTTGAATCCACCAAGAAGGATTCCACAACCAAGAAGACCACTGTCAAGAGATGCTGACCTTAGCACATTTGTTGAACCAACTGGCGAGGTTTCAAATGAAGACATCAAGTCCGCTGTACTGGCTGCTGGTGCTGGAAGTATTAAAATCACAAATGAAACTGAAGCAAGAAACTACTACTCCCAGATCATGTCAACCAGAAGACATAGTGGTACTATAAATGGTGTAAATGTAACAATCAAGCCATGCACCAAAGTTTTTCAAGTTGAAGTTAGTTATACCAGAGGGCCACTGGTTAAAACTGACAATCCTGGTGCTATGCAATATGGGTTCAGCGAATGGGTGGAAATGGTGAATGTGTTGGATGCGAAGGCACAAAAGAATAGGTTTGAGAAAGCTTGGGTGAACTTCTTAAGGGGCAAAATTCAACATAAAGAAAATCTGGAGCAAAAGCTGAATATTGACCCTGAAGACTCACAACCTATTTCTTTAGTGACCAAGAGAAGAAGAACTGGCGAAGGGCCATCTCATTAAGTTCTTTCTTCATTTATCTACTTGTAATTTTGTTACATTCTGTAACTTGTATAAATTTCATTCCTTGTATAAATGAAGTTACCAGTTTGTAACCACAAGGTAGATAAATTAAAATCTAACAAACCTAAAAGAAAATCCTAAGGCATTTATTGATCTATAAAAATGCCTTAGATAACTTAGATAGATTTAAATCGAACAAGTCTCTTCAGTTCACACTTGTACAGATATAAGAACTGAAAAAGACTTGCCTATATTTCTAGACAAATAGGGGGAATTTGTTAGGACCAGTTCACCTGGTAAACTGGCCAGTCTCCAGTTGCATCTGGAGACCCAGTGAAACTGTCCAGTGAAACTGGAGACCTTGATGATTTGTCGAGAAATATATTGAAGTCCAGTTGCACCGTACAGTCAACGCAACTGAAGACTTCCTCCAGTTGAGAACTGACCAAGTTGAAGAATCCTTCCAGTTGGGGTCGAAGACAACAAGTGGAAGATAGAGAATGACAATGGCAGCGAAGCCCAGTTGACATTCTAGTCAGTTACAAACTGGAGACCATCAGTGGAAAGCCCTTACAAAGCTTTACACTGATTACGAGGAATTGACTTGTATGCTTTATGTACCTTTACCCGGATAATAAGACTTATCTTATTATTTAAGTAATAAAAGGTACATAAAGCTGGTTGAATAAAGATGCTTTATCCGACAACTTTATACTGCTTTTTAAGGAATTAAATGCTATTCCTTAAATGCTCTCAACCACATTTGTACGGCCAAAGTTAACATCCCAATGTTAACTTTGCCTATAAATACAAGTCATTGCACAACAAGAATACAAGTGAAAAACATACAACACTTCACACTTTGCAAACCTGCAATATTCTTGGTGAACTTGTGCAATATTCTCTCAATCGCTAAAAGGAACATTTCACAACTTTAAGTGTTTCGATTGTCTTGAGAAATTCCGAGTGTAGATCAATTGTATTTCATAGTTTGTTAGGATATTTACATTCTTTGTATTATCTTGGTTCCGCAACAACCTTGTAATTTGTTTAACATCAATAAATAAATTACACATTGAAAATCACATATTGTCTCATCAAGTTATCTTACAAGTTATTTGTATTATTGCATTGTTCTTTACTTATTGTCATTAATAAGTAATCTATCTAGAACTTGGTATATACTCACTGCAACTGGTCGTCTCCAGTTCAGTGCATATATTGTAAAGTAACTCCACCATCGACATAGAGGTGTCTTCAGGTAGTGCCATCTATTAAGTTGGGACTTAAAAAGGTACACTGGATTGTTCCACCTTTTAATGTGAAAGTGATGGAAGAACAATCAGAAGAAAGAGTAGCAGTGTACCAAAACTCACACAAGTAGTCGTGAAACATCTTGCGTGGGTTTAGAGAATGAGGGTCCAATTGGAGAATCCTTCAAAAATCTTTGGATTCTTCAATAAGGGTATTGGACCCTGAGTTCCTTGTAAACTCGCCATCGGATTATTTGGATTATAATGATGAGCGAAGTGTTACCAGGAGCACCAGGTGCCTGTTTGACATCTGGTGAAGGAGCATATGGGACAGATAAGGAGATTTACATCTCTTGAACGGGATGATTTAGGTGCCATTGAAAATGAAATTGAAATTTAGGAATTAGGGTTCTTGATTTATGAAGCAGAGAGAAATGAAGCAATTTTAGATGATTGGGAAGTAAATGAAAGAATGTAAAGGAAGTAAATGTGATCGGAGTAAATAAGGGTATTTATAAGGAATTCAAGATCCCAATGAAATACCAAAAATTATATTTTATTTAACAAAATCAATTTTGTAGATAATTTAACAAAATAAGTTTGAATTTTGAAATAAAAACATAATTAACCGTGTCAGCATTAAATGCTACGACGGCTTAACTTACCCACGCGCCCACTAACATTAATTTCCCAATGAAAACAGTTGTCATTTACAAAATAGCTTTAAACACGTCAGATGACGATATCAAGTGGTTTAAAACACTCGAGTACCATCACGTGTCACAAATATTGACCAAGTATTTCTAACGTTATAAAAATAAGACAAGACTGAATCTGGTCACTGGAGGATCAGTCCAGTGCCAGTTTCCAACTGGAGAGTTCTCCAGTTGCCATTTTCAAACAAAACGAATTTTAGTCAGAAAATTAGTTTTGAGTCTTTCCCCCTAAAATGATGATCCAGAAATCACTTAGTGCCAAGATAGTATCACAAAGGCGTTCGATAGCCTGGCGAGCAAAGATTATCTGGACCTCCTCAACTGGAGAACTTCATCAGTGTAACTGACGCGTTCATAACAAAAATCTCCAGTTTTAAGGATTTAACATTCCCAGTTCGCTGATGAGATGTTTAAAGGTTTTCTCATCAAGAGGTTTTGTAAAAACATCAGCGAGCTGTTTGTCAGTGGGGATGAAATGAATTTCAATTTCTCCTTTCATAACATGATCACGAATGAAATGATACCTGATGTCAATATGCTTTGTTTTGGAGTGCATCTGGGTTGTGAGATATAGCAATTGCACTGGTGATGTCACAAAAGATTGGGGTCCTTGTATACTTTTGACCATAATCTAGTAACTGGTTCTTGATCCAGAGAATCTGGGCACAGCAACTGGCCACAGAAATGTACTCTGCCTCAGCAGTGGACATAGAGACCGACGTCTGCTTCTTACTGGTCCAACTTACCAGTTTTCCTCCAAGGAAATGAAAACCACCAGTTGTTGATTTTCTATCTATCTTACAACCTGCATGATCTGAATCTGAATAACCCATTAGATCTAACCCTGAGCCTTTGGGGTACCAAAGACCAAGGTTAGGACACCCTTTCAGGTATCTAAAGATACGCTTAACATCGTGCAAATGTGATTCTTTAGGGTTAGCCTGAAACCTGGCACATAGACATGTTGCAAACATTATATCTGGTCGCTGGCAGTTAAATACATCAGTGAACCAACCATACCACGATAGTCAGTTATGTTCACTGGTTTGCCAGTTTGGTCAGAGTCCAAATTTAATGGTGCTGCAATAGGTGTGTTTTTCGATGGGATTGAATCATATTTGTATTTTCTTAACAAATCTCTGACATATTTTCCTTGGTTTATGAAAATTCCATTTTCAGTTTGCTTAATCTGAAGACCTAAGAAAAATGTTAATTCTCCCATTAAACTCATTTCATACTCAGATGACATGATTTTAGAAAACCTTTTACACATTGCATCATCAGTTGAACCAAATATAATGTCATCAACATAAATTTGTACCAATAAGATATTACCTTTTCTTTCAAGATAAACAAGGTATTATCTATTGCACCTCTTTGAAAGCCATTTTTAAGAAGATTTTAGTTAAAGTATCATACCAGGCTCTTGGGGCTTGTCTAGACCATACAAAGCTTTGTTCAGTCTATAGACCCAGTGAGGATGCTTCTCATTGATGAAGCCTGGAGTCTGCTTAACATACACAACTTATTCCAATGTTCCATTAGGAACACACTTTTGACATCCATCTGGAAGACCTTGAACTGCAGATGGGCTGCATAAGCCAGAAATATTCTGATGGCTTCAAGTCTTGCAACTGGAGCAAAAGTTTCATCAAAGTCAACGCCTTCTGCTTGACACTAACCCTGGGCAACTAATCTGGCCTTGTTTCTTACAACATGGCCATCTTCATCCATTTTGTTTCGGTAGACCCATCTGGTACCAATGGGTTCTTTCTTTAACCCTGGTGGACAAGGAACAAGCTCCCATACATTGTTCCTTTCAAACTGGACGAGCTCTTCTTGCATATCTTCCACCCAGCTTGGGTCTGCCATAGCCTCGTCAATCTTCTTTGGTTCAATTAGTGATAAGAAGGTGACGTTTAAGCATTGCTCCAACTTGTTAGATGGTACTACTGAAGACACCTCTATGTCGATGGTGGAGTTACTTTGCAATATACTTACTAAACTGAAGACGACCAGTTAGATAAGTATATACCAAGTTCTAGATAGATTACTTATATAAAAGACAATAAGTAAAGAACAATGCAATAATACAAATAACTTGTAAACAATCTTGATGAGACAATATGTAGTTTTCAAGTGTAATTTATTTATTGATATTAAACAAATTACAAGGTTGATGCGGAACCAAGATAATACACGATTGTAAATATCCTAACAACCTATGAAATACAATTGATCTATACTCGGAATTTCTCTTCAACAATCGAAACACTTAAAGTAGTGAAATGTTCCTTTTAGCGATGAGAGAATATTGCACAAGTTCACCAAGAATATTGCAGGTTTGCAAAGTATGAAGTTATTCGTTTGTGTGAGAATAACTTGGAATACTTGAATAACTTGAAATTCTTGGTTGTGCAATGACTTGTATTTATAGGCAAAGTTAACATTGGGATGTTAACATTAGCCGTACAAATGTGGTTGAAGCATTTAAGGAATAGCATTTAATTCCTTAAAAAAGTGTTTGTAAAGTCGCATGTTAAAGTGACTTTACACAACCACCTTTATGTACCTTTTAATACTTAAATAATAAGATAAGGCTTATTATCCGGGTAAAGGTACATAAAGCATATAAAGTCAATTCCTCGTAATCAGTGTAAAGCTTTGTAAGAGCTTTCCACTGATGGTCTCCAGTTTGTAACTGACTAGAATGTCAACTGGGCTTCGCTGCCATTGTCATTCTCTTTCTTCCTTTTGTTGTCTTCGACTTCAACTGGAATGTTTCTTCAACTTGGTCAGTTCTCAACTGGAGGAAGTCTTCAGTTGCGTTAACTGTACGGTGCAACTGGACTTCAATATATTTCCCGACAAATCTTCTTGGTCACCAGTTTACTGGTCACCAGATGCAACTGGTGAACTGGTCAGTGGAAACTGGTGACTGGCCAGTTCCAGGTGAACTGGTCCTAACAAATTCCCCCTATTTGTCTAGAAATATAATCTAAGTCTTTTCTAGTTTTGTATCTATACAAGTGTAAACTATAGAGACTTGTTTGATTTAAATCTATCTAAGGTATCTAAGGCATTTTTATAGATCAATAAATGCCTTAGGTTTTTCTTTTTGTGTTTGTTAGATTTTAATCCTTTATCTACCTTGTGGTTACAAACTGGTAACTTCTTTTATACAAGGAGCAAAATTTACATAAGTTACAACAGAATGTACAACAATTACAAGAAGATAAAAATGAAGACAGAACTTAAACAGATGGCCCTTCGCCAGTTCTTTCTTTTGGCAACTGTGGAGATGGGCTGTTTGTCTTCAGGATCACCATTCAGTCTCTCTTCAATATTTTCTTTAAACTTGAGCAGACTTTGAAGCACAAACATCCATCCTCTTTCAACCTTATTTCTTTGTTGCTTGGCCTCCAACAGCTTTGCCATTTCCACCAGTTCCGAATACCCATAAGAAAGTACATCAGGATTCTCAGTTTGCCTCAAGGGACCATCCAGATGTTGAACCCCAACTGTGAAATGTTTGGTACCTGGTTTGATAAACACTTTCAAATCAACAATCTTACCAGGGTGATATCTCCGCTGCTGCACTTCAGATAAATACTCTCTAGCTTCAGATTCATTGGCCAGTTTGATCTGGCCAGTGCTCATACTATGCACTGCAGCTTTGATATCTTCAGTTGAAGGTTCAGTTGTATCCACCCAGGTCCTAAGGTCAGCATCTCTGGGCAACATTTTAGGTTTACCTTTGGACTTAGGTGGATTCATCACCTGTTTGACCACCTTCTTAACATGTTCATCTCTCTTGAGAATTCCTTCAGTTCACTTCTTTTGCCTTATCCACTGTGATATTTAAACACCTGGCATCATATTCAGCCTCATCCTCCCTATAGTGTTTGTCAATCTCAATCTCCAGTTGTTCTTTCAGTGCATTAATAATTCTGGGATCAGCCTTGACTTTGGCATATTCTGCAAGTGTCATGCCCAGGAGACGACCATCACTTATATCAAGAAGAGTTGGGGCTAAGGTATTTCTATCTTTTGCTTGATTCCCCCTCATTTGTTTCTTTCTCTCCTTGATGGCATCTCCAAGCCTTGCCAGCTGCCTACTAACATCTTCTGAAACTGGAGGGAGCTGATCAATGTTGCCAGTTTCTAACACACTGGCTTCAGTACCAGTTGTTTTTGTTCACCAGTGCCGGCTCAACTAACTTTCCTTTCTTTCCCTTTATTCCCCCTATCAACCACATCATCAAATTCTTCAATCACCTGCTCATCACCTTCATCAGATCCAACAACCGTCCTCTCCACCAGTTGCCTTGCACTAACTGGACCTGGCAGTCTTGGTCCAGATGGTCCAGGTGCAAGGATATTCCTTCTATCCCTTTCCCCCTTGGCAGCATCGAGACCTGCACGAATGCTGCCCAGTCTTCATTACTGGAGGGCAAACGGGCTAGAGGCTGCCACGATTGCATATCCTTGCACTCCCTGAACACAGTGCAAATCATCCTAAAGGATCTCCACAAGTGATTAACTTCTTGAGACTGGGACAATACATTTGCAGCAGTTTGGTCTTGTCCAGTCTTCAAGTCTTTCAATATTTGTGAGTCTTCATTTAAGCCCTTAACCACTTGTTCCTTTACTGCATCATCCTTCCTTTTCAAGTTCTCCACTTCAGTTGCCAATTTATTGATAGAAGAAGTGTGGGAGGCCAACTGAGTGTTCACTGCATTCACTGCACCCCTTAACTGACTGACTTCAAGTGCCAGAGGCTCCAGATTAAGCTTTGGAGGTGGGAGCTTGGCAAATTCAGCCATAACCTTCTTGACCAATTCATCTTCTCGACTGGCCAGTTTCTCATCAATCATCTGGCCAACAGAAGTGGCCACCTGCTGACCAATATCACTTACATTAAGGCCAGGTCTGTCCAGCAACTCCTTGACCTGCCTTTCTATCTCCTTAAGATCCACCTCTGATGATCGAACAGTGTTGCTTAAGAGGTTGGAGATAGATGTATTGACATTTGAATGGGTTAAATCAAAAGCTTCCTTCAAAGATGTTGACAAATTGTTACAGCTTGAGACCAACTCATTCAGCTTTCTAAATACCAAGTCTTCATTTGCAGCAAACTTATTGATTCCCAGATCAACAACCTTTGAATTTATAATTGTTTCCTTGTTGAATCTGGAAATAGACTTGGCATTTTGCTCTATTGTCTTATGAACACCCTCCACCCGTTTGATCAGGGTTTGGATATCGGTTGAGAAAGAGACAAATTGAGCTTCCAGTGACAAAGGAGCAGTTGTCACTGGACCAGTAGCAGGATGTACCAGTTCAACTGAAGGAGGCAAAACAAAGGGAGCCTCTCCAGTTGTTCCAGTAGAGGAAGGAAATATAGGGGGTGAAAAAGAAGGCTGAGGAGAAACAATGTGTTGGTCAGGCTGAGAATGCTCAGGTATGACCAACGGCGACGGTGGTGGTGATTGAGTTCTTTGTGGGGAAATATTTGTAGGAGTATTTTGGTGGGAAACTGAAACTTGGTGTTCTAGGGGTTGATCAAAGAAAGAAGGGAGTTGAGCATGTACAGATGCATCAACCATTTCTCTGATCAGCTTGTGTCTCTTCTGAATCCGAAGATTCAAGATGAAACTCATCCTCATTTATGCCTAGATCCATAAATGATAGGGATGGCTGAACAACATGTTCAGACTCCTGATGACCAGTTCCAGTTACCTGGATGGTTTCATCAGTTAAAGGATCAGATGCCGAAACATCTTCACCAGGGATAGACGTGATAGGAACGGCTTGAGTTATGGTTGTTCTATCCCCAACCACAACTGGAGACGAACTGGAGGGTCCCTCATTATTTTGAGGCCCGCCCAGTTGTCTTTCTGGTTCACTTTCCAAAGGTGCACCAGTTTTAGCAAACGCCAGCAGCATCTGCTCAGGAATTCAACCTCACCAGCTTCAGACACTAGTGAGTCTAAATTCCTCAAAACATCTGGCCTTGTGAACGAAGAGTCTGTATTTCTGTACTCCTCTTCACCCAGAATCTGCCTGAAACATAAAGAAAGAAATCTGGAAAAGGGGATACAAACACCCCTGGAGCCTTTCAGCTTCTGCACGAGACTTCTATACAATATGTCCGCAAAATCCACCCTCAACCCCTTCCACAAACAATAAGCCATTTCAGCTTGTGAAGAGTTGATCTGGTCAAGACCACCTGAACTACCACCCAAACTTTCAACCAGATGCACAAAGAAATACCTCCATGAAGGTGTAAGGCCCTTCATGGTCATCGCCCCCTTGGTCTTTAACACACCATCACTGTCCAAGCACTCCTTGACCCATCTCAAGGAGTACTTGACGAAAATTTATATTGGAGGCTAAAACAACTGGAGACTCACCCTCTCTCCAGTAATTGAGGCGAAGAGCATCCCTCAACACTTCTACATCCAGAGTACACCTGATTGTTCCATCCTTTAAAGTGAAACTGATGGATGAACAATCAGAGGAAAGTGTGGCAGTGAACCAGAACTCACACAAGTAATCATGGTACATCTTGCGTGGGTTCCTGGTGAATAAGGGTCCTATTGGAGAATCCTTCAAAAATTTTCTGATTCTCCCAATAAGGGTTCTAGACCCTTGAGAGCCTTGTAGGCTAGCCAAAGGATTGTTTGGGTTTAATTTTAAGGCTGCGCTATAAGGAGCACCAGGTGCCTGGGCGACATCTGGTGAGGGATTGTAGGGAGCAGTCAAGAGATTTACATCTCTTGAGCGGGATGATTTAGGTGCCATAGAATGAAATTGAAATTGAGGATTTTTAGGGTTTTGAATTTGGAAGCAAAGAAAAGAATGAATTTGAAATTTATGATTGGAAGTAAATGAAGAGAATGAAGAGAAAGAAAATAAATGAGTTATGAAGTAAATGAGGGTATTTATAAGGGGATTCAAGATCCCAATGTAAACCCACAAATCATATTTTATTAAACCAAATATTTTTCGAAGATATTTTGAAAATAAAATATAATTTTCCATGTAAGCATTAAATGTTACCATGTCAGCATTAAATGCTACGACGGCTCACTTTACCCATAACCCCACACACTTTTTGTTTTCCCAACACAAACAGTTGTCAAGTACTTAAAAATGGTTTCAACACGTCAGATCACGATATCAAGTGGTTTAAAACACTCGAGTATCATCACGTGTCACATAAATTGACCAAGTATTTGTAACGTTATGAAAATTTGACAAAGACCGAACCTGGTAACTGGAGGATCAATCCAGTTCCAGTTCCAACTGAAGAGTTCTCCAGTTGCATTTTCAAAAAAAAAACGAATTTTAGTCAGAAAATTATTTTGAGTCTTTCCCCCTAAAATGATGATCCAGATATCGATTAGTGCCAAGATAGTATCACAACGGCGTTCGATAGCCTGGCGAGCAAAGATAATCTGGACCTCCTCAACTGGAGAACTTCATCAGTGTCACTGACGCGTTCAATAACAAAGAAAGCTCCAGTTAAGGGTTTAGCATTCCCAGTTCGCTGATGAGATGTTTAAAAGTTTTCTCATCAAGAGGTTTAGTAAAAACATCAGCTAACTGTTTGTCAGTGGGGATGAAATGAATTTCAATATCACCTTTCATAACATGATCACGAATAAAATGATACCTGATGTCAATATGCTTTGTTTTTGAGTGCATCACTGGATTGTGAGAGATAGCAATTGCACTGGTGTTGTCACAAAAGATTGGGGTCTTGGTGTACTTCTGACCATAATCTAGTAACTGGTTTTTGATCCAGAGAATCTGGGCACAACAACTGGCCGCAGAAATGTACTCTGCCTCTGCAGTGGACATAGAGACTGAAGTCTGCTTCTTGCTGGTCCAACTCACCAGTTTTCCTCCAAGGAAATGACAACCACCAGTTGTGGATTTTCTATCAATCTTACAACCTGCATGATCAGAATCTGAATAACCCATTAGATCTAATCCTGAGCCTTTGGGGTACCAAAGACCAAGATTAGGACACCCTTTCAGGTATCTAAAGATACGCTTTACAGCGTGCAAATGTGATTCTTTTGGGTTAGCCTGAAACCTGGCACATAAACATGTTGCAAACATTATATCTGGTCGACTGGCAGTTAAGTACATAAGTGAACCAACCATACCTCTATAGTCAGTTACATTAACTGGTTTGCCAGTTGGGTCAGAGTCCAAATTCAATGGTGCTGCAATAGGTGTGTTTTTCGATGGGATTGAATCATATTTGTATTTTTTCTTAACAAATCTCTGACATATTTTCCTTGGTTTATGAAAATTCCATTTTCAGTTTGCTTAATCTGAAGACCTAAGAAAAATGTTAATTCACCCATTAAACTCATCTCATACTCAGATGACATGATTTTAGAAAACTTTTTACACATTGCATCATCAGTTGAACCAAAAATAATGTCATCAACATAAATTTGTACCAATAAGATATTACCTCTTTCTTTCAAGATAAACAAGGTATTATCTATTGCACCTCTTTGAAAGCCATTTTTGAGAAGATGTTTAGTTAAAGTATCATACCAGGCTCTTGGGGCTTGTCTTAGACCATACAATGCTTTGTTCAGTCTATAAACCCAATGAGGATGCTTCTCATCGATGAAACCTGGAGTCTGCTTCACATAAACTTCTTCTTCCAATGTTCCATTAAGGAACGCACTTTTGACATCCATCTGGAAGACCTTGAACTGCAGATGGGCTGCATAAGCCAAGAAAATTCTAATGGCTTCAAGTCTTGCAACTGGAGCAAAAGTCTCATCAAAGTCAACGCCCTCTGCTTGACAATAACCCTGGGCAACTAATCTGGCCTTGTTTCTTACAACATGGCCATCTTCATCCATTTTATTTCGGTAGACCCATCTGGTACCAATAGGTTCTTTCTTTAACCCTGGTGGACAAGGAACAAGCTCCCAAACATTGTTCCTTTCAAACTGGAGGAGCTCTTCTTGCATAGCTTCCACCCAGCTTGGGTCTGCCATAGCCTCGTCAATCTTCTTTGGTTCAATTAAAGATAAGAAGGTGACGTTTAAGCATTGCTCACTGGTGGCTCTTCTAGTCTGAACCCCACTAGTTGGATTACCCACAATTTGTTCAATTGGGTGGGCTTTAGTCCATCTAGTGTATTGACTAGGCTGGTGAACTACAATATCAGTGCAAGGTACCTGGAGATCTTCTTCAGTTGCAGCAGCATCTGGAGAAGGATCAGTCCAAACAGCTTCTACATCCTCATCAGAGTCAATGAGGTCTCGATTTGCATCATGAAATTCCTCAGTTGAAGGTATTTCATGAGTAACTGGAGAAGTAGGGGCTTGAACTGGTGCTGATATTGGAGTGGCACGTACATCTGATCCAATCACCAATTCTTGTGGTAAGTTAAAATTGATGGAGGGATAAAATGATGTGTCACTGGTGCTTTTCTTCTTCTTGACTGGTTCCAGTTTGTTGTAACTGGAAGCATCTTCTGGTGAAACAACTGACCGATGAACTTGGTCAGTTTCACCAAAGTTGATTGGAATGACTGGAGAAATATCAAGGCTTGGTCTCTTGTTGATTGCTTCAGTTGATTCATCGAATGTGACATGAATTGTCTCATGCACCTTTTGGAGTCTATAATTATAAACTCTAAAGGCTTTCGAATATCTGAATAGCCTAAAAATACCCCTTCATCAGCTTTTGCATCAAACTTTCCAAGCTGACTGGAATCGTTCAGTATATAAACTGGACAACCAAATACATGGAAATATCCAATATTTGGTTTACGATTCCTGAGTACTTCGTAGGCAGTCTTCTTATGTCTCTTGATGTAGACTGACCGGTTTTGGGTGTGACAAGCAGTTGCAACTGCCTCAGCCCAAAAACTGGTGGGAAGACCAGATTCAGATAGCATGCTTCTGGCCGCTTCTATCAGTGTACGATTCTTTCTTTAACCCTGGTGGACAAGGAACAAGCTCCCAAACATTGTTCCTTTCAAACTGGAGGAGCTCTTCTTGCATAGCTTCCACCCAGCTTGGGTCTGCCATAGCCTCGTCAATCTTCTTTGGTTCAATTAAAGATAAGAAGGTGACGTTTAAGCATTGCTCACTGGTGGCTCTTCTAGTCTGAACCCCACTAGTTGGATTACCCACAATTTGTTCAATTGGGTGGGCTTTAGTCCATCTAGTGTATTGACTAGGCTGGTGAACTACAATATCAGTGCAAGGTACCTGGAGATCTTCTTCAGTTGCAGCAGCATCTGGAGAAGGATCAGTCCAAACAGCTTCTACATCCTCATCAGAGTCAATGAGGTCTCGATTTGCATCATGAAATTCCTCAGTTGAAGGTATTTCATGAGTAACTGGAGAAGTAGGGGCTTGAACTGGTGCTGATATTGGAGTGGCACGTACATCTGATCCAATCACCAATTCTTGTGGTAAGTTAAAATTGATGGAGGGATAAAATGATGTGTCACTGGTGCTTTTCTTCTTCTTGACTGGTTCCAGTTTGTTGTAACTGGAAGCATCTTCTGGTGAAACAACTGACCGATGAACTTGGTCAGTTTCACCAAAGTTGATTGGAATGACTGGAGAAATATCAAGGCTTGGTCTCTTGTTGATTGCTTCAGTTGATTCATCGAATGTGACATGAATTGTCTCATGCACCTTTTGGAGTCTATAATTATAAACTCTAAAGGCTTTCGAATATCTGAATAGCCTAAAAATACCCCTTCATCAGCTTTTGCATCAAACTTTCCAAGCTGACTGGAATCGTTCAGTATATAAACTGGACAACCAAATACATGGAAATATCCAATATTTGGTTTACGATTCCTGAGTACTTCGTAGGCAGTCTTCTTATGTCTCTTGATGTAGACTGACCGGTTTTGGGTGTGACAAGCAGTTGCAACTGCCTCAGCCCAAAAACTGGTGGGAAGACCAGATTCAGATAGCATGCTTCTGGCCGCTTCTATCAGTGTACGATTCTTTCTTTCCACAACTCCATTTTGCTCTGGAGAGTGAACTGATGAGAAGTTTTGAGAAATGCCAGTGTCAGTGCAAAATGTTTCAAGTACTTTATTTTGGAATTCAGTACCATTATCACTTCGCAACTGACAAACTTTTCGAGTGTACTTGAGCTCAATTCTTTTGATAAGGGAGATGATTTCAGCAGGTGCATCACTTTTGGATCTGATGAATACCACCCAGCAATATCTGGAGAATTCATCAACCACAACTAGAGTGTATTTCTTTCCAGCTCTAGTTTGAACATTCACTGGACCAAAAAGATCCATATGAAGCATGTGAAGAGGTTCAGTGATGCTAAAATTTTGCCTAGTTTTGAAACTGGCTCTCTTCTGCTTGCCCATCTCACACCCTGGACATGGCTTTTCCTTATTGAAGGAAATCTGGGGTATCCCATCAACCAGTTGTTTGCGAGACAACTTGTTAATGTTCTTGAAATTAAGGTGGGATAACCTTTTATGCCATAGCCAGTTGGTGTCCTCATCAGCTTTTGCATCAAACTTTCCAAGCTGACTGGAATCGTTCAGTATATAAACTGGACAACCAAATACATGGAAATATCCAATATTTGGTTTACGATTCCTGAGTACTTCGTAGGCAGTCTTCTTATGTCTCTTGATGTAGACTGACCGGTTTTGGGTGTGACAAGCAGTTGCAACTGCCTCAGCCCAAAAACTGGTGGGAAGACCAGATTCAGATAGCATGCTTCTGGCCGCTTCTATCAGTGTACGATTCTTTCTTTCCACAACTCCATTTTGCTCTGGAGAGTGAACTGATGAGAAGTTTTGAGAAATGCCAGTGTCAGTGCAAAATGTTTCAAGTACTTTATTTTGGAATTCAGTACCATTATCACTTCGCAACTGACAAACTTTTCGAGTGTACTTGAGCTCAATTCTTTTGATAAGGGAGATGATTTCAGCAGGTGCATCACTTTTGGATCTGATGAATACCACCCAGCAATATCTGGAGAATTCATCAACCACAACTAGAGTGTATTTCTTTCCAGCTCTAGTTTGAACATTCACTGGACCAAAAAGATCCATATGAAGCATGTGAAGAGGTTCAGTGATGCTAAAATTTTGCCTAGTTTTGAAACTGGCTCTCTTCTGCTTGCCCATCTCACACCCTGGACATGGCTTTTCCTTATTGAAGGAAATCTGGGGTATCCCATCAACCAGTTGTTTGCGAGACAACTTGTTAATGTTCTTGAAATTAAGGTGGGATAACCTTTTATGCCATAGCCAGTTGGTGTCCTCATCAGCTTTGGTATAGAAACATTGCTCTTTTGGAGCAGGTTCCATATCCATGATGTACACATTCCCTTTTCTTGGTGCAATCATCACCACTTTCCAATCCTTGTTAAATATGGTGCCTTGTGCAATATCGAACAATACCCTGAAGCCATCATCGCAAAGTTGGCTTACACTGATCAAGTTATATTTCAAACCATTCACAAATGCAACTCTTTTGAATTCGACTTGTCCATTATTGAGCACACCATATCCTTCAGTCTTTCCAGATTGATCGTTACCAAACGTCACTGTCGGTCCATCTTGGACAGTGAACTCTTCCAGTAGGGGCTTACATCCGGTCATAGTCCGGCCAGCAGCGCTGTCCAGATACCAGATATTCTTCTTTCGATCGCCCTACACACACACAAAAATCATTAGTTATTTTTGTGAACCCATCTTTTCTTGATGGGTCCACTGGACTTCTCTACAGAAGCCACAGTTGATTGTTGAGGTGTTGAACTGGAGGCTACATCTGGAGCATTATCACCAGCTCCAGGTGCAGAAGTAAAAACGATTGGTATTTGATACTTACTCACCTTAAGTTTACCAGATTTTGTTCCAGATGGAACATTCTTTTGTTTAGGTACAGAAGGGAGTGATTTAATGTTTTGTTTTAAAACTGGAGGTGGTGAACCTCCTTCCAGATTGTTAATTCGGGCAGTGCAACTCTGAACCTGCCGAGACAAAAGTTGGAGTTGCCTTTCCAAATTAACCAAAACATTGTTTTGTTCAGGCAGTTGAACCTTGGACATTGGTTCAACTGGGGATTTAGTCTTTCGGGTCTTGGGCTCCTTAGACTTATGAGGTAAAGGCTTGTTAACAGTGGCCTTTTTGACTGGAGCTTTAGCCTGTTTGGCTCCAGTTTTAACCTCAATGGGGGTGGTCTCATTGGTTTCAGTTTTAACAGCTTCAGGTTGATCATAAGGTGTTTCAACCTGGAGAGCTGGAGGCAATGCATGAAGATCTGGTATAAGAGCTGCCATCTTCAGATCTTCAGATTTCCATGCATTTTTCTGGGCATCGATGGTTCTTGAAAATGCATCATAGTTTTTGCCAGATGCTTTTACCCAGGACTTGATAATCATTTGAGCTTTTTCAAAATCATCAGAAAGTTTTTGATTATCAAGTTCTAATGCCTCAATTTTTAAAACTGGAGGTGGTGAGCCTCCTTCCAGATTGTTAATTCGGGCAGTGCAACTCTGAACCTGCCGAGACAAAAGTTGGAGTTGCCTTTCCAAATTAACCAAAACATTGTTTTGTTCAGGCAGTTGAACCTTGGACATTGGTTCAACTGGGGATTTAGTCTTTCGGGTCTTGGGCTCCTTAGACTTATGAGGTAAAGGCTTGTTAACAGTGGCCTTTTTGACTGGAGCTTTAGCCTGTTTGGCTCCAGTTTTAACCTCAATGGGGGTGGTCTCATTGGTTTCAGTTTTAACAGCTTCAGGTTGATCATAAGGTGTTTCAACCTGGAGAGCTGGAGGCAATGCATGAAGATCTGGTATAAGAGCTGCCATCTTCAGATCTTCAGATTTCCATGCATTTTTCTGGGCATCGATGGTTCTTGAAAATGCATCATAGTTTTTGCCAGATGCTTTTACCCAGGACTTGATAATCATTTGAGCTTTTTCAAAGTCATCAGAAAGTTTTTGATTATCAAGTTCTAATGCCTCAATTTTTAAAACTGACTCCTTGAGAGCCAACTGGACACTTTGCAAATCATTCAGTTGTGGTTTGACATTGTTTAGTTCAATTAAGATAGTGTCTAAATATCTTTCACTATCTGCTCTAACAGTTTCTACAAATGCCAGATCACCACTTAATGATTCAGCCAGGTCCAGTTTTAATTCAGGGTCAACCTGGTGATCATAATCACATACCTTTTTCAGTATGATGTCCACCCATCTTCCAGAGACGACATCATCTTTCACCACATGCTGCTGTTGTTGTTGATCTTCCAAGGCCATGAAGCACATGTCCCTTTCCTCTTCTTCATCCTCAGATGAGTCATCAGAGTACTCCCATTTTCCTTCAGTTTGTGCAATTAAGCACTGGTCCTTTTTCTTATCCATGGACAGAAGGGCAATCTGGGCCTTAAGCTGCTTGTATTTAGCTTTATAGCTATCATCAGGCCGATTGTAATTAGGGACAGAGGGCCAGTTTGGTTATTCAACTGACTAGATCGGCATTCCTTCATAAAATGACCTTTCTTGCCACACTTATAGCATGTAAGATTGGTCTTATCCAGAGAGCTGGAGCTGGAAGCATTGTTGGGGCCATTAAATCTTTTAGATTTATGCTTAAACCTATTAAAGGTTTTAGCAATCATGGCGACCAGATCATCATCGTCAGTTTCATCATAACCTTCACTGTTTTCAGTGGTCAGCCCAGAGTTTAAGAAGCTGTTTAACATCTCCTTCATCGAGTGTGCCTGGACACTCTCAGCAGACATTAAAGCAGCACAAGGTCGCTCAATTACATTAGCAACCTTGGGACTCTGAGCATGGTTCATGGCATCTTGCTCAGCCACAAGTCTTGCAGCATTATTATCTTCAGTGAATCTGAAGGCTCCATAGAGCGATGCAAGAGTGTGAGAGTGCAAGGTTTTACCTTGTCTCAAGACAAGAACCATGTTTTCCCATTTAGATGGAAGAATATCACAAAACTTTTCAAGAAGAATATCCTTATCCTTCTCTACACCCAAACCTCTCAACTGATTGATGAGGCTAGAAAATCTGGTATATGTACCAGTTAAACTTTCGTTGGGCAAGGCAAAGAAGGATTCATACTTCTTGTTTAAAGCAACTTTACGGGTGACAATGGTGTCATCACCTCCTTCAAACTGAATCACTAATTCATCCCACATAGACTTGGCACTGGGAAACAACACAAGTGTTGGAATTAGGTCTTCAGGGACAGCCCCAAGGATCATGTTTTTCAGTCTGGTGTCCAAGTCCACCAGTCTGCGATCCTCATCAGACCAATGGTCTTCTGGCTTTTCCCTTGAGCTTCTTCTTCCAGTTGGATCAAGAAGAGGGCTCACCCCAATAGACATAGGTATATATGGTCCATCCTTAAGGATTTTCAACATATACCTTTCTATACCACCAAAATGCAACAGCATTCTAGCTTTCCATGTACCAAAGGTCTCACTGTTTCCATCAAATTTTGGAACAGGAGTGTTAGAGTAATGTACATGGACGTGGTTTGAGGAAGAAGGAGGAGGAGGGTTGGTGTTAACGTTTTGAAAAGGTGGTGAATTATTGTTCAATGGGTTTTCACCTAAACCAGAACCATCTCCACCTTCAGTAGTGCTCATCTTTGCAGATCTAGGCAAGTATATTAGCCTTCTGCTCTGATACCACTTGTAAGTCCCAACTTGTTAGATTGGTACTACTGAAGACACCTCTATGTCGATGGTGGAGTTACTTTGCAATATACTTACTAAACTGGAGACGACCAGTTAGATAAGTGTATACCAAGTTCTAGATAGATTACTTATATAAAAGACAATAAGTAAAGAACAATGCAATAATACAAATAACTTGTAAACAATCTTGATGAGACAATATGTAGTTTTCAAGTGTAATTTATTTATTGATATTAAACAAATTACAAGGTTGATGCGGAACCAAGATAATACACGAATGTAAATATCCTAACAACCTATGAAATACAATTGATCTATACTCGGAATTTCTCTTCTACAATCGAAACACTTAAAGTAGTGAAATGTTCCTTTTAGCGATTGAGAGAATATTGCACAAGTTCACCAAGAATATTGCAGGTTTGCAAAGTAAGAAGTTATTCGTTTGAGAGAGAAATAACTTAGACGAATACTTGAATAACTTGAGATTCTTGGTTGTGCAATGACTTGTATTTATAGGCAAAGTTAACATTGGGATGTTAACTTTAGCCGTACAAATGTGGTTGAAGGTATTTAAGGAATAGCATTTAATTCCTTAAAAAGTGTTGTAAAGTCGCATGTTACAGTGACTTTACACAACCACCTTTATGTACCTTTTAATACTTAAATAATAAGATAAGGCTTATTATCCGGGTAAAGGTACATAAAGTGTACAAGTCAATTCCTCGTAATCAGTGTAAAGCTTTGTAAGTGCTTTCCACTGAAGGTCTCCAGTTTGTAACTGACTAGAATGTCAACTGGGCTTCGCTGCCATTGTCATTCTCTTTCTTCCATTTGTTGTCTTCGACTTCAACTGGAATGTTTCTTCAACTTGGTCAGTTCTCAACTGGAGGAAGTCTTCAGTTGCGTTAACTGTACGATGCAACTGGACTTCAACATATTTCTCGACAAATCTTCTTGGTCACCAGTTTACTGGTCACCAGGTGCAACTGGTGAACTGGTCAGTGGAAACTGGTGACTGGCCAGTTCCAGGTGAACTGGACCTAACATACATTGCTCACTGGTGGCTCTTCTAGTCTGAACCCCACTATTTGGATCTCCCACAATCTGTTCAATTGGATGTGCTCGAGTCCATCTAGTGTATTGACTAGGCTGGTGTAACAATATCAGTGCAAGTCACCTGGCGATCTTCTTCAGTTGCAGTAGCTTCTGGAGGAGGATCAGTCCAAACTACTTCTACATCCTCATCAGAGTCAATGAGGTCACGATTTGCATCATGAAATTCTTCATTAAGAGGCATTTCTTGAAGAACTGGAGAAGTTGGAGTTTGAACTGGTGCTGATATTGGAGTGGCACGTACATCAGATCCAATCACCAATTCTTGTGGTAAGTTGAAATTGATGGAGGGATAGAATGATGTGTTACTGGTGGTGCTCTTTTTCTTAACTGGTTCCAATTGGTTGTAACTGGAAACATCTTTTGGTGAAACAACTGACTGATGAACTTGGTCAGTTTCACCAAAATTTAATGGAACGACTGGAGAAATATCAAGGCTTGGTCTCTTGTTGATTGCTTCAGTTGATTCGTCGAATGTGACATTAATTGTCTCATGAACCTTTTGGAGTCTATAATTATAAACTCTAAAGGCCTTTCGAATATCTGAATAGCCTAAAAATACACCTTCATCAGCTTTTGCATCAAACTTTCCAAGCTGACTAGAATCGTTTAAAATATAAACTGGACAACCAAATACATGAAAATATCCAATATTTGGTTTACGATTCCTGAGTACTTCATAGGCAGTCTTCTTATGTCTCTTGATGTAGACTGACCGGTTTTGGGTGTGACAAGCAGTTGCAACTGCCTCAGCCCAGAAACTGGTGGGAAGACCAGATTCAGATAGCATACTTCTGGCTGCTTCTATCAGTGTCCGATTCTTTCTTTCCACAACTCCATTCTGCTCTGGAGAGTGTGCTGTTGAGAAGTTTTGAGAGATGCCAGTGTCATTGCAAAATGTTTCAAGTACCTTGTTTTGAAATTCAGTACCATTATCACTTCGCAACTGACAGACTTTTCGAGTATACTTGAGTTCAATTCTTTTGATGAGAGAGATGATTTCAGCAGGTGCATCACTTTTGGATCTGAGGAATACCACCCAACAGTATCTGGTGAATTCATCGACCACAACTAGAGTGTATTTCTTCCCAGCTCTAGTTTGAACATTCACTGGACCATATGTAGCATGTGAAGAGGTTAAGTGATGCTAAAGTTTTGCCTAGTTTTGAAACTGGCCCTTTTCTGCTTGCCCATCTCACAGCCTGGACATGGCTTTTCTTTATTGAAAGAAATTTGAGGTATCCCATCAACCAGTTGTTTGCGAGACAACTTGTTAATATTTTTGAAATTAAGATGGGATAATCTTTTATGCCACAGCCAGTTGGTGTCCTCATCAGTTTTGGTATAGAAGCACTGCTCTTTTGGAGCTGGTTCCATATCCATGATGTACACATTACCTTTTCTTGGTGCAACCATCACCACTTTCCAATCCTTGTTAAATATGGTGCCTTGAGCAATATCGAACAAAACTCTGTAGCCATCATCACAAAGTTGGCTGACACTGATCAGGTTGTATTTCAAACCATTCACAAATGCAACTCTCTTGAATTCGACCTGTCCGTTATTGAGCACACCATATCCTTCAGTCTTTCCACTTTGATCATTACCAAACGTCACTGTCGGTCCATCTTGGACAGTGAACTCTTCAAGCAGGGGCTTACATCCGGTCATAGTTCGGCCAGCAGCGCTGTCCAGATACCAGATATTCTTTTTTCGATTGCCCTGCACACCCACAAAAATCATCAGTTATTTTTGTGAACCCATCTTTTCTTGATGGGTTCACTTGGACTTCTCTACAGAAGTCACAGTTGATTGTTGTGGAGGTAAACTGAAGACTACATCTGGATCTTTTTCACCAGATCCAGGTGCAGGAGTAAAAACGATTAGTATTTGATATCTGCTCCCCTTTTTCTTATCAGATTTAGTTCCAGATGGAACATTCTTTTGTTTTGGTTTTGAAGGGGGTTTAATATTTTGTTTTAAAACTGGAGGTGATGAACCTCCTTCCAGATTTTTTATCCGGGCAGTACAACTCTGAACCTGTCGAGACAAAAGTTGGAGTTGACTTTCCAGTTTAAACAAAATATCTTTTTCATCAGGCTGCTGAACCTTGGACCTTGGTTCAGCAGGGGTTTTAGTCTTTTGGGTCTTGGGCTCCTTAGACTTCTGAGGTAAAGGCTTGTTACCAGTGGCCTTTTTAACTGGAGCACTAGCCTGTTTGGCTCCAGGTTTAACCTCAGTAGGGGTGGTCTCAATGGGTTTAGTTTCAACAGCTTCAGGTTGATCATAAGAGGTTTCAACCCTGAGAGCTGGAGGCAATGCATGAAGATCTGGTATGAGAGCTGCCATTTCCAGATCTCCAGATTTCCATGCATTTTTCTGGGCATCAAAAGTTCTAGAAAATGCATCATAGTTCTTTCCAGATGCTTTACCCATGACTTGATAATCATTTGTTCTTTTTCAAGATCAGAAATTAATTTTTGATTATCAAATTCCAAAGCCTCAATTTTTAAAACTGACTCCTTGAGAGCCAACTGGACACTTTGTAAATCATTAAGTTGTGGCTTAACATTGTTTAGTTCAATTAAGATAGTGTCCAGATATCTTTCACTATCTGCTCTAACAGTTTCCACAAAAGCTAAATCACCACTTAATGATTCAGCTAGGTCTAGTTTCAGTTCTGGGTCAACTTGGTTGTCATAATCACATACCTTTTTCAAAATGATGTCCACCCATCTTCCAGTGATGACATCTTCTTTTGCCACATGTTGCTGTTGATCTTCCAAGGCCATGAAACACATGTCCCTTTCCTCCTCTTCATCAGCTGATGAGTCATCAGAGTACTCCCATTTTCCCTCAGTTTGTGCCATCAAGCACTGATCCATTTCTTTTTCCATGGACAGGAGGGCAATTTGGGCCTTAAGCTTCTTATATTTAGCTTTGTAGCTATCATCAGGCCGATTGAAATTAGGGACAGGGGGGCCAGTTTGGTTGTTCATCTGACTAGATCTGCATTCCTTCATAAAATGACCTTTCTTACCGCATTTATAGCAGGTAAGATTGGTTTTTATCCAGAGAGCTGGAGCTGGAAGCATTGTTTGGGCCATTAAATCTTTTAGATTTATGCTTAAACCTGTTAAAGGTTTTAGCAATCATGGCTACCAGATCATCATCGTCAGTTTCATCACAACCATCACTGATTTCAGTGGTCAGACCAGAGTTCAAGAAACTGTTTAACATCTCCTTCATTGAGTGTGCCTGGACACTCTCTGCAGACATTAAAGCAGCACAAGGTTGCTCAGTTACACTAGCAACCTTGGGACTCTGGGCATGGTTAATGGCATCCTGCTCAGCCACCAGTCTTGCAGCATTATTATCTTCAGTGAATCTGAAGGCTCCATAGAGCGATGCAAGAGTATGGCTGTGCAGGGTTTTACCTTGTCTTAAGACAAGAACCATATTTTCCATTTGGAAGGAAGAATATCACAAAACTTCTCAAGAAGAATATCCTTATCCTTCTCTACACCCAAGCCTCTCAGCTGATTAATGAGGCTAGAAAATCTGGTGTAAGTACCAGTTAGACTTTCATTGGGTAAAGCAAAGAAGGATTCATATTTCTTGTTCAAGGCAACTTTTCTGGTGACAATAGTGTCATCACCTCCTTCAAACTGAATAACTAATTCATCCCACATTGACTTGGCACTGGGAACAACACAAGTGTTTGAATTAGATCTTCAGGAACAGCTCCAAGGATCATGTTCTTGAGTCTGGTGTCCAGATCTACAAGTCTACGATCCTCATCAGACCAGTGGTCTTCGAGCTTTTCTCTTGAACCTCTTCTTCCAGTTGGATCTAGAAGAGGACTTACCCCAAGAGACATGGGTATATATGGTCCATCCTTAAGGATTTTCAACATATACCTCTCTATCCCACCAAAGTGCAAAAGCATTATGGCCTTCCATGTACCAAAGGTCTCACTGTTTCCATCAAATTTTCGAACAGGAGTGTTAGAATAATGTACATGGACGTGATTTGGGGCAGTAGGAGGAGGAGGGTTAGTATTAACATTTTGAAAAGGTGGTGTATTAGTATTAAAGGGTTTTCACCTTGACCAGAACCATCTCCACCTTCAGTAGTAGTCATCTAAGCAGATCTAGGCAAGTTTATTAGCCTTCTGCTCTGATACCACTTGTAAGTCCCAACTCAATAGATGGTACTACCTGAAGACACCTCTATGTCGATGGTGGAGTTACTTTGCAATATAAGCACTGAGCTGGAGACGACCAGTTACAGGAGTATATACCAAGTTCTAGATAGATTACTTATTTAAGTGATAATAAGTAAAGAACAATGCAATAATACAAAATACTTGTAAAGTAAATTGGTGAGACAATATGTAATTTTCAAGTGTAATTTATTTGTTAACTTTAAATAAATTACAAGGTTGTTGCGGAACCAAGATAATACAAGTATGTAAATATCCTAACAACCTATGAACTACAATTGATCTATACTTGGAATTTCTCTAAACAATCGAAACACTTAAAGTTGTGAAATGTTCCTTTTTACGATTGAGAGAATATTGCACAAGTTCACCAAGAATATTGCAGGTTTGCAAAGTGTGAAATCTTTCGAAGTATGTTCGAAGAAGTAATATTCTTGTTGTGCAATGACTTGTATTTATAGGCAAAGTTAATATTGGGATGTTAACTTTGGCCGTACAAATATGGTTGAGAGCATTTAAGGAATAGCATTTAATTCCTTAAAATGCAGTGTAAAGTTGCAGTATAAAGCAACTTTACTCAACCAGCTTTATGTACCTTTTTGTAATTAAATAATAAGATAAATCTTATTATCCGGGTAAAAGCACATAAAGCATAAAAGTCAATTCCTCGTAATCAGTGTAAAGCTTTGTAAGAGCTTTCCAATGACGGTCTCCAGTTTGTAACTGACTAGAATGTCAACTGGGCTTCGCTGCCATTGTCATTCTCTATCTTCCACTTGTTGTCTTCGACTCCAACTGGAAGGATTCTTCAACTGGTCAGTTCTCAACTGGAGGAAGACTTCAGTTGCGTTAACTGTACGATGCAACTGGACTTCAATATATTTCTGGACAAATCTTCTTGGTCTCCAGTTTCACTGGGTCTCCAGGTGCAACTGGAGACTGGCCAGTTTCACTGAAACTGGTCCTAACAAATTCCCCCTAGATGCTAGTGTCAAGGGGGAGACTGTTAGTGCATGTTTCTCGGTGACAAAAGCATTCTAGATGTGTTACATATATTTTCATATGTTCAAGTCTTGTAATTTATCTTGTAATTACCGTTTGTCAATAATATTACCTTGGCATATATTGTTGATCATATTGGGATCCATTTATGTTTATGTGTTTGTTTATTATTTGTATTTTACAGGTTTAGACATAACATGTAAAGAGTCATTAAGTTAATATTGTTTCTGCGTTTAACAGCAGTTGAAATATTAACTTAATGTACTTTCAAAGGGAATATAGACAATGTTGTTTCTGTGTATACACAACAGTAGAAACATTGTCGTAAGCTAATGTTGGTTCTGCATATATTTACAGCAGTTTAAACATTGGCTGAGTTAATGTTGGTTCTGCGTCTTGACAGCAGTTGAAACATTAACTCAAATATCCTAAGTGTTATTTGAGTGTTCTCGAGAACGAGAAATTAGTTACTTGTGGAGAGAACACTCAAAAGGTCATTTGAGGGTTCTTGGGAACGAGCAAAAGTTTGCTTGTGGAAAGAACACTCAAATGGTCATTTGAGAGTTTCTGAGGAACAAGCAAAAGTTTGCTTGTTCATAAGAACTCTCAAATGGTTTGAGAGTTTCTGTGGAAACAAGCAAAAGTTTGCTTGTTCATAAGAACTCTCAAATGGTTTGAGAGTTTCTGTGGAAACAAGCAAAAGTATGCTTGTACACAAGAACTCTCAAACCAGGCCAAAACCCTTATGGGCTTTACATGAGAACACTCAAACCCAATGGATTTGAGAGTTCTTGTCACTTTCCTATAAATAGAGGTGTGTGTTCATGCGTATTCCAACAAGAGTGTAGAGAGAGAAACAAGCAGAGCCTAGAGAGAGAAACCTAAGAACACGCACAGTTTTTCTTGTGGGTACTCGACTCACGCACGAACCAAAAACACACACCCGGTTTGGACGGCTCGTAGACTTAGATTACCACGTTGGTTGGTAAAGTTTGTCCGGAGAGCCGTTTCACTATAGTAACCAAATACGGGTGTTTATATTCACGCAAAAAGATATATATATATATACATAGTGATATATATATATAAAATATATATATATATATATATATCATAAAAGGTAGATATAGAAACCGTGGGTTATCTCGAGAAATTCCGCACCTCGACATATCCTTAAGTCAATCTCGGTTCGGTAAGACCCGGGGGACTTACAGAATCCATAGAACCTGTGAACAACATCCACCAGCTGCCATGTATTCCACCTCACAAGATGAGATAGCAACAGAAGTCTGCTTCTTACATTGTGTGAGTCCCTTAAGTTCGATGGTTAACCAGGAAAGTGTAAAATACAACAAGTCTAATAAGCACTAGAATGGACTAGTATTACTTGTAAATAAATGCAAGAGTATATAAACAAAGTAATACAAGACTTAAAGCAATAAACAAGTAAAGTGGAACATTATGTATTTTTCATGGGTATTTTATTTATGATGTTTAAATAAAACACAAGGTTGTTGCGGAATCAAGATAATACAATAAGTATGTATCCTAACAACCTATGAGTTACAAATGATCTATATTTGTCAAATAACTCTTTAGGATCGAGATACTTAAAGTTGTGAAGTATCCCAGTTTAAGATCGAGAGTATTTGGACAAATTCACTTCAATGCAAAATGAATGCTTAAAAAGTATTTTTGTTAAGGAAATGACTTTGTATTTATAGGCAACAAAATTCAGCAGTGAATTTTGTGCCGTACAAATATGGTTGCATACATTTAATGATCCGACAAGAACATTAAATGTATTGGATAAGGAATAAGGATAAAGTCACATCAAATGCAAGTGTAATCCTTTTATCCAACCACCTTTACACACGTATACTTTGGTAAAGAACAAGTGGATTGTTCTTTGGAAAGTGTGTAAAGGGAAAAGTCAATCCTTGATATCAGTGTTCAGACTTGTAGGATCTAGAACACTAACAATCCTCCAGTGTACAGATCTGGTAAGACTTTCCAGTGGACTCCGCCATTTGTTAAGTCTTCTTTCTCAGACTTCAGTCTTTGACTTCAGTCAGAATGTCTTCAGTAGAGTTGATCTAGACTGGGGTGAAGTCCAGTGAGCTCATCTGGAGAATACTCCAGATTTCCTATACAAGTATTTGCTCACTGGTCTTCCATTATTTCTGGACAAATCTTCAGAGGGACTCCAGATTCCAAGTCTGGAGTAGGTCCAGTAGAACACGTTTCTGGTCAGATCTTCAGTGAGGCTCCAGTAATCGAGTCTGGAGCGAGTCCAGTAAATCTGGACTAAATCTGGACCTAACAAATTCCCCCTATTTGTTTAGAAATAATGCAAGTGTTTTCAAGCTTGAATCTATACATTTTGTAAGCTTGAAAAACATAAGTTTCGATTTGTCTAAAAAATCTAAGTTACTGGAAAACACTTTTGTTAGAAATATAAAATGGTGTTAAATTGTAATATGTCTAGTTATATAAGGGGTATTAGTGTTAATTAGATGATAGATATAAATACCTCTTCCTTAATAACTTTGTAATAAGCCTTTCATTAATTACCATACTTACATCTCTCTAAGATAAACTTTCTCTCTCTAGATCATCTTCAACCTCCCATTCACACACATACACACATTTCACACACTAACCTTAAATCCACCATTAAAGCTTCAATTAAGCTCTAGTTTCTTTATAACAATTGGTATCAGAGCATAATCGGTGTATCCGAACGATCTACAATCAAATTCATAACCGATTTTGTTCATAATTTTGAGAATTTGAGCTTAATTTTGATTCTGAAAATTTTCTGGTTTGTCACGTAATTCGAGGCTAAATGTGTTTCTAATCAAAGATTAGAGGTGGATTATTGTTCAATTTGATTAATCAAGTGTTTAATCCTTAAGTTTCTGTTCAAAAATGTGTTAAAAAGTTGAACTCTGCAAACAGTGATAATAAGAAAAAGTTCATTTTTAGGTTTTGTTGTCTGCTACTGTTGCTACAGTACTCTACACGTGCACAGTAATTGAATCATTCCAATTTTTAATTCAATTTCATTTCAATTTTACATTTAAATCAGAAAAAGAAAAAGAAAAACATCTTTTGATATTGAAATTCTCTCATCGTTTTCATCTTCGTTTTGCATCGAATCAAGCTGAAAAACATAGGGATTTCTTCGCGGTGTGATTCTGAACAAGGAGATGGTTTTAATTTTTCGATTGGTGCATTTTTTATGTCGGTTACTATTCCGGTCAGAAAGTGAATTTTCCGGCGAGCTTTAAACGGCTTAATTTTCAGTTAGGATTTGTTCACGGTTTTATTTGGAGTATTTTGATGGTAATTTCAAGTGTTAATTCGAAGAAACAAGTGAGTAATTGAATTTTGAAGTTTTCCGGCGAGAATCTATCCATTTGCAGAGGTCGTGAATCAAGCCAGTTGCCGAGCTAACAAGTCTATCACTCGTGTTTGCCGAAGTAACTCATCGATCAGCATCTTAATTCCCTTAGTTGCCGAAGTGGTTGGTTCAACCAAAATCTTCTATTTTGCCGAAGTCGTTCACCAAACACTCATTTGCAGAAGTAACCGATCACAAAACTACCATTTGCCGAGCTCGCTACACGACCAGTATCTTTGTTCTAGTGTTTGCCGAGCTCAACCCCGTGACCAATACCAGTGTTTGCCGAGATAACCGATCAACCAAAAACACCATTTGCCGAAGTGAATTCTCGGCCCAAACCACTAACCGTTTCTCGTACTCGTGTTTGCAGAAATTCACGACCAGCATCTCAAACAAGCCATTTGCCGAGCTCGTTGCTCTGCAAATCACCATTTCGACCAAGACTTGTGTTTGCCGAGCCACACTTAGACAAAAGTTTTCTCCAAATAACCATTTCGTTGATCGGCATCCTATACAACTCACGAACAAAATTTTTTTTTCCCAAATTTTCATTTCAACTATCTGCCGAGCTCATTGCTCGGCATTCCATACAAACAAGAAAATTTTTCATTTTAACCATTTGCCGAGCAATAAGCTCGGCAAACAGTACAAATAAAAAAAAAAATTCAAAATTTTTTCCAAGTCTCTTTCAAAACCATTTTTATTACTTACCCTTTGTTGGTGTGCAAATTTGAGATATCTTGATTTGAAACCCCCATTTGCCGAGCAATTATCTCGGCTAATAGCACTTTGGTTCTTCAAGGCTTGAAATCTTGTTTGGTAACTGTTGACCGTGCTGTTTGTTGTGGTAACTTGGGTCGCTTGGCTTGTAATTCATTCTGGTCTTGTAATCTTTCTTTGAGTATCATCGAGTCGAGTTGTTTGAAAAAGAAAATTTTTTGATTCTTGGCTGTTCGAGTGTTTCAAAGAAAGAAAGAAAGTTTTTTTTCTTTAAGAGAGTGTTGTGAAAATATTGTGTGAGAAAGTTTTCAAGAGAGAGAGGTTCATAAATTTTTCTACTCTTAAAAGTTTTTTTGTGAGAAACCGTGTGAGAATTCACGATTACGTATTTGGTTTCTTTGATAAAGTGTGCCTCGGGTGAATAGATAACGTAACCATTTTGGATTCCAACAAAAGTGAATTGACACATGTTGTATATGGACACAATTTGTGTCTACATTCATTAACACATTTCTTCCGTAAATTGGTAACCAAGGTACACATCCAGCTCATACGCGTGTTATGCTTATTGAGTGTTTAAATCAAATAGGTAAATGTTGAATTGTCAGACCACGTGAAGTGCTTTTCATTTCCAATAAAGGTATACTGGCAAAGCATGTTGTAGTTAATTTTTTTTTTTTTTTTTTGAGTGTCTTCACGTAATAAAAGTATACTGGCTAGTGGCTACACGTTTTTAAATAGGAAGTCACAATTCACGTGATTTTTGCAACTTGTGGTCTTACATCCACTGTTTCATTTTTTTCTTATTAATTAGTCTTATTAAAGTTTTTTTTGTTCGGTTATTATTTGTCATTTTTGGGCTAATAAATTTGGGCTTACATTTTCATAATTTTTGGATTAAAAGTTTGGTTTGGGCTTAAGTATCATTTGAAACTAAAACTTGTTTTGGGCTTAAATTTGTTTGGGTCTAGAACTAGTTTGAGTCTTTGAAGTTTTTTTTGGGCCACTCTTACTAGTTGGGCTTACACTTTAAGTCAATTGGGTTAAGAGTAAGATTGGGCCAGAACTTGTGCTAAATTTTAGTTGGGCCACAAATTATAGTTCATTTTAGAAATTTTTTTTCTCTTTCTTCTAGTATTTTCCATTCTGCATTTCTTAATCATCATGTCTTCGAAAGAAGCAATATCTGGAAAGAATGATGATCAGGTAATCTCTGTCTCTAAGAATTACTTAAAATATCTTATGAATCAAAGTGAAACAGTGATTCTTGAAAAACAAGAACTTGATGCCAAAGTTCTTGAGTTGACCAAGACCGTGAGACAACTGCAAGTTGAGAAAACTAATGAAATGCTAAGAGGAAATGCTTTGGTGCAGGACATTGAGTTATTAAATGTGAAACTGAAAGAGTCGAATCCTGAGTTGAAGGAGCTTGAAGATGAAATTTCTAACCTCAAATATGAGTGTTGTATCAAAGATACTCTTTATCAACAACTTGATAAGAATTATAAAGAGCTCGAATCTGCTGCAATGGAAATCAAACCTGAGAACAAAGACCTCAAGTCTGATAATACTCTCAATTTGTCTACTATGGAAAGTTTTCGACTTGAAATTGACCAACTCAAATCCTGAGAATAAAGAGCTCCAATCTGCAAATGATCTCATTTTGTCCAATATGGAATGTCTTCAAAAAGAAAATGATCATTTGCAATCAAAGATTTTCAAATTAACAAATGAGTTGGACAATTCTTCCAAAAAGCTCAATAAAAGTGTTCTGGACAGTCAATCAAACGAACTTGTTTCGCAACAAAAGATTTCTGAACTTACCCATGAGTTGCGAAATAAGTCCACCATTTTTGAGAGCAAAGTTGAAGAAGAAAGAACAAATTTTTGTGCTCAAATCATGCGTCTTGAAGACAAGTGTTTGCAACTTCAGTCAAACGAAACATTTTTGACAAAAAGAATTTCTGACCTTGAGATTGAATTGCAAACACAAACCAAATCTTTTCAAAGTCAAAATCATTGTTCTATCTCTTCTGACACAACCAAAGAAGTTGTTGAAATTTGCACTCAACCTGATTGTCCTATTTGTGAAGTTGTGAATTCCTCTGTGCAAACTAAATGTGATGTTGTTGAGACTACCGAGTCCTCAACTCCGACTGATCTTGATTGTGTTTGTGACAAGACTGAGATGTCCAAAAGTTTTCCAAAACCTATTTCATCCAAACCTAAAGTTGATGTTCCAAAGAGGATTTACACGGGTAAATCTTCAAAACCTTTTGAAAGAAAGGTGTCTCAGTTTACTAATTACTCCTTGCAAAAGGGTAAGAAGTACTCTAAGAAACCTATTTTTGATGGAACAACTACTTTTGTCTCTTTTCTATCCTTCGAGGATAATTCTGAACACATTTTTCAAGCAAAATCTCAATTGACTAAATCTAAATGGAAACCGATTTCAAAAGATAAGTCAGTTGAGTCAAAATCATTCAATATTCTTTTTCGGAACTTTTTGATCTTGCACCAAAACCTGTGAAAGCAGTTGTGCAAAAAGTGAATGATTTTGCTTCGAAAAATCATTTTCCAAATCAATCTCCCAAGATTGGAAGTTTTTCAAAGAAATCAAATGATTTTTCACCATTGCTTCCACGAAAACTCTTTTCAACTAAACCACCGGGTTTTAGTTCTCCGTGGAATGCAACCTCTATTCATCAAGTCGATGAGACTTACATTTGGACTTTCAAGAATTCAAAAACCATTGGGCCCAATCTCAAATGGGTTCCAAAAGTGATTTCCAAGTGATTTGATGAATGGTGGCTTATGCACACATCAGTGTATAACCCGTTCTAAAACCGTTTTCGTAATTTCATTCCTTTTAGAAAAAAAATCAAAAAGATTTTCATATTCTTATTTTGAAAAATTCAAAAAGATTTTCTCTTTTCATTTTTTTGTTTTATTTACTTTGTCTTTTAGTTACTCAAAATGTTTTGGATGAGATGCAAGGCATCGAACGCCTCTGTGTACTGCCTTTGTTGTCTCATTTTTAATGTTTGTGAGCAACTTTCAAACTCTTTACTCACCCTTTATATGCAAAAACTTTGTTTATATCATGCATATATTTAGGGGGAGTTTGTTTATAAACCAAAACTTCCAAGTGTTTAAACTCATTTTCCATTTTAAAACACTTTGGAAGATTTTCAAACCATTTTCGATCACATTCAAAGAAGTTCGGTGTTAGATTTGCACATGAGAGTTTAGGCCACTCATAAAAACTCCATGATCTTGTCATCGCCGATGAGATCTAACCCTGGAGTTCAATTCTCTATTCTAGATTGTGAGGGTTTATGAGCGTGGTGATGATGTTTGTGCAAATAGGACATGAGGGAGTAGTCGAAAAGTGAGAGGTTAAGGTGAAAAAGATGATGTGAGAAAGGGCTAAAAGAAATAAAAGCCCTCCCCAAAATTCTCAAAAAGCCGGGTAAACACGTTTCTATCGGATTTCATTTGTTGATTTCTCGATATTGAAGAACTTCATGGACCCAGTGAAGCAATGCACATCTTTTACCTAACCACTCAAGTGTTTCTTAACAAATACTTGTTTTATTCTCACGGAGATTTTCACATTTCTATCGACTCTTCATTTGGAAGATGTTGATATTGAAAAAGGGAGACACTCTGCTCCGGTCCCCGACTTCATTTGATCACTATTGAGTCTAGAGCGTACTTGATATATCTTTCATTTGACTAGGACACATAGAGTCTTTATATGTCTTTGTGACATCGCATATCTTTGTAATATTGCCGGAACATTCGTAGTGATATCATATTATTGATATTCCACGATGATCGAATGGAAATCCTACCAATGCTAACATCATTTCCAACGTTGAACGTAGGTCTCTCATTTTCATTTTATGAATTGTTGAGTAAACGAGAAGTCTATGTGACCTCGGATTTTATTTCCCAAAAGTCCTTGAGGATAGTAAGACATGGTCATCGAACGCCTTTGTGACACTGACCATGAATTACATTCTTTAAAGCAATCTATCGGTTGAAAAGCCATAGACCGAACCATTTAGAGATAAGCTTTGTGCATTTCTCGATGATAATGGGAAGTCCTAAAAATAGTAATCGTATTTTTAGGCCACACCATTAATCATTTTGATTTTTGGTTGTGTAACGGATCATTTTTATCCGGATTTCATTTCTCTTCACACAAACACAAAGAACACAAACACCATTATAAAATACTTTTTCCAACAACGCAACCTCACATTCTAGTTCACCAATAGGTTCATTGGGAATTGGGAATTGGGTTGGGTTAATTTGCTTGCTTGTTGTTTGTTGTCATCTACCGTTTATGCTATCAATCATTATTGTATGATGAAACCGTTTCACATATTCATCATAAGGGGGAGAAATGATTAAATGATTGATAGATAGAATTCAAGGTTTAGGTAGAATTTGATTGAGGATATGATTGTTGTGTTTGGTTGTTCAAAGGATCGTTAGTTTAGGTGAAGAGAGTGAATAATTATCGTGATAAGTTGAAAGATTGTTTTGAGAAAGTTAAAGGATTGATTCGAGATCGAGTATATTCAAGATGATGTACATGGTCGATATTTGAAAGAATTATTGAATAATTGACCATTGTTTGATGATTACAAGAGTTTGAGATTGAATTATGTTTGAGAAGAGATAAAAAGTTTGAGATTGAATAAGAGATTGTCGTTTGTTGATGCTACAAAGAAAATTAAGTTGGATAGTTAAGTTTGTTCTTTATTTGAAGAGATTGTTTATCTGAGGGGGAGCAAGAGTAAACTCATGATTTGTTAAATATGCTCCGAAATGATTGTTTGTTCGAGGGGGAGCAAGAGATTAAAGATTTGTTATTGAATATGCTCCGAGATAGTTGTTTGATTGAGGGGGAGCGAATGATAATTGATCAAAGAATCAAATGCTCCAAGATGTTTATTGATTCAGAGACAAGTTAGACCAAGATTTGAAGTTTAAAGTCAAATCAATTTCCCACATTCCAAAACCAAGCTTCCGCATTGCCAAGAGAATTTAAAGATTACCAAGCTTCCGCATCCAAAAGAATTCAAAGAATTCAAAGTCAAAACCAAGCTTCCGCATGCTACTCAAAGTTTGAAGTTACTTCTCAAAGCAACATCAAGTTGAAATCAACACTCAAAAGTTTAAGTTGTGAAAGCTCAAAAGCTATAAAGATTTCAAAGATGCTTCCAAAGTATTCAAAGTTGCAAGAGAAGATCAAGTCTTAGAAAGTCATCGTCAAGAATATTTGTTTGCTGAGAAGATTCAAAGTCAAGGTTGATACAAGACATTGAAGACAATGAGAAAGCTTCAAAGTCCAATCAACGTTGAAGATTTTCAACAAATGGGCTCATCATGTTATTTAAAGACCGAAGACGATGCAACATTTACAATTCAACACCAAGGGGGAGATTGTTAGAAATATAAAATGGTGTTAAATTGTAATATGTCTAGTTATATAAGGGGTATTAGTGTTAATTAGATGATAGGTATAAATACCTCTTCCTTAATAACTTTGTAATAAGCCTTTCATTAATTACCATACTTACATCTCTCTAAGATAAACTTTCTCTCTCTAGATCATCTTCAACCTCCCATTCACACACATACACACATTTCACACACTAACCTTAAATCCACCATTAAAGCTTCAATTAAGCTCTAGTTTCTGTATAACAACTTTATAGATCATGAGTGTTTTCAGTTTCATCAAATAAGTTCTAACTTAGACTAAATCTGATCATTTACTTATAGGAATAAAAAATTGCAACTATTATTACATTCATCAACTGATAAATAGTATACAATTTTCATAAGACAATAATTTACAATAAGTAAACAATAAGAGTCAGGCCCTTCTTTTCGATGTCCTTTCTGGAGCATCTTCAGTAGCCTTTCTCTTTGGTGATGGAGAAGATGGTATTGAATCTGGTGCTCTTATGCCCATTGCAACTTCCATCTGTTGCTTTCTTCTCCATACCTTCTCAATCCTTTTAAGAAATGCTTTAACATCAGTCGACACATTTGTCTTCCCCCTGAACGTTAGAGAAATTTCCTTCAGTTCACTCCATCCAAATGCTTGGACTGAAGTACTTCTCCTCTCGTCAGTAAAGTTACCCTCCCTGGTCAACTTTACTTCAAACTTTGACATGCCTTCATGATCTTCAGCCAATTTGATTTCAGCACCAGTAATCCTTCTTGCATCAGCCCTGAAATTCGACAACTCATTGTATTTTTCTTTCAGCTTGGCTTGCTGGATCAAAGCTTCAGTATCCTTGGACACCCTCCTTTGCTCTACAGCAGATTGGAGTTCTTGACGATTTATTTTTCGAGAAGTGTCCAGGGGAATGAAAAGTACTTACATCAGCATCTTTGATTGCTTTGATCTGTCTGGCAGTCAACTTTGGTAAACTAGTAAGTCTCTTTCTGTACTCTATCTCCAGAGCACCAGCATTCTTTCTTATCTTTTTCTGGAGACTTACCAGTTCATCCTTTCTTTGTCTGATGAGTTCTGGTACACTCACGCCATAAATAATTGAATCATAGACTTGTTCTTCTTCAGCGTAGAATGAGCGTACATGAACATCATCTAATGCATTTAGGCATTGATGAACTCTGGGGTCATCTTTCATCTTTTTATAAACTTCAATGTTAATGCCTAACCTTCCAGCATTGTAAGAGTCCAGAGTCCCCATTGTTGCCATCTCCCTTTGATGGGCCAGCAGTTCATCCTTTTGATTTCTTTTGTAAATCTCTATCATTATGCATTCTTGCTCTAACTTCCTTGAAGTTTCATCATCAGCATCTTCAGTATGCTCTTCCTCTTCACCAGATACCACTTTTTCTTTTCCTTTAACAGCCTTCAGTGTAGTTGGAATATCTGGGAAGGTCTCAAACTGGGGCTCACTGGCTTCAGTACCAGTAGCTTTTTCAGTTAGCCCGGCTTCAGTGCCATATGCTCTTTGTGACAATTGTTTCAGAGTTTGGTCACCAGACGACTTTTCCCTTGGAACGATCTCCAGTTCTTGACTTGAGATCATTCCATAATTCTTCAAGCATAAGTCTGTCTAGTGGACCAAAAGTTGTACCTTCTACTGGAGTTGTTTCAGACACAACTTTCTTGAGTGCCTGCACTTCCTTCTGAACATTTGCAACAGCTGTAGGCAAGTGTTTTGGCAACTTCTCATCCAGTAACTTTTCTATTTGGGGTAACACCCCATCATAAATGCTACGAAGAACAGTCCCAGAAACTTCTTCACATAATTCTTTCAACATATTGTTTCTGAACTTCCTTGTACATTCATCACTTATAGTGCTAACAACTGCACCCTGTTCCAGTGTGGGTCTACTCTCCAGAGAACTGACCCTGAAGACCAAATTCTGAACATCTTCTTTCAGACCTGCCAGTTCGCCAGTGACTGCAGTCTGAACAGAAGTAACCAACCTAGTCTCTAATCCCTGGACTGCCATTTTGATCTTTTCAGTGTTATTGTTTGTGGCCAGTACCAGTTCATCAAGCTTCTCATAAACCAACTTCTCATTTCCAGCAAAGACATTCATCTCTGAAGCAAGGTTATTTGATAATAAAGATTTGAAGTCTGAAATAACCTGAGATGAAGTCTGGAGTGATCTCTCCAGGTCCGCCACCTTACTTAAAAGACCTTGGACCTCGGCAGAAGAAGAAGTGGAGAGA
>CM067167.1:91195629-91262451 GCA_034093135.1 Erigeron breviscapus
TAAAGAGAAAATTCTGATCGCTTCAAGTCTAGCCACTGGAGCAAAAGATTCATCAAAGTCGACATCTGACTGGCAGTAGCCTTATGCTACCAGTCTGGCCTTGTTTCTGATTACGTGGCCATCTTCATCTACTTTGTTTCTGAAGACCCATCTTGTTCCAATTGGTTCCTTCTTTCCAACTGGGAAAGGAACCAGATACCAGACCTTGTTCCTTTCAAACTGGTGAAGCTCTTCTTGCATAGCAGTCACCCAGTTTTGATCTTCCAGAGCCTCGTCAATCTTCTTTGGTTCATTCAGTGATAAGAAACTGACATATAAGCATTGATCACTGGAGGCTCTTCTGGTCTGAACACCACGACTGGAGTCACCTAGATCTGATCAATAGGGTGAGCTTTTGTCCATCTGGAGTACTGACCAGGATTGTTACTGACAACAATATCAGTGCAAGAATTCAGTTGAGTCTCCTCTGAAGATGCTTCAGGAGGAGGGTCTTCATAAACTACTTTAACATCTTCATCTGATTCATTCAAATCACGATTTGCATCATGAAATTCTTCATATGAAGGCATTTCTTGTAGTACTGGTTCAGTTAGGTCACCAGAAGACATTTCTGGTAAATTCTCAACTGACACTGATACTGGGGGAGTAATACGCACATCTGAACCAATATTAATTTCAGAGGGTAGTTTGAAAATAATAGAAGGATAGAATGGAGTACTACTGGAGAGTTTCTTTTTCTGAACAGGTTCCAGATCAGGATGACTGGAAACTGTGTCTGGTGAATCTTCATTTTGTCGTTTATTGGATCAGATTCACAAAAGACAATTGGATTTACTGGGGGAGTGTCAAGGATTGGCTTTTTGTTGATTGCAGCATTTGATTCATCAAATGTTACATGAATTGACTCATGGACCTTCCCCAGTCTCTTGTTATAGACTCTGAAGGCCTTGCGAATGGCTGAATAGCCTAAGAAATACCCTTCATCAGCTTTGGCATCAAATTTGCCTAGCTGACTGGAGTCGTTCAGGATGTAAACTAGGACATCCAAAAACGTGAAAATAACCAATGTTTGGTTTCTATTTCTTAAGACTTCATAGGCTGTCTTTTTGTGTCTTTTGATGTACACTGATCGATTCTGGGTGTGGCAAGCAGTTGCAGTTGCTTCCGCCCAGAAACTGGTAGACAGTCCAGATTCAGCAAGCATACTCCTGGCAGCTTCTATCAGCGTTCGATTTTTTCTTTCGACCACTCCATTCTGTTCTGGAGAGCGGGCTGAAGAGAAAGTTCTGGGAGATGCCAGTGTCAGTACAGAATGACTCCAGAGTTGCATTCTGGAATTCTGTTCCATTGTCACTTCTTAACTGACACACTTTTCGACTGTACTTGAGCTCAATTTGCTTGATAAGACTGATGATTTCAGCAGCAGCTTCACTTTTGGACCTCAGAAAGATCACCCAACAATATCTGTAGAATTCATCTATGATCACCAGGGTGTATCTTTTACCAGCACGAGTCTGAACGTTCACTGAACCAAATAGGTCCATATGAAGCATATGAAGAGGTTCAGAAATGCTGAAATTCTGTCTGGTCTTGAAACTGGTACGCTTTTGCTTACCCATCTCACATCCTGGACATGGTCTTTCCTTTTTGAAGAAGACTGAAGGTATCCCATCTGCAAGTTGTTTTCTGGACAACTTGTTAATGTTTTTGAAGTTTAAATGGGATAACCTTTTATGCCATAACCAGTTTGTGTCTTCATCAGCTTGAGTATAGAAACACTGCTCTGAAGGAGAGCTTCCATATCCATCACGTACACATTCCCTTTTCTGGGAGCAATCAACACTACCTTCCAGTCCTTGTTGAATACAATGCCCTGAGCAACATTGAATAAGACTTGATAGCCATCGTCACACAGTTGACTTACACTGATCAAGTTATATTTCAAACCATTCACAAATGCAACTCGTCTGAACTTGACTTGTCCATTGTTCGGAACACCATATCCCTCAGTCTTTCCACAACCATCATTTCCAAAAGTGATGGAGGGTCCATCAGAAATGGTGAACTCCTCCAGTAGGGCCTTACATCCGGTCATCGTCCTGCCAGCTGCACTGTCAAGATACCAGATATATTTCTTTCGATCGCCCTACACATACCAGATATTATCAGTTAGATTTGGGAACCCATCGACTGATGGGTTCACTGGACCCTCCCTTATAGGTCCCTGGGGCAATCTGGTTCAGTTCACTTTCTTCAACAGTGGTCTTAGTTGAAAAGACCACTGGGGTTGATATTTTGAAACCTTTTCATTTTCTCAACTGGAGAAATAAATTTGTCTTTCTTTGAAAAAGGTTTTGCATTTTGTCTAGGGCCAGATGAAGTACCCTCAATCAAGTTTAATCTTGCATTAAAACTTTGTGATTGACGAGTTAGATTTTGAATCTGGCTCTCTATCCTGAACAAAATATTTTCATCAGATGATACCTTAGCCTTTCCAGTCCAAGGCTTTGGTAAGGGTTTGGTCTGAGGCAAAGGTTTATTCTGCTTCACCTTTTTAACTGGAGCAGTCATCTGGACAGCTCCAGTCTTAACCTCTGGAGATTGAACTGGGTATGAGTTGGTCTTAGGTGTGGAAGGCATATCATAAATAGTTGTTGGCCTTAACACCTCTGGTAATCGATCGATTACTGGTATTAATGATGCTATATGAGTATTTCCATCTAAATATGCACGTTTTTGAGCAGGAAATTGATTTACTCCAGCATCATATGGCTTTCTTGTTTCTAGCCATGATTTAATAACCAGTTTTTCTTTTTCTAAAATGATCTCAAGATCTTGTTTTTCTTGGATCAATTGTTCAGTTACCAGAACCTGGGCTTGAAATGCCAGTTCAATATCTTGAAGTTCCTTTAATTTTGATTTTAAAGCATTTAATTCAGAAGAATCTGTTTCTTGACCATTTACACCATCAGATCTAACAGTTTCTACAAATATTAAATCAGAATTAAGAGCTTCAGCAATGTCCAATTTTAGTTCTTGGTCAGTTGCATTATCATAATCACTAACCTTTTTGATAACAATGTCCACCCATCGTCCAGATGTGACATCTTCCTTCACCAGGTGCTCTTCATCTGCCAGAGCCATGTAACAGCAATCTCTTTCTTCTTCTTCATCAGCAGATGATTCATCAGAAGGAACCCACTTCTCTTCAGTTGTTGATCATGCACTTATTATTGTTTTCAATTTGTTGTGCCATGAGAGCAATCTGGGCCTTAAGCTTTTTATATTTCAGTTTATAGCTATCATCAGGCTTATTATTAGAAGAGAATGGACCAGGCTTGGATGCAAACTGGTTGGGCCTGCACTCTTTCATGAAATGACCCTTTTTGCCACACTTAAAGCATGTCAAATTGGTCTTGTCAGTGGAAGAACTGGATGCAAATTGTCCAGATGGCCTGTTTGCTCTTGCTTTGAAACGGTTGAACGTTTTAGCAATCATTGCAACAAGATCATCATCTTCAGTCTCATCGCAGCAGTCTGGAGAGATTTCACTGGTTTCTCCAGAATCCATTAGTTCAGACACCATCTTCTTCATAGAAAATACATTCTCAGAAGATATCAGTGCTGTACTTTGTGGTTCAGTATGACTAACCACAGTAGGAGTACTGGAGGCATGGTTAAGCATCTTGTTCTGCCACCACTCTCTGAGCTTGATTTCCTTCAGTGTACCTGAAAGCTCCATAAAGAGTTGAGAGAGTGTGTGTGTGCAGAGTTTTCCTTGTCGTAAGACTAGGATCATGTGAGACCATTTGGTGGGGAGAATGTCACAAAATTTCTCCAGAAGTATATCCTTGTCCTTCTCAACCCCAAGACCTCTCATTTGGTTTATGATACTCATAAATCTGGTGTAAGTACCAGTGAGAGACTCGTTAGGTTGAGCAAAAAATGACTCATACCTCTTGTTTTAAGGAGACCTTTCTGGTGACAATGGTGTCATCTCCTCCTTCATGTTGGTTAAAAGTTCATCCCACATGGTTTGGCACTAGGAAAAAGAACTAGTGTGGGAATTAGGGTTTCTGGAACAGCCCCGAGGATCATGTTTTTGAGAAGGGTGTCTAGTTTCACCAATCTCCTCTCCTCTTCAGACCAATGTTCCTCCCTCTTTTCCCTTCCCCTTCTAGATCCAGAAGGATCAAGAAGTGGATTGAGAGGTAATGTAGGTACATATGGACCTTCGTTTAAGATCTTCATCATGTTCCTCTCAATACCAGTGACATGCAAAACCATCCTAGCCTTCCACGTACCAAATTCATCACTGTTCCCACTGAATTTAGGAACAGGATTATTTGAGTAGTGCACATGCACGTGTGGAGAAGCAGGAGTAGGAGGAGGAGGTGGATTAGTGTTATTAACATTTTGAGGTTCATTTTGATCATTAATAATAACATTAGGATCAGGACCAAGACTATAACCTTGTGTATTTTCTTGGTTAGCCATCAAGAAACAGATCTAGGCAATGATTAGCCTTCTGCTCTGATACCAAATGTGAGTCCCAAATACGATGGTTAACAGAAAGTGTAAAATACAACAAGTCTAATAATCACTAGATTGGACTAGTATTACTTGTAAATAAATATGCAAGATATATAAACAAAGTAATACAAGACTTAAAGCAATAAACAATTAAAGTGGACCATTATGTAGTTTTCTGGGTATTTCATTTATTGATGTTTAAACAAAATACAAGGTTGTTGCGGAATCAAGATAATACAATAAAGTATGTATCCTAACAACCTTCGAATTACAAATGATCTATATTTGTCAAATAGCTCTTTAGGATCGAGATACTTAAAGTTGTGAAGTATCCCTGTTTAAGATCGAGAGTATTTTAGACAAATTCACTTTCATGCAAGGTGTATGCTAAAAGTATTTTTCTCAAGGAAATGACTTTGTATTTATAGGCAACAAAATTCACCAGTGAATTTTGTGCCGTACAAATATGGTTGCATACATTTAATGATCCGACAAGAACATTAAATGCTTTGGATAAGAATAAGGATAAAGTCACATCAAATGACTTTGTATCCTTATTACCCAACCACCTTAACACACGTATACTTTTGTTAAAGAACAAGTGGATTGTTCTTTGGAAAGTGTGTTTAAGGCTAAAGTCAAACCTCGATATTAGTGTTCAGACTTGTAGTATCTAGAACACTGACAATCCTCCAGTGTGCAGATCTGGTAAGACTTTCCAGTGGACTCCGCCATTTGTTAAGTCTTCTTCTTCAGACTTCAGTCTTTGACTTCAGTCAGAATGTCTTCAGTAGAGTAGATCTGGACTGGGGTGAAGTCTTCAGTGAGCTAATCTGGAGAATGCTCCAGATAACCTATACAAGTAAATGCTCACTAGTCTTCAATTATTTCTGGACAAATCTTCAGAGGGACTCCAGATTCCAAGTCTGGAGTAGGTCCAGTCGAACATGTTTTCTGGTCAGATCTTCAGTGAGGCTCCAGAAGTCGGGTCTGGAGCGAGTCCAGCAAAACAAGTTTTCTTAACAAACCTAAATAAGGTTCCAGTAGTCCAGTCTGGAGCCAGTCCAGTAAGTCTGGACTAAATCTGGACCTAACAAAAAATCCTTAAAAATAATAGATTTAAATCGAACAAGTCTCACTAGTTAACACTTGTACAGATACAAAAACTAGAACAAGACTTAGATTATATTTCTAGACAAATAGGGGGAATTTGTTGGACCAGTTCACCTGGAACTGGCCAGTCACCAGTTCACACTGACCAGTCACCAGTTGCATCTGGTGACCCAGTAAAACTGGTGACCAAGAAGATTTGTCGAGAAATATATTGAAGTCCAGTTGAACCGTACAGTTAACGCAACTGAAGACTTCCTCCAGTTGAGAACTGACCAAGTTGAAGAAACATTCCAGTTGAAGTCGAAGACAACAAATGGAAGATAAAGAATGCCAATGGCAGCGAAGCCCAGTTGACATTCTAGTCAGTTACAAACTGGAGACCATCAGTGGAAAGCCCTTACAAAGCTTTACACTGATTACGAGGAATTGACTTGTATGCTTTATGTCCCCTTACATGGATAATAAGTCTTACCTTATTATTTAAGTAGTAAAAGATACATAAAGCTGGTTGGATAAAGTTGCCTTAACCGACAACTTTATACTACTTTTAAGGAATTAAATATTATTCCTTAAAATATTCCCAACCACTCATACGGCCAAAGTTAACATCCCAATGTTAACTTTGCCTATAAATACAAGTCATTGCACAACAAGAATAATAAGTTAATTCACAAGTCGAATAACTTCACACTTTGCAAACCTGCAATATTCTTGGTGAACTTGTGCAATATTCTCTCAATCGCTAAAGGAACATTTCACAACTTTAAGTGTTTCGATTGTTGAAGAGAAATTCCGAGTGTAGATCAATTGTATTTCATAGGTTGTTAGGATATTTACATTCGTGTATTATCTTGGTTCCGCATCAACCTTGTAATTTGTTTAATATCAATAAATAAATTACACATTGAAAACTACATATTGTCTCATCAAGATTATTTACAAGTTATTTGTATTATTGCATTGTTCTTTACTTATTGTCTTTTATATAAGTAATCTATCTAGAACTTGGTATATACTTATCTAACTGGTCGTCTCCAGTTTAGCAAGTATATTGCAAAGTAACTCCACCATCGACATAGAGGTGTCTTCAGTAGTACCATCTAACGAGTTGGGACTTACAAGTTGGTATCAACTGTGCCATCTGGTCTTTTATTTTCTTCAGCTATCTAGATTTAATCAACCTATCTTCAGGCTTCAAAGCTCTATCACCAAAATGCCAACTTCTTTCTCTTTGAAATCTCTGCCAAAATAATCAGCATTTCCATCATTCTGAAGATTAACAAACCATCTCTTTCCCAAATCCATCAAATCTGAATCACTTAGACTTCGGAAATGTTTTAAGTCTTTTGGCATGTACTGACATCCCTCTTTTCTCTTGCTAACAAATAAATTAATTCTATGATCATAGAACCAACTTTGAGAAATACGTAGTGCATCCTTGTCTGAGATAAACTCCCAAAACATTGATGGCTTGAAACATCCACCCATTGGCATACCAGTAGGACCTCTATATGCTGGAACCCAACGATCAATGCAAAAGTTAGGATCTTGCTGCGCCGGAGGTATATTATATTCTCTAATATTAAACTCTCGCGTAGCATCAATTTCCCAGCCAAGATAAAAAATAAAGTCCTTTTCTTCATGAACTATCTTTGCAAAAACTTTGAAATATAACTTTGCAGCATTCTTTGGTTCATCTGGACTGTCTCTGATTGGATTAAGTCTGAAATGCTCCTGTTCACCTCTTGGTTCTGTTGGAATGTCTCCAAAGACATTATCAAAATCATAAGGTTTCTTCAGCAATCTTTCCCATGCTGATTTAGGAACAAGTTCTCCTTCTTCCAAATCTTCATCAATGATACTGTCTAATCATCAATATCATCAATATCGTCCAAAGCACCTATTTGAAGCTTATCTGCAATTTAAAAATTTCAAACATACAAAGATAAAGAACATAAAATATATAAGTCAAGACATAAAAACAAGTATAAATACATAAAACAGTATTATATCATAAATATAATGTAACTACTTAATACATTAATATTTATCTTATAATTATTATCATTTAATACAAAAATCATTAACATAAGGTTGATAATCTGAATCTTCAGTGTTAGGACCAGTTTACTAGTAAACTGGCCAGTCTCCAGTTGCACCTGGAGACCAAGAAGATTTGTCCAGAAATATATTGAAGTCCAGTTGCATCGTACAGTTAACGCAACTGAAGACTTCCTCCAGTTGAGAACTGACCAGTTGAAGAATCCTTCCAGTTGAAGTCGAAGACAACAAATGGAAGATAGAGAATGCAATGGCAGCGAAGCCCAGTTGACATTCTAGTCAGTTACAAACTGGAGACCATCAGTGGAAAGCTCTTACAAAGCTTTACACTGATTACGAGGAATTGACTTTTATGCTTTATGTGCTTTTACCGGATAATAAGATTTATCTTATTATTTAAGTACAAAAAGGTACATAAAGCTGGTTGAGTAAAGTTTCTTTATACTGCAACTTTACACTGCATTTTAAGGAATTAAATGCTATTCCTTAAATGCTCAACCACATTTGTACGGCTAAAGTTAACATCCCAATGTTAACTTTGCCTATAAATACAAGTCATTGCACAACAAGAATATTACTTCTTCGAATACTCTTCGATAGAATTCACACTTTGCATACCTGCAATATTCTTGGTGAACTTGTGCAATATTCTCTCAATCGTAAAAAGGAACATTTCACAACTTTAAGTGTTTCGATTGTTTAGAGAAATTCCGAGTGTAGATCAATTGTAGTTCATAGGTTGTTAAGATATTTACATTCTTGTATTATCTTGGTTCCGCAACAACCTTGTAATTTATTTAAAGTTAATAAATAAATTACACTTGAAAATTACATATTGTCTCACCAATTTACTTTACGAGTATTTTGTATTATTGCATTGTTCTTTACTTATTGTCATTTAAATAAGTAATCTACCTAGAACTTGGTATATACACACTGCAACTGGTCGTCTCCAGTTCAGCATATATTGCAAAGTAACTCCACCATCGACATAGAGGTGTCTTCAGTAGTCAATCTGAATCTTCAGTATCATCAGAACTAGAGTCAACGTCAGACGGCAACCGACTTAAGATCCTTTGTCGTCGTCGTTCTCTTTTCTGACGATCTGAGTCTGACCATTGATCACTATCAAGGTCAACATGAGCATGTACAACCTTTGTGTTAAGATTTTCCCACATTTTATTTTCTTCAACAAAACGAAGATGAGGATCATTCCCAAACTTTTCTTGCAACTCCCATTCTAGTCGTTCTTCCTCCGATCTCACACTTAATGGATTGTGATAATCAGGACTTTTACTTGAATAACTAGATTTAGAATTACCTGAATTGGAATCTTCATCATCTGACGAATTATCTGGATCATCAGGATCTGCATCAGGAGCAACCATCACAGCTTTACCTTTCTGAGTCCCAGATGTACTAGCACCAGCTGTACCAGCAATCTCTGACTCTCTTTGTCTTGGCGACTCCCCCTGAATATGTGCAGTCTCTGAAGCCATTATTTCTGCAACATCAGCATCTTCATCTTGACCTCGATTCTCTGGCTCACTAACATCTCTGGGTTGGTTTTGAGTTGGATCTTGATCTTCATGATCAGCATCTCTTCTTTTTCTTGTCAACTCATCATCCTTACAACCAAGTCCATCTTTATCTCCCCCTTGAGACAAGAATCGATCAAGTTTATCACCAAGAGAATGAACAAGAGCAGTCATTTTGTCCATCTCACTCTGATGTGCTTCAGCCTGAATCTTCAACTGTCGTTCCAAGGCTGACACTCTCATCTCTAACATCTTCTTCTCAGAAATGATACGACTCAACTGAACTTGAACTGGTAGAGCTGAATCAGAAGGAATGTTAAAAGTAGAAGCAGGCGGTGGCATCGTAGTCTCAAATGAAGGCATACGAACATGAAAAGTTCCTGATGGAGGCATCTGCGGTCTTTGTAATGGTAACAACAGACGATCCATAACTGTAGCAACAGGAACTAACGCCTGAACTGGAGTAGAACGAGGCCTAGGAGCAGGAATTATCGGTTCTTGCTCTTGACGAACTGTAGACTCTGGAGCTCTAGAAGTCGTAACAGTCGTAGCATCAACAACTCTAGCATGAGAACCATCTAACGAATCTTGAACTTGGTTCTCGACCTTTTTTCACCAACAGAAGGACCAACAGAAGTAGTCGACACCGAAACCGGAACATCAGTAACAGAAGCTCTCAAGGCAGCAACTGAGGGTACATCAACTGATACGGGTGTATGTGACATCTCCATAGCAGCATGATACTCAGCATAGTCTCTGTCAACTTCAGACTGAGGTCGCTGAAGAGCTTGAATCTTCTCAACAGCGTCAATCCCTTTTCCTTGTCTTCTTCTTCTCTTTGGTGGTCTATCTGCATCATCATCATCATCATCTGAACCATCATCATCATCAACATTTGGTTCAGAAGGACCAGCAACATCTACTGGAGCAGAGGTAGAAGTAGAAACCCCAGTAGTCGGCACAATATTTGCCGGATCATCTATATCCTCCACAAGAGCATCCATCTCCGGATCATGCTCCGGAACATCAGTAAATAAAGGAACTTCATTCAATCCCTCAAACTGATCAGCTTGCTCTTCCTGAAGATCATCTTGACCCTGAGCATCATCAGCAGCAGCAGCAACAGGTTCTTCATCTTCCCAACCTTGTCTTGGAGCCTCATAGTTTGGATTAATCAAGTGTCCAAACAATGGTGGATTATCAACATGAGCAGGAACACCATCACCACTATCATTGAACACTCTGAAGGTAAGACGACCCAAATTAAAGGTATCTCCATCAAAAGGTAAGTCAACTGCCTTATGCCGAATGATTATCATCACAAATCTTGGAAACAGAAAGAACTTCTTCTCGCTTCCAAAAGCTCTCAACTGCCTAACAAAACTATCATAAATGTACTGAGAAAAGCTGTAAGGCTTGTTCAATACAAGAGCAACAAGCTGAGAAGCCGTCTGCATATTCATCTGATCATGACCGGCACTCCGATGACTAATGGACCTCAACAAATAATAGGCAAGCAATCTCCATTTGCCTCTAATGCGGGTCTTGGGATAAGGATGTCTAATCTCATTGACATACCCCATACGTCTAATAGCACCGTCAACAAAGCTTTCTTCAAACTCTGTCGGACCTTGCTCCATCTCAACACTCCCTAAGTCCAAAATAGTCCTTAACTCTCCAGCAGAAAACTGAATATTACGTCCCTGAACAGTAGTGCGAATGATAGTATGATCACCCTCTGGCACTAATCTAGCAGAGTTCCAGAACTGAGTAATATAGCTTCTGATCAACGGAGGGTTCTCGGTAAGAGCAAAACGAATACGCGAGCGCGCAAGATAATGTAGGACACCGTAAAACTCCTCAGTGCATCCCTGCTGAGTAATGCTGATATCGATAGCAGCATTATACTCCTTACCAAAGACACGAGCACCTTGTCCTGCCATACCTGCACAAAACAAAAAGAAAACGAAAAGAAAAATTAAAATTTTTCTAAGTGTCACGATCTGCTTCGTGGTGACGTCAGCACGAGGGAAAATCCTCTTCGTGTGACGTCAGCACGAGCTGATCATCGAAAACCCAGAAATCAATCGAAAATATCTTCATATCCGCATTAAAATTAATCAAAAGACTATTTTAACATGAACTTGAACTTGTTTTGATGTTAATCTTGCCCAGAAATCCTTTTTCGAAGTCAAATTCGTGAACACGAAGTGCTTCATGTTCTTCGTGTGAATAGTGACCGCAACATAAAATCATCAATTAATCTTGATTTAGTACTTGTTAATTCAAACTTTTGTTAGATTTAAGGTGTAATAACATCACTTAATCCAATTTTAAGTCAAATTTTAGAAATCAAAGATCAAAAGTACACACAGCTTAGTCTGTACGAGATCAGCTTGGGCTGATTCTCTTGAGCTGAAACTTATTGATTGTAGTTTGTCATTTCATAGGGTTGTTTAGATATCTATAGGCTATCTTTATTCCGCAACAACCCTGTAATTCTTTGTATAGATTATTTCTTAATAAAGGATTACATTTGAAAACCACAATCTGTGTCTAAGAATGTTTCACTTTATTTACTGCTTTACTGTTTTAATGATTCCTGTTCTTTACTTACTTTATGTTTAAATCTGAATCTTTAAAACGTTTTATTTAAAAGTTTGTAAAGTTCGAGAAAAGTTGTATTCACCCCCCTCTACAACTATTCTGTGTACAATATACTTTGGTATATTGATACACCTTGGGACGTATCAATTGGTATCAGAGCAGGGGTTAAGAATTAACTTGACTTGATCCTTGCATATTTTCTTTAATAGTAAAGCATTATGTCATCTTATATTGATAATGGTTCTTCAACCAGACCACCCATGTTTGATAAAGATGATTTCAGTGGGTGGAAAGGTCGAATGTCTTTGTTCCTTGAATCCATTGATAACAATATGCCTGACATCCTTGCGGATGGTCCTTATGTTCCTACACAGACCCTTGTGGTGAAGCTGTGTCAGGGAAGGTCAACCAACCATTCCTGCCATAGTCAAATCTATTGTAAAGGACAAGGCAGATTGGGATGAGGATAGGAGGTTGGCAAACTTGGATGTGAAGGCTAGAAATTTCATTGTCCAAGCTGTGCCCAAAGACCTTTACCATTCTATTAAAATGTGTTCAACTGCTAAGAAAATGTGGGGTACTTTGACTATCATGTTTGAGGGTTGCTCTACTTCCATGGAATCCACAATAACCACTTTAACCAGGAGGTATGAGAGATTCTTCTCTTTGAGAAATGAATCCTTGACTGACACTCATACCCGCTTTAATGCTTTGGTAAATGATTTAGCTTGTTGGAATTGTTAAGAAAAATGAGGTGTTAAAAAGTAAATTTCTTGATTCTCTACCACCTAAATGGAACAACTATATTTCATCTGTTAAATTAAGTTCTGTTTATCATGATCTTGATCTCCCTGGACTCTTTGGTTTACTTCATAACCAAGAGTGTTCAGAGGCTGAAAAGTTAATTGCTATGGGTGATTCTTATAATCAGCCTGCTGCTGCACTTGTTGCTTCTATGACTGAACACCCTAGTTCAATTAGTAATGAGATCATTCCTTGTGTTAATGATGATATTCCTGTGATTTCTAATCCTAACTCTGTTTGTGCTGAATCTGAATGTGATGAATCTGATGGTGATGAACTAGCTAATGAAGTAGCTATGTTGGCTGAAAGGATCAGAAGGAGATCCTTTAATAAGTTTAAAGGAAAAGGAAAAGGTAGCCAAGCTGATAAGACCAAGAAGCCATTTGACATGTCCAAAGTCACTTGTTACAAGTGTGGCAAGACTGGGCATATGGTGGAGATTGTAGATCAAAGAGTCTACTCAAGCTGTGCCAGCCAAAGGTGGAAGAAGTGAAAAATACTCAAAGCTCAAGACTAAGTACAAAGCCTTGAAAGCACAAGTAGCTGAGCTGACTGAGAAGGTGAGCAAAAGTGAGAAAGAGTCTGGTAGCCAAAGACTGGGCTGAAAGTGCCACTTCATCTGATGATGAGCTGTACAAGGATGCCAAGTGTTTCATGGCTAAAGAAGCTACTCAAAAGTTTGCTGAAGATCTTGTTAAAATGCAACAGCAATCTGAGTCAGCTCACCAGGCATCTACCAGTCAGACTGCTCCACCTGAGGTAACTTCTTTTTCCAATCTGTCTGATAATGAGAAACTGTCTAGACTAAATAGACTTGGTGATGAGGTTCTTTTACAAAAACACTTTAATCAAGAACTCAAAAAGGAAATACATGTTTTGAAACTTGATAACAGTTCTAAAAGTCACACCATTGAAAAACTAGAATCTGAAGTTAAAGCTCAAAAACAATTAAACTCCATTTTGGTTAAAGAAGCTAAAACTGCAGAAGAAAAGTTTTTAAAGTTAAACAAATTACTGAATCATGGTGTATATGTCCAAAAGAGTTGCTAAGTGTGTAAATGACCAAATACCTCATCAGATCCAAGCTATTTTTGATGGTGATTATGATAGGGCCATAGCCATTGCTGAAGTATGTGCTATGGAGCCTTGTTATCAGCCTCCTTCACTACCCAAAGTCCAAACCAAAGAAAATTTCTAAACCAATTAAGTTGGTTCAGAAATCTGGTATTAGGTTTAAAGATCCTGAAACCATTGGTCAGACCATTGCTGAAGCTGTGTCTGAAGCTGATAAGGTTGTTGAGTTAAAACCTGAAGAAAGTCTTGACTTATCCAAGCTGACCATTACCCAATCTAAATCAGATTCAAAGTCTAAAACAAACAAGGGTAGTTTAAAGAAAAACAAAAGAAAGGTTAGAGATCATAGTGTTCCTAAAGAGAAAATAAAGCTTTTAAAGAATGAGAAGTCTGGTTCTCAAGGAAATGAGTCACAAACCAAAATCTGAGTCTGTTTCAAATAACACCAAATCTGACTCTGACAAAATGATTTCTAAATATGTTGAGTCCAGAACTGGTGAGGTTTCAAACAATGCAAATTTTCTTAAAGATGTGTCAGATCCTAAAATTGTTGATCAAAGAAAATTAAGAGCTGAATGTAAGAAATCTGGAATAGGCAAAGGTTTTGTTCAAAAGGAAACCTTAAATGTTGCTAGAAAGAATTTCAAATCTGGTAAGGGACAGATTAAGCAACAATGGGTGTCCAAATGTGATAAGAGTCTAAGTTCTGTTCCCAATCTGAGTCAGACCAGAAGGTCAGCTCTGGTGAACCCATCTTTGGATGGGTTCCCAAAAAGAACTAATCTCTTATTATAAATGCAGGGCAGTCATGATGATAATACCTGGCACTTGGACAGTGGGTGTTCCAAGCATATGACCGGATGTAAGTCCCTGCTATGTAGCTTTAGGATTCGCGTTGGTCCTAATGTTACTTTTGGAGATGATTCTCAAGGAAAGACTGAAGGATTTGGTATACTTTCAAATGGTCCCCTTACTTTCAGAAGGGTCTCTTATGTGAATGGCTTGAAGCACAACTTGATTAGTGTGAGTCAATTGTGTGATGCTGGCTATGAAGTGAGATTCAGGTCTGATAAGGGCATTGTTCTTGATTTAGAAGGAAATGTGGTTCTTGTTGCAAATAGGGATGAGTCTTTGTATTCTTTTGACATGAGAAAACCAACTGTTACAAGAGAAGTTTGCTTCATGTCAAAGACTCAAGATGAGCTGAATTGGTTGTGGCATAAAAGGTTGTCTCATATGAATTTCAAAGACATCAACAAGTTGTGTAAGAAAGAGTTGGTGTCTGGTCTTCCTGTGATAAATTATGAGAAGGACAAGCTGTGTGGTGCTTGTGAGAAAGGCAAACAACACAAAGCTACTTTTAAGTCTAAAACATGCTCAACCATTGATAATTGTCTGGATTTGCTTCATATGGATCTCTTTGGACCAATTAGTACTCCTTCATTACTGGAATGAGGTACTCCTTGGTCATTGTTGATGAATATTCAAGATACACCTGGGTTTTCTTTCTTAAGCACAAGAGTGAAGCTGCTGACAGCATTATTCATTTTATCAAGCAAGCTGAAATTCTCTACAAAAGGCCTGTTAGGCAATTAAGAAGTGATAATGGTACTGAATTTAAGAATATCACTCTTAATTCATTCTGCAGTGAAAAGGGAATTTCACAAGTCTATTCAGCTGCCAGAACTCCTCAACAAAATGGTGTTGCAGAAAGAAGAAACAGAACTCTTATTGAAGCTGCCAGATCCATGATGGCTCAAAACAATGTCAAGTCTCATTTCTGGGCTGAAGCAGTACACACAACTTGCTTTACCCAGAACAGATCCCTTATTGTGAAAAGACACCAGAAGACTGCATATGAACTTCTTAGGGGGAGAAAACCAGAAATTGGTTTCCTAAGAATGTTTGGAAGTCCTTGTTACATTCTAAATCAGAAAGACCATCTTGGAAAGTTTGATGAGAAAGCAGATGAAAGTATCCTACTTGGATATGCAACAATGATGAAGGCCTACAGAGTTTACAACAAGAGAACTAAAACAATTGAAAACTCTGTTAATGTAAGCATAGATGAAGGTTGTTCTAAGCCAGATTGCTCTCCTCCTGAAGATGAAGATTTCAATTATGAAGAACTGGCTGTACCTGAGAATGAGCCTCCAACTAATCCTCCAGTTGGAGCTGATAATGCTCAAACTCATGGGGAGCAACTCATTGAAGAAGAAGAAGTTCCAATCTTTGAAGATGCACAAGCTGATCCTACTCCTACTGAAGAAATTGTTCAGAATCCATTAAATGACTCTCAAGCTGGCTCAGATCCTCAAACTCCAATCCAAGTTGATCAGCCTCTTCCTCAAGCTGATCATGCTGGACCTTCTAATCTGAATCAGCCCATTGTCCCAGTTGAAAACAATCAAACTCATGTTACAAAGTGGACAAGGAGTCATCCAATCAATCAAATCATTGGTGATCCTCTTTCTGGTGTAAAAACAAGAAGAAAGGCAACAGGCAATTTCTGCATGTTTGTTAACTTTGTAAGTAAGGTGGAACCAACCCAGATTGATGAAGCTCTGGCAGATCCATCTTGGGTAAATGCAATGCAAGATGAACTCACACAGTTTGAAAGAAATAAGGTTTGGGAACTTGTTCCAAGACCTCATCACAAGACTGTGATTGGAACCAAGTGGGTCTACAGAAATAAAATGGATGAAAGGGGAGTTGTGACCAGAAACAAAGCAAGATTGGTAGCTCTTGGTTACAGACAAGAGGATGGAATTGATTATGATGAGACTTTTGCACCAGTGGCAAGATTAGAAGCAATCAGAATGTTCTTGGCTTTCTCTGCACACAAAGGTTTCAAGGTCTATCAAATGGATGTGAAGAGTGCATTTCTTAATGGGAAATTGGAAGAAGAAGTCTATGTTGAACAGCCTCCAGGTTTTGAAAGTTCAAAGTTTCCTGACCATGTATTCAAGCTTGACAAAGCTCTCTATGGGTTGAAGCAAGCTCCAAGGGCATGGTATGATACTTTGTCTAAATTTCTTTTGGCTAACAAATTCAAAAGAGGTAATGTTGACAAGACTTTGTTTGTGAGAAAGTATAATGGTGATATTCTGCTTGTACAAATTTATGTAGATGATATAATATTTGGGTCTAGCAGTGAAAGACTTGCAAAAAGTTTTCTGAATTAATGTCTAAAAAGTATGAAATGAGCATGATGGGAGAACTAAACTATTTTCTGGGTTTACAAGTTAAACAGACTAAAAATGGAATTTTTATAAACCAAGGAAAATATGTTAAAGATCTTTTAAACAAATTTGGTTTTAGTGATTGCTCACCTATGAAAACTCCTATGGGAACTGGTGATAAGCTGTGTGAAGATAAAAATGGCAAATCTGTTGACATCACAGCTTATAGGGGTATGATAGGTTCATTACTTTACTTAACTGCTAGTAGACCTGATATTATGTTTGCTACATGTCTTTGTGCAAGATATCAAGCTAGTCCTAAAGAATCTCATCTTAAAGCTGTGAAGAGAATCTTTAGATACCTTAAAGGTAGTCCCAATCTGGGTCTTTGGTATCCCAAAGACTCTGGATTTGATCTAATTGGCTATTCAGATTCTGACTTTGCAGGATGTAAGATTGATAGAAAAAGCACATCAGGAGCTTGTCAATTGCTTGGCAATAGACTTGTAAGCTGGTCCAGCAAGAAAGCAACATTCAGTTTCTATTTCCACTGCAGAAGCTGAGTATGTTGCTGCAGGAAGTTGTTGCTCTCAAATCCTTTGGATGCAATATCAGCTTCAAGACTATGGTGTCACTGCTTCAAAAACTCCAATCTTTTGTGACAGTACCAGTGCCATAGCAATTTCAAACAATCATGTGCTTCATTCAAGGACCAAGCACATTGATATAAGATATCATTTCATTAGGGATCATGTGATGAAAGAAGATGTTGAACTTCACTTCATTCCAACAGATAATCAGCTTGCTGACTTGTTTACAAAGCCATTGGATGAATCAAGGTTCAACTATCTCATAAGTAAGCTAGGTATGCTTAATATGTAAAAGGCAGTGAGCTAAGTAATAATAAATCTGACCCCTTAAATTATTCTCAATTTTGAGGGTAAGATGTGTCTGACCCAGACTACCCTTTCATACTTGGTGTATTTTCAAGTAAAAGAGGGTAAGCTGAGTCTGACCCAGCTTAGTGGTTATTTTTGTTATTAAATATCTCAGTGCGTTTTATTACTTATATTATTTTATTTAGTTTACTTGTTGATCCTATTGGAGTATGACACGTGTAGTGATTACAGTCGGATACTGAAAAAGTACCCCCACTACTTGTTCATCCTCCAATCATATTCTTTCTCTCTCTCACTTTTTCAAACGGTTAATTCAAATAATGTATATATTATCATTTTAACCTAAATCCCAAATCACTTATTCATATTTTCTCATATCAATCTCTTTTTCTCTCTAATCTGAAAACTGTTTTATTGCTTTTATTTCTTCTTTAAAAATCTTTTGTTTTATTTAAAATGGCTTCATCATCTGTTTCTGCTAATAATCTAATCTAATTCTTCTGAATCTGAGAATCAATACCCAGCTCCAATAAGCGCTAATAAGCTTTCACCTTATGAGGTGGGTAGTGATGTTGTTGTGGTTCCGGCTGATCTTGATACTAGTAAAATCAAGATTGGCAGTCTGGTTTATGCCAATATTCATCCTCCTTCATGGGCAAAAGGATACGATGAGATTGTGGCTTTCTTATGGCATCATCCATTTGGCAAGGTGATGATTGAGAAGCCAGACTGGGTGTTTCAAGATCTCCTGTGTGAATTTTGGGCGAGCTTGTTTGTGAAACAAACAAGAAAGGAGATGCTGCAATCTATGGCACAATCCTCAATGGTAAGAAAAGAGTTTATATTTCTTTAGAGAGGATTAGGTCTGCATTTGAGCTATCTTATATGCCTGAAGATGATTATGAAAATGTTGTGTCTCATACTGAAGCCAAAATATTTTACAAGAAGTTGGATATACTGGTCCATGGCTTCAGTAGTTAAAATGAAAAATTTAACTGGTATTTGGAATTATTTATTGAGCACAATTTCAAAAACTTTACAAGTAAAGGCAGGTAGCTTTGATCAGCCTAATGTCCTAGAGTTGCAGATTTTTCATGCAATGGTCACTATGACCAGAGTAGATTATGCTGGCTTAATTTTTAAGGACTTGGTTGACCGTGTTAATAAGAAGAGTCTTACCATACCTTATGGTAGGATTCTTGGTCTTATCATTGAAGCTATACTTGACAATGATTACAGTCTGGCAACTGGTCAGACTGTGGAATGCAAGTCTATTAACAATAACATTTTCAATAGTCCCAAGGTAACTGTGCAGGGTCTGACCCGAGCAATGCAGATTTACCTTGATTTTTGCAGGCAAAGAGAGAGGGAACAAGAAGAACTTGAGGAAGCTGTCCCTACTTCGACGCGATCTGAGTCTGACACTCAATCTGCCAATCAGGGGGACCAAGGTACTCATGTTTCTAAACCTTCTACCTCTTCTCAATCTACTAATTCTTCTTCTCCTTCAAAAGAGGGTGAAGGGTTGGCCAAAACACTAGCCTCTCTAGCCACACCCTCATCCACAAATTTGTGACATCCGGCAAATTCGGGGTCCGTTTGACTTGGGAGAAACCACTTTCCTTGACCATACAATATGACGATATATAATGAATATGTATATACTCATATATATAAATATATCTATACTCGAATGTGAAACTATGTGTTAGTTTATTTTTTTATTTTTACGTGCAAGTAACTTATCGGTAAAACGTTAACTAGTATATGTGCTTTCACTCGACCACCTTTGCTTGAGATACATTACAAATGAAATATTAAATAAAAGAAAATAATTATTTTGTTTAGTGATTATAATGATAATCATATGTTGTAATAATAATAAACCTTATGCTAAAATAATATACCTTAAACTAATCTACAAATTAAATAATTCTACTACTAACTAAACTAATAAAAACAATTAAACTAAATTACAACCCAAGCCCTCCAAAAGCCTTGTAAATTTCATTCTTAAACCCTCCCCATAACCCTAATCTTCTCCTATAAATACCCACCCTTAACACTAGTTACTAGTTTAATCACCCTTACACAAAAATTAGCCAAACATTCCCTCTTCCCCCTTGAAACTCACGACCACCATCTGCCACTTTTGGGCAGCCATCAAACACCTCACAAAAACTCCAAAACCATCTTTAATCACCATCTAATATCATATAAATATCAAGTAAGGAGTGTTGTAGCATTAAATCTTCAATAAACAAATATAAAGATCATACAAGAATAACATTTTCCTTTTCTTCTTGGAGGCTGGTCACGTAGCACTCACAAACACATATAAATCATCATCTTTAATCACCAAAAATACTTGAAGTCATTAGATCTTGAACATACAATATTACAAAAGTAAGTTTGATCATTATAATTGGCTACCCTCTTCTTGGTGAGGGCTGGTCGAAATTGATAGGGTGAAAACCCATATATTTTATTGTAATTTCATCTTCTAAATCCTCTTCAATGATTTGTCTATGAATCCTTGATGTTTGGCCTTTGGGTTCAAACCTTTAATCATTGTTTAAGACAAGAGAATGATGGATTTAGACCTATTATATTACTAGTATAATCTAAATTATTTTTATTGGGATTCATCACCAAAAAGTTTATTTCCTTTTTATTCTTTATTAGATCCAAGTTAATTTATTCTCTTGTTTGTATATTCTTTGTTCTTTGTTTGTATATGATAAAGAATGATTGGATCTAGTGATTGGATAACATAAGAAAAATCAGAAATGTAAAGTAAACATTTGGACTCATTAACATGAGTGATGATGTGTTGATTTTGTACTTTTGTTTGGATCTATACATGTGAAAGAAATTCCAACAGATTGTATGGTTTCATATGTTAAGTTCTTACACTAGTATATAATTAATACTCCCATCAATTATGTTATATCACTTTTGTATTAATACATACTTGGGCACTTTAACTACAAGTGTATTGCACACGCGTGAGTATGAGCACAAGTATGTAATTATCCAAAGGATGTATATGTGTATGGATATGTTTATACTTATATGTTTCCTCTAGTGCACTTGGGAAAACACCTACAGATTGTATGGTCTTGGGTGCACTAGTGTGTCCATGCAAACGATTATACCTACCCGAAACACCACATCCTTGAATTGACAGGAACCGGTGTCATGTATGGTCTCGTTGGCATCAACACGTACATATAAATATAAAGTATATATATATATATATACTTAATTTGGAAATAATACAAGACACTTTTATAACATCTACCTATTTGTCATCTCAATTGATAAACTCAATAACCAACTATATAAACATTGAACCATATTTACGAATAAAGCTTTTGGGTGATGAAAACCTTTAAAAATAATCAAACACCAACATTCTATACTAAAATAGATTATATTTTCTTCTATAGGGCATACTTAATCAACTCATTCATTCTCATCAATTATACCATCAAAAGGTGAGATCTCCTTAGCCCCATCTTACTTGTATATTTTGGGCTGCAATACATACTCTTACTTTTATGAACACAAGTACATGCACAACGGTATACAAGGCTATTATAAGTTACTATGTTCACAACAAGTCCTCACAATCATGATACGTTAATTATGGATTTAAACGTGGATATGTTGAATAGCGCTATTTGGGTTGACACACCCCACCCGGCATAAACACGGCTGGGAGCCGAACGGGTGACACATATTTGTAAACATTCGGTACCTTGAACAAGTATCGGGAGGCAAACTATAACAACGTGTCAGTTTCGTATCATGAGCTTATATAGATGTATAACATTCATGATTTTTACCGTTTGACTGTGCATGTAATTTGATTAACTATTTCAATAAAAGGAAATTTGGACATAATTGTGTACATTTATCTGTAAATTGGGCCAATTATAATGTCATATTTGAACTTCTAGAATTAAGGCCATATTAGCAGACTATGAAATTGGCCCAGTACATGTTATGGAAATTATATGATAGATGATAATTGAGTAACTGTGGTAACAGGAAAAACGTATATACGAAACCTTAAGTATAATGTACGGTTCCAATAGTGTCGCAGTGGAACAGTGTCGGTGAAACAGTGTCGGTGAAACAGTGTCGGTGGCTAGATGATAATTCCATTAATAGGACAAAAACCGACACAACCTTTATATTATATGAAATGATTTATCCATATTATGGATTTATAATAATTTATAAAAGTTGTACGCTCGTGAATATTTTGTTTGTGTTATTAATTTCGGAATCAATTAACTAGCTAGATATATTGTACATACTAGTAAAATAAATATGCAATTGTGTACTTAAATTAGATAACTAATAAATATATAAATACATGTAATTGATTTATAACCACATAGATAAAAGTAATTATACTTATATAAACTAGTTACTACACTTAATTACACAAATAATAATCAAGAATCAAAGTTTAGAGTCAACCAAAGTCAATTAGTTAAGTCAAGTTTGTGTTCTTGACATAAACCCCACACAAACTAACCAAGACTTGGATTATAGCTTGTAATCATGCAATGAACATGTTCCTACTGAATTCTAGTTTGTTTTAAGGCTAAAGTTTCAGCCATTACACTCAAGGATGAGTTGTAAACACATGATGAACACCTCATGGCCAAGGTGTGTGTTCTTGGCACTTAGTTGCAACTCTTGGGCTATATAAGCAAGCATTTGATGATCATTATATCATCCATCTCTGCTCTTTTCTCTCTCTTTCACATTCATAACACAAAACAATCAAGTCCATAAAGTCTTGGGTTCATCACTTGAAGTTTCAAGTTGAATTTAAGGACTCTATAGGACTGAAATTTTCAGTCATCTTGCAAACATCATAAAAGATTCATCTGGACGAATTAGGAGACGAATCTTATATTTTTGGAAAGGTCCAAGTGTCAGTAAAATTTGATAAGAACGAAGTTTCTTCTGGTTTTGCTCAGAAGAGTGCCAAAAGCGACGATTTTCAGAACTGGTCTAATTTCTGACGAGGCTACAGGTTTGTTTTTGTAAAAATCATAACTCTTTTATTAAAGCTCTTCAAGAGCCAAACCTTACATTTTTGAAAAGGCCTTTGAGTGCCCAACAAATGTCTAGAACTAAGTTTTGTTGTATCTGGTCTTCCTGACTTCCCAAAGTCGTTGTCAAGTAGATAGCGCAAAGCTGGGAACATGCTGAAATTTCCTTATTTTGCACTTAGGCTTTGTGGTAGCTTAAAAGTTGATCTTATACTTGTTCTAGGTACCCGGTAGTACATTTTGAGCATAGTAAAGTACTTTGCAAAGTGTTTTGAGCTGTACTAAGATTAACTTGTCACGAGGATTATCTGCTATTCTGATTTGCCACTACAACTAAGGTGAGTTTCGTAAACCCTCCCTACTCAATTGAGATTCAGGCTGAAAAGTGTACATGCTTGTTGATTGATTGTTTGTTTAATGTATTGACTTGTTGCTCGGTTAACTTTGACTTCGTTATGAATACTTGTTGTGCTTTAGATAGTTGTACATACATGGAAGATAATTATACTTTTTATGAATAGTAGATGTGGTGGGAAGGCTGCGGGTGACCCTATATATAAGCATCGATGATTCCTTTAAAGTAGAATTATAAGAAGTGTATGTGCATCGTATTTGTTGGTTGATTCACTTGTTATGATATGGACCGAGATGTTAATTGTTTATTTGTTGATTGTTGATATGGACATGTTAGCGCATTATTCATTATATAAGTCGCACCGTTAGCGCATTATTCATTATATAAGTCGCCGTTAGCGCATTATTCATTATATAAGTCGCACCGTTAGCGCATTATTCATTATATAAGTCGCACCGTTAGCGCATTGTTAATTATTAACTATGTAAGCCGCACCGTTGTTGAACGTTATATGGAATCGTTGTTGTTGAACGTTATATGGAACGTTGTTGAACGTTATATGGAATCGTTGTTGTTGAACGTTGACTTGTATTGAATTGTGATAATGTGAAACCTTATAGGTTTTCCTTGGATGTGATTAGTTCTCCTAATCCTCACTTATTGTCAACGGTTGTTATCCGACACGGTTATTCCTTGTTACTTGTCCCTACGAACTCACCAACTTTATGTTGACGTATTTTAGTACACTTTTCAGGTAATCAGGTTAATCAGAGACAAAATGGATGATTATGTGCTTGCATTGCTAAGATTGGACTTGCTTTGGACTTTCTGGATCCATGATCCTTATTTCCCTTTAACGGGTTATGCTTAGGATCAACTACTATCATCTAAACATTTCCATTTAATATTGATTGAGTGTGTATCTTTGATAGATGTTGATTATTGTATACATTTGAGTGAGTTTGTGGATTGTTTCAATCCTATGAATGCATATAGTTTGACTCTACATAATTCCCATGTCGTATTGTGCTTTTCTAAGTGATACCCCATGATTCCGCCATGTTGGGGTGTTACAGAATGGTATCAGAGCCGTGGTTGTAGAGAATTAGGTGGATTGACCTAGTCTATAGCCATTGCACCCACATTTCATATTAGCATGCATGATAGGAAATTTTATGTGCAACGTGAACTGTATGATGCATAAAAATGGTTTAAACTGAGTTCGTAGGTTACTCATAGAAAAGAATAAAGTTGACTAAGAACTATCGAAATGGAGATTTCTTTAATAAAAATTGAAGTCTTACAACCTTGAGATACACCGGCTCACCCATTTGAACAAACTCTAAGAGAGGTATAAGTCGGAGTGCGCTAGCCTCCATTTGAACAAACTCTAAGAGAGGTATAAGTCGGAGTGCGCTAGCCTCCTAAAAAGGGCGGGTTTTTAATTGCGTCCTTCGCAAACCTTTGCCCTTGCGCTTCTTTGTGCGTTCAAATGGAGCTACCGAGCTCTCTTGTGTTACTAAGACTATAAAAATAAATTTTATTAACATTATGTTATGAAGATTTGCATGAGTCTTCATACATAAACTTTTGATTCACATCAAATGCATTACCCATTTAAAGTTAAGTCATTGCCACAACTTGATGGACGTATATGATAGTGTCGGGATACACCGTGAATTGTGGAATTATTGTGATAAACGTTGATATGTGGAATCTTGGAAGTATTTATTATTTGTCCCCCAGCAAAATGATCTCGTGGATTGCGCCTCGTGGATAAAGTATAGTAGCTAACCCAGTATGTTTAATGAGTGTTGGTTAGGTGGAGGGTTAGCCGCTGGTACACCCTGTATACATACCCGGCCAACACTTAGAGAACGTATCGGAACCGAGTCTTGACATCCATTCAATATATTAACGGTGTGGAGGGTTAGCCGATGGTACACCCTGTATACAAACACTTTTAATGTGTCGAATGTTGAAGTTAAAATTCAGACTATGCTTTACCCACCTTGTTATGACTTGACCCTTTTATTTATATAGTGTTGAAAGTTTCGTAATTGTAAATTATATGAATAATGATAAGTTATTATGAATTTGACATGATGGCATGATAGCTAAGACATTAGTACATTTGCCTTAGTATTATGATATGAATAATGTATTGAGAACTTGAACCTTGAATGATATGTTATGAACTTGAATTTGAACAGTATGTCATAAATTCGAACTGAAACGATATATTGTGAACAAGAGCTTGACTGATGCGATATGAGTTGGAACTTGTTAAAATTAGTGTGGAATTGAAATCTATATTAATTGAAATAGTAGTACAGGTATAGGGATTTTGGATGAGTTGGTAATGTGATGGGCTGGCCAATGGTATGTCTTATATTATAAGCATTACCGGATGGCCCATGTCTAAGTTATATTACTTATAATTGTCTACAATTATCAGTCATTGTTGGAATAACAGTATGAGAATAAGATCTAGAATACATGCTTATTAAGGTCTTAGATACTTATAATCTATAATTGTAGACCAAAGAATTATTATGAACTATAGACTAAGTTCAAATTTATAGCTATGATTGATTGATAGAATGAGACAAGAATTTTTGGAAACTATGGTAGTTAAATGAGTAAAATACTATGAAATGGTTATGTGATCTAGTGCGAACGAATGATTGGAAATACTATTAATATGAATATTGAGATTAATTTAGTAATAATTAGCTTGTGTTCAAGGAGATGGCTAGAACAAGAACAAACATAATGGTCATGAGAAGTTAAGTAATTGTTTGCAATAAAAAATAAAAATGGTGAAATTGGCCGTCCCCGGGATCGAACCTGGGTCTAGGCCACACCCTTTCGCGCATATAGCCAACCGCGCTAAATGCCTAGTGTTGTGAAAGTTCTGTTATGATTAAATATAAACATACGTACAATAAATTCCTAATTCACGCATATATTGTAAGTTCATATGAATTTTCTTTCCTAAACAAAATTTCTCGAGGAAGGGAAAACAAATGAGAAGATTTAACTACAAGCTGTTTAAGTAATTAAACTTGAACAAAAGTAGAAATTTTATTTGATCGAACATAGCAAGCCACTATTACAAACATTAATAATACATTCGCTCACAACTGGAACATACACTGGACTAAGTGGCTCGGTGTGGCTTGGCTAACTCTTGCTCAATCTGCCTTAAGAAGTTGGTATTACTGGGATCCTTGGAACAAATCTTCCAAATGTTTGTTAATAAATGAGTAGAAGCCTTATCGATCTCGCTTAAACGAAAGAACTTCTCATCCCCATCCTCTGAAGTGTAGAAGATCCCAGCAGGCCTACTTAAGACCCTTCCTTCCACAAACACTATGCCCTTTGGAAGCTGGAGATTTAACAAGGCATCATCGTCAGCTGGTGGGAGCATATCGGGAGCGGATGATGAGGCGCCAACAGTTCTTAGTCTTTTCACAGGTCTTTGAGAAAGTAGAGGAGTGCTACTTTCATCGTCTCTCAGAATGATATCTTCTTCTCCCATAGTCCTCTGTAGATACTTCCTTAGACTTGCTTCACTTTTAGCCATTTTGGCATTCCACTCAGCTTCTCTTTTACTAGCAAGTTCTAATATGTTGACATGTTGACTTGCTGGTGTTTGCACCTCAAAACCTGTTTCTCCTGCTTCTGCAAGCAGTAGTTCCTTAGCTAACTTCAGAGAAGCCTCTTCCTCTATCGCTTGTATTTTCTGACATTCTATAATCTCTTTGAGGATCACGTCTTGAGAACTACTTCGGAGTGTTTCAAAATTTTCATGAAATATAATAGGAAAAGGTGATGACATAGGTCTCTTTCCTGAAAACAGTTGGGTCAACTGTTGCTTCAACTTCTTCAGATTGTGAGAAATCAGCAAGTTGATACAACAACCCTTTAATTTCTCTAATTTCTGCTTCAAGTTTTGTTTGTTTATCGATAGATTTTCTCAATAGTGCTCTATCAGCTGCTAGGAGAAAAGGGAGTGCTATAGTGTATTTGGTCAATTTGGGAAGTAAGAGACTTAAACGAGGTGGTTTGTTCAGTAGCAAGTGATACTATAGTACTGTTAAGTTGTTCAATTTGCGTTGACAAAAGCTCGATTGAATGTTCAAGTGCAATAAATGTGTGAGTGGCCATGGCTTAGTTGAGAAAGAACAATGGTTGATTTGGATGTGTGGAAATATAGTTTCACACAAAGGAAAATGTAAAAGAGAGAAGGAAATTTCAGAATGCCTATTATCTTTAAAAGTGCCTTTCTTATATAGAGAATGAAAGACGAAGTGTGACCTTGGAAAACGGACAGGTGTCCATAAACTACAGAAATTTTAATCATTGCTACTGTAATTAGTAACTACCGAATTATATATATATTTTTTTTTAAAGATAAAATTTCTAAACTTTATCATCCCTTTAACCAAGGTTGAAAGGAGCTGAACAGTTTACTCAAAAGCGTATGCTATGTCGAGAAAATCTCAACTAAATTAATAGCTTAATGAATAGACCGTCTTCCACACATCACTATTTTCTTCACTGCTTCTTTTTCAAGAACCATATCAATTGCTAATTCATCTTTTTGAACCCTAGATGAATTTTTGATCCAAACTATTGTTTCAGGAGTGATCCAGGTAATATTTGTTTCTTTGACCCGTGGATCACCTTTAATGATTGAATTTAAGAATATGAGACAAATGTTATCAACAAAAATATGTCGACTTTCCAACTGGATAACAGTAGTGTCTTGGTAAAAGAACTTCAAATTTGAAAATAAGAATTATTGAAAGGCTAAAATTATGATGGGCGATCAACGATTAAAATACACAAATGAACTTGGTATAAAAATCTATCAAGACAAATATGGGAAATTCTTTTAACTGGGGAATTTCCCTAATCGACAACAATCCCAAAAAGAGATCGAAGAAAGTTGTATTTCATTATTCGTACAATACAAGTGAAACTTGTTACATTATTTAAGCAGAAATACAACAATTAGGGATACAACATATTTAAAAACCATACAAAGAAACCCAGGTGGTGACAAACAGTAAGGGAACCACGCCAAGAATGAACGCGACTAACCACTGAATAGCCTCATCCAATGGAAGTTGAGCCATAGTAATTAACCACACTATGATAATAATGTAGATTACGATTAGGAAAGGATTCAACATTTTCGATATTAGGTTTCGGGTTTTGGTTAGATTCTGAAGGAAGGAAAATGTTAAGTTGATATGGCATGGAGAAAAGTATGCTAAGGTATTATTATATAGTCTAAAAAGGAGCCGTTTCTAACGTTCAAATATGGAAGATAAAGTGAATTTGAATTTTGTATAGTGTTTTAATCAGACTTACCTGTGTACGGACAGATCATCTATACCATAGATGTGTAAGTAGTCTATACTATATGTGTATAAATTATTGAGTTCTTCATGAGTTCAAGTAGGATGTTATACATGCTAATTATAAATGCTAATCGTGTTGAGGATTGTGTGCAAGTTCATCCTACTCTGTTGAGAGTAGAAGGATTCTGTATAGAATCATATGAGTTCATCCTACTCTGTTGAGAGTAGAAGGCATCAAATAGGGATGCGCCTTGTATCTTTCTGTTAATTATGTGTGATTGTCTAATGTAGAATAGATACTTAGATGCCATGTCCTCTAATATCGATTTATTGTCATTGAGATAAAACGTAAATCAAGTTAAGTATAATTTATTCGATACAATCTAGATTTCGAGGGCGAAATCCTTTTAACTGGGGAATAATGTAACATTCATGATTTTTACCGTTTGACTGTGCATGTAATTTGATTAACTATTTCAATAAACGGAAATTTGGACATAATTGTGTACATTTATCTGTAAATTGGGCCAATTATAATGTCATATTTGAACTTCTAGAATTAGGGCCATATTAACAGACTATGAAATTGGCCCAGTACATGTTATGGAAATTATATGATAGATGATAATTGAGTAACTGTGGTAACAGGAAAAACGTATATACGAAACCTTAAGTATAATGTACGGTTCCAACAGTGTCGGTGGAACAGTGTCGGTGAAACAGTGTCGGTGGCTAGATGATAATTCCATTAATAGGACAAAAACCGACACAACCTTTATATTATATGAAATGATTTATCCATATTATGGATTTATAATAAATTATAAAAGTTGTACGCTCGTGAATATTTTGTTTGTGTTATTAATTTCGGAATCAATTAACTAGCTAGATATATTGTACATACTAGTAAAATAAATATGCAATTGTGTACTTAAATTAGATAACTAATAAATATATAAATACATGTAATTGATTTATAACCACATAGATAAAAGTAATTATACTTATATAAACTAGTTACTACACTTAATTACACAAATAATAATCAAGAATCAAAGTTTAGAGTCAACCAAAGTCAATTAGTCAAGTCAAGTTTGTGTTCTTGACATAAACCCCACACAAACTAACCAAGACTTGGATTATAGCTTGTAATCATGCAATGAACATGTTCTTACTGAATTCTAGTTTGTTTTAAGGCCAAAGTTTCAGCCATTACACTCAAGGATGAGTTGTAAACACATGATGAACACCTCATGGCCAAGGTGTGTGTTCTTGGCACTTAGTTGCAACTCTTGGGCTATATAAGCAAGCATTTGATGATCATTATATCATCCATCTCTGCTCTTTTCTCTCTCTTTCACATTCATAACACAAAACAATCAAGTCCATAAAGTCTTGGGTTCATCACTTGAAGTTTCAAGTTGAATTTAAGGACTCTATAGGACTGAAATTTTCAGTCATCTTGCAAACATCATAAAAGATTCATCTGGACGAATTAGGAGACGAATCTTATATTTTTGGAAAGGTCCAAGTGTCAGTAAAATTTGATAAGAACGAAGTTTCTTCTGGTTTTGCTCAAAAGAGTGCCAAAAACGACGATTTTCAGAACTGGTCTAATTTCTGACGAGGCTACAGGTTTGTTTTTGTAAAAATCATAACTCTTTTATTAAATCTCTTCAAGAGCCAAACCTTACATTTTTGAAAAGGCCTTTGAGTGCCCAACAAATGTCTAGAACTAAGTTTTGTTGTATCTGGTCTTCCTGACTTCCCAAAGTCGTTGTCAAGTAGATAGCGCAAAGCTAGGAACATGCTGAAATTTCCTTATTTTGCACTTAGGCTTTGTGGTAGCTTAAAAGTTGATCTTATACTTGTTCTAGGTACACGGTAGTACATCTTGAGCATAGTAAAGTACTTTGCAAAGTGTTTTGAGCTGTACTAAGATTAACTTGTCACGAGGATTATCTGCTATTCTGATTTGCCACTACAACTAAGGTGAGTTTCGTAAACCCTCCCTACTCAATTGAGATTCGGGCTGAAAAGTGTACATGCTTGTTGATTGATTGTTTGTTTAATGTATTGACTTGTTGCTCGGTTAACTTTGACTTCGTTATGAATACTTGTTGTGCTTTAGATAGTTGTAAATACATGGAAGATAATTATACTTTTTATGAATAGTAGATGTGGTGGGAAGGCTGCGGGTGACCCTATATATAAGCATCGATGATTCCTTTAAAGTAGAATTATAAGAAGTGTATGTGCATCGTATTTGTTGGTTAATTCACTTGTTATGATATGGACCGAGATGTTAATTGTTTATTTGTTGATTGTTGATATGGACATGTTAGCGCATTATTCATTATATAAGTCGCACCGTTAGCGCATTATTCATTATATAAGTCGCACCGTTAGCGCATTATTCATTATATAAGTCGCACCGTTAGCGCATTATTCATTATATAAGTCGCACCGTTAGCGCATTGTTAATTATTAACTACGTAAGCCGCACCGTTGTTGAACGTTATTGATTGTTATGGAACGTTGTTGAACGTTATATGGAATCGTTGTTGTTGAACGTTGACTTGTATTGAATTTTGATAATGTGAAACCTTATAGGTTTTCCTTGGATGTGATTAGTTCTCCTAATCCTCACTTATTGTCAACGGTTGTTATCCGACACGGTTATTCCTTGTTACTTGTCCCTACGAACTCACCAACTTTATGTTGACGTATTTTAGTACACTTTTCAGGTAATCAGGTTAATCAGAGACAAATGGATGATTATGTGCTTGCATTGCTAAGATTGGACTTGCTTTGGACTTTCTGGATCCGTGATCCTTATTTCCCTTTAACGGGTTATGCTTAGGATCAACTACTATCATCTAAACATTTCCATTTAATATTGATTGAGTGTGTATCTTTGATAGATGTTGATTATTGTATACATTTGAGTGAGTTTGTGGATTGTTTCAATCCTATGAATGCATATAGTTTGACTCTACATAATTCCCATGTCGTGCTGTGCTTTTCTAAGTGATACCCCATGATTCCGCCATGTTGGGGTGTTACAAGATGTATACTCTTTACATTCCTAGCATTGTTGTTTAACAATGGCTACCTTCATTGTGGTAAAGCAATGGTTAACTTATGGCTTGTGGTTCATGGCAAAACGTTTTATTAAAACCCTAAGGAACTCACCAACTTTATGTTGACACAATTTAGTATGTATTGCAGGTGATTAGATGTTGTTATGCTTGGATTCTACTTGTTGTCTACCTAGCTTGATGAATAAAGGCTCAACCCTCCATGCCCTTCTAGTGCTCCATCTTTTGCTTAAAGAAATGGATTTTTAATTTTAATGTATTGTCGTAATGATTTTAAATCAAGACTATTTCGATTTCATGTAATGTCTTTGAATCTTTGAATAAATCTTGTTTATAAAAATGCAAGTTTTCCAAACGACTACGTTTTAAGTCGTTCATTATACTCTTGTGTTGTGATATTATGGAAGTCACGCCCCACCCGTGGACCCGTATTTTGGGGGTGTGACAGAGTGGTATCAAAGCCAAGGTTATAGTGAACTAGGTTTTCAAAAAGGAAGATATATAAAATGTTCTTTCAAAATGGGAGCCTAGACTATAACCCTCCGGAAAGACCTTATGTGTTATATGCAAAACTTCTTGTTTGCCTAAGTGCAATAATTATTAGATTCATTAACATGACTAGTTTACATCTTATTATGTTTAAAATAGAAATAAGTGATTGCTTGGGTTATTAATAAGTGGCATTTAATATAGTTGAGGTGTATGTGCATTTTTCCAGATTCGACTCACCATTTTCTTGGAACTTGGGGGAATTTATTCGTGGTCAAAATGAAGGGGCTGGGCCTTGGTAAATTTATTTCTGAAACTTCAAGGTGTCTAGTTATTACATGAATTTTTCAAAATTTTCTGAAAAGGATAGCTATTTTTAAAAATTCACCAAACCCGACTGCAACAGAAAATTTTCTGCACTGCGACATAAAAAGTTTTATAAAAGTTTCCTATGAAGGAGACCTTTAAAAATTATGAAATTTGTACCAAAAATCAACAACACATTGAAGATGTTACATTAGAAAAATAAAGTTCCAACTCTTACAGAATTGTGAGATAAAAATTCGCAAAGCTTACTGGTTTCTATGACGAGAATTTTCAGTTTTGACCACCTGTCTTATAAAGGCCTTTTGACTGACCTCTTCTTACTTTCACGACCCGAGGCCACCTTTAATGAAAGGGGGACTCTTTGAACTTCAGTTTGGACACCAGAAATGCACAAAAATACCTTGCTATGATCGATTTATGCCTCCCTAGAGGACGCCCATCAGTTCTGATCAGAATCAGGAATAATGCTAAGCTGGAACTTTGACTTAAACCCTTATGTACTACATACAACTATGATATAATGTGCACTTACATGTTTAACTTGTTATTACGAGAGTCATTATACCATTATACTTGTCTCACTTATATGCATTACACGTATATATACATTATATAGTTTATTTGTTACCTTTCCACCTACTAGTGACACGAGCTAAAATTTCGGGACGAAATTTTCTAATAACCCGGGGAGAATGTGACATCCGGCAAATTCGGGGTCCGTTTGACTGGGGAGAAACCACTTTCCTTGACCATACAATATGACGATATATAATGAATATGTATATACTCATATATATAAATATATCTATACTCGAATGTGAAACTATGTGTTAGTTTATTTTTTTATTTTTACGTGCAAGTAACTTATCGGTAAAACGTTAACTAGTATATGTGCTTTCACTCGACCACCTTTGCTTGAGATACATTACAAATGAAATATTAAATAAAAGAAAATAATTATTTTGTTTAGTGATTATAATGATAATCATATGTTGTAATAATAATAAACCTTATGCTAAAATAATATACCTTAAACTAATCTACAAATTAAATAATTCTACTACTAACTAAACTAATAAAAACAATTAAACTAAATTACAACCCAAGCCCTCCAAAAGCCTTGTAAATTTCATTCTTAAACCCTCCCCATAACCCTAATCTTCTCCTATAAATACCCACCCTTAACACTAGTTACTAGTTTAATCACCCTTACACAAAAATTAGCCAAACATTCCCTCTTCCCCCTTGAAACTCACGACCACCATCTGCCACTTTTGGGCAGCCATCAAACACCTCACAAAAACTCCAAAACCATCTTTAATCACCATCTAATATCATATAAATATCAAGTAAGGAGTGTTGTAGCATTAAATCTTCAATAAACAAATATAAAGATCATACAAGAATAACATTTTCCTTTTCTTCTTGGAGGCTGGTCACGTAGCACTCACAAACACATATAAATCATCATCTTTAATCACCAAAAATACTTGAAGTCATTAGATCTTGAACATACAATATTACAAAAGTAAGTTTGATCATTATAATTGGCTACCCTCTTCTTGGTGAGGGCTGGTCGAAATTGATAGGGTGAAAACCCATATATTTTATTGTAATTTCATCTTCTAAATCCTCTTCAATGATTTGTCTATGAATCCTTGATGTTTGGCCTTTGGGTTCAAACCTTTAATCATTGTTTAAGACAAGAGAATGATGGATTTAGACCTATTATATTACTAGTATAATCTAAATTATTTTTATTGGGATTCATCACCAAAAAGTTTATTTCCTTTTTATTCTTTATTAGATCCAAGTTAATTTATTCTCTTGTTTGTATATTCTTTGTTCTTTGTTTGTATATGATAAAGAATGATTGGATCTAGTGATTGGATAACATAAGAAAAATCAGAAATGTAAAGTAAACATTTGGACTCATTAACATGAGTGATGATGTGTTGATTTTGTACTTTTGTTTGGATCTATACATGTGAAAGAAATTCCAACAGATTGTATGGTTTCATATGTTAAGTTCTTACACTAGTATATAATTAATACTCCCATCAATTATGTTATATCACTTTTGTATTAATATATACTTGGGCACTTTAACTACAAGTGTATTGCACACGCGTGAGTATGAGCACAAGTATGTAATTATCCAAAGGATGTATATGTGTATGGATATGTTTATATTTATATGTTTCCTCTAGTGCACTTGGGAAAACACCTACAGATTGTATGGTCTTGGGTGCACTAGTGTGTCCATGCAAACGATTATACCTACCCGAAACACCACATCCTTGAATTGACAGGAACCGGTGTCATGTATGGTCTCGTTGGCATCAACACGTACATATAAATATAAAGTATATATATATATATATACTTAATTTGGAAATAATACAAGACACTTTTATAACATCTACCTATTTGTCATCTCAATTGATAAACTCAATAACCAACTATATAAACATTGAACCATATTTACGAATAAAGCTTTTGGGTGATGAAAACCTTTAAAAATAATCAAACACCAACATTCTATACTAAAATAGATTATATTTTCTTCTATAGGGCATACTTAATCAACTCATTCATTCTCATCAATTATACCATCAAAAGGTGAGATCTCCTTAGCCCCATCTTACTTGTATATTTTGGGCTGCAATACATACTCTTACTTTTATGAACACAAGTACATGCACAACGGTATACAAGGCTATTATAAGTTACTATGTTCACAACAAGTCCTCACAATCATGATACGTTAATTATGGATTTAAACGTGGATATGTTGAATAGCGCTATTTGGGTTGACACACCCCACCCGGCATAAACACGGCTGGGAGCCGAACGGGTGACACATATTTGTAAACATTCGGTACCTTGAACAAGTATCGGGAGGCAAACTATAACAACGTGTCAGTTTCGTATCATGAGCTTATATAGATGTATACTCTTTACATTCCTAGCATTGTTGTTTAACAATGGCTACCTTCATTGTGGTAAAGCAATGGTTAACTTATGGCTTGTGGTTCATGGCAAAACGTTTTATTAAAACCCTAAGGAACTCACCAACTTTATGTTGACACAATTTAGTATGTATTGCAGGTGATTAGATGTTGTTATGCTTGGATTCTACTTGTTGTCTACCTAGCTTGATGAATAAAGGCTCAACCCTCCATGCCCTTCTAGTGCTCCATCTTTTGCTTAAAGAAATGGATTTTTAATTTTAATGTATTGTCGTAATGATTTTAAATCAAGACTATTTCGATTTCATGTAATGTCTTTGAATCTTTGAATAAATCTTGTTTATAAAAATGCAAGTTTTCCAAACGACTACGTTTTAAGTCGTTCATTATACTCTTGTGTTGTGATATTATGGAAGTCACGCCCCACCCGTGGACCCGTATTTTGGGGTGACACATTTTCAAAATCCAAATCTAAAAGACCCATTGTTGAGGACTTAGTACCTCACAATGCTAAAAAGAAAAGATCCTCAAGGAAATCTGTGCCAGCTTCTGGGGTTGACATTGCAACTTCAAAACCATTAGAAGTCCCCCAAGGTGCAGTGGAAGCTAAGGAACGTTCCAAAGTTGTCCCTGCCACCCAAGCTGACAAGCCGAAATCGCCACACCCATCTGCACTCTCCCAAAAGAGTGTAGACGAGATAAAGGGAACAACTACTACTACCCAACCCTCCAAACAGGGTGAAGGTATTGAAATAAAGACCTCCTCCCAAGGTCATACTGAGTCTGTGCCTAAATCGCCATCATCAGCCTCCCAAAAGGTTGATGATATCATTAAAGGGACAACAATGTGTTGATGCATGTTGATGTGACAACAGCAACTTAGATTTGATTGTGTCTTATTCATTTATATGTAATTAATAGATTATGGACTTCGTGTTTTAGTAATGATTGATTACATGTTTTGGGTGTTATATATATGTTATATATGATGTTTGTTATGTGTTTTATACAAGTACAAACATAATATATGCTAGGTTCCTTGTACATGTAGTACTTGGAAAATAGCAAGGAATAGATGTTGTTGGTAAGTTGTACTAACGAAGATAATCTTCGTTAGGAACGAACGAAGATGATCTTCGTTTTAAGGGCTGGGCTGCTAAGTTCGTAAGAACAAAGCCCAGCAGGCCCAATATCCATTAAGAAACATATATAAACGATTAGAAACCCTAAATTGAGGTTCTGATCAGTTTCACACACTCTTAGACGACTAAGATCGTTTGTAGCTTATAGCAAACGAATATAGTTCATATAAGGCTGATTATATTGATATAATTAGCAATATACCCGATAACTAATCAAACTAGTTATCTCGTGAGGATTCCGCACTCACGACATAACAATAGACGATCTCGAGAGCGATCCGTAGCTATCGAGGGACTCACAAGTGGTATCAGAGCCTTTCGATATCTTATCGAAGGGTTGAGATCGTTTGTTTGATTGTTATTTTCTCTCAAAAATACCTCCCGAACCCCTTTCTGTCGTTAAGTTCGTTTGCCTTACGAACTTAACGAAACGAATTTATTCAACGAAGTTAGGAACGAATTTAACTTAAATTCGTTCGAAATTCATCAAACGAAGATAGAAAACGAAGTTATCTTCATTTTCGTTTTGAATCTTCTACAAACGAATTTAGTCTCAAACGAAGTTAACTTCGTTCAGATCCTTAGTCAACGAACTTAGCTAACTTCGTTCAGAACCTTTGTTCACGAACTTAAGTTATCTTCGTACGTTCTTGTTCTACGAACTTAATCTATATTCGTTCTGTTCTTATCTTCGTTTGAACAGTATTTCTCATTAATGGCTTCCTCATCTTCAGCCAACAATGCCGTTGCCCAATACCTAAACTCTCTAGTTTATCATGATCATCTGGTAGGACGTACTAATTCTCCACCTAAGTTAGTTTCTTTAGCTGACTTTTGGGCATGGAGAGGTCGATTTGAGGACTTTATTCAACGAGAAGACTTAAATATGTGGATTATGATCACCGAAGGTTATGAGTGGCCCACCCTTACTGTAAACGGAGTTACTTCTACATACAAGGTGGGAGAATTAACAGGTGAAGAAAAGACCAACTATGCCATAGAAGTAAAGGCTCTCTCTACTCTTCGTATGTGCATTCCTCAAGAGTTAGTGTGACAACTCGTAATTAATTAACATCGGGTTAGTCCTAATCTCAATTAGACAGTCATTTGACGTGGAACTTGTTAGACTTTTGGACTTTTGACTTAGTCAAATTAGACGTATCTTGATGACGTAGACTATTAGCTATTTAGACGAATGCCGAGTCTGAAAATAATGTTAAATAAAGATTAAATGTTATAATTGAACACAGTTGTTAGACTGTCAAAACCTAATATTTCTAAAAGTTTAGTTTATTTAATTTTAATTTCTTGTCTTAACTAAAATAAGACGGGGGAAAATACCTTTACCTTATATTTTGACTTTTAGGTCAAACGGTAATTAATCGTAAGCATTTTACCAAATTAAGGGTATTAAAATATCAGAAAGAAGCCACATGGGCCGAAATGAAATTTAAAGGCTGGGAGGGAAACACCAAGTCCCCCCCATCACCCCTCTGTTTCTTTCTGGATCACCACACAAACACAAACACACACACAGAACCCACACAAACTCACCAAAATATTTTCCAAATTCTCTCAATCTCTTCTATCTTCCCTTCTAAATTAGTTTTACAAGAGAAGGAATTATTTAGAAATTTTAAAGGTTTATTATCATCTTCATCATCTTCATCAAATTTCTCAAGAACACCATTTTTGGTAAGTTAACTTTTATTCAATCTTTTGATTTGGTTTAAATTCAATTAAGGGTTGTTTTCAGTTTTGATTATGGAATTGGAAGCCTTTAAATTTGATATGAAATTAGGGTTTTGGATGATAAAATGGATATTTTGGCTTAGAATTTGGTTTTAATGTCAAAATGATTGAATTGGCGAAATGGTTGGCGAAATGTAATGTTTCCAGGTCTATTGCACTTGTGGAAACTTGTTATAATGAAAGAATTTGTGTCGAAAACGTTTTGGGTCGAAATTGAAGTGTTTTGGTTTGGGGTTCTGCACTGGGTGCTGCTGGTGCTGGCTGCAGAATGAGGCCACTGCGGCGCAGTGGCCTGGGCTTAGCCCCACTGCGGCGCAGTGGCTAGGGCTGGTTGTGCGTTTTTAGCTCACTGCGACGCAGTGAGCTTGGCGATGGGCACTGCGGCGCAGTGTCTTTTCTCGGCCCTTTTGTTCACTTAGCCCACTGCGGCGCAGTGAGCATAGTTCTGGCTCACTGCGGCGCAGTGGTAACTGGTCTGGTGTCGACTTAAGCCACTGCGGCGCAGTGAGCATGTTCTGGCTCACTGCGGCGCAGTGTAAATCCTCGGAAAAATATTATTTTTGGCTGACTGCGGCGCAGTGGGGTGAAACTTTTCCCACTGCGGCGCAGTGGTAACTGGCTGGAACTCTTGACTTATCATTCAAATTTAGTAATAAAAGACGAACTTGAGTCAAATAATATTGAACATTGAATCACATTCTCGGTAACGGCATTCTAGGATTGATAGCTAAGTAGTGGTACGTAGGATACTTGTCGTCGTGAGATTTGATCCTCACCATTGGTACTCTTATCCTAGGTTTTGATAGACGTGGAGACTAGACTGCTCATATTCTCGGACTAATCATTCTTTAGCTCGTAGACTGCTAAGGTGAGTTTATGGCGCCCTTTTTCCTTTACTTTGGGCCTGAAAGCATGTACTGTATACACGACTACTTTGTAAATGATTTGTCTTTGTCTACGCCATGAGATATGGTAAATGAAATCATTTGTCTTATATTTGCCATGAGACGGCTGTCTAATAATGTGTATACATGTCTTATGAAAATTGATCTATATGTCTTGACTTGCCATGTTGTCGGCTGACTAAACTGTTTCTTGTGTTTTGACAAATTAAAATGATCCCCCCCCCTTGTTGTATTATTTAGGTTAGACTTCGGTCTGAACCGTCTTGTCAAATTATTTAGGTTAGACTTCGGTCTGAACCGTCTTGTCATATGATTTAGGTTAGACTTCGGTCTGAACCGTCTTGGCTATATATATATTTAGGTTAGACTTCGGTCTGAACCGTCTTGTCAAATATTTAGGTTAGACTTCGGTCTGAACCGTCTTGTCATATGATTTAGGTTAGACTTCGGTCTGAACCGTCTTGGCTATATATATATTTAGGTTAGACTTCGGTCTGAACCGTCATGCATTAAATAACTACAACAAACGACGATTGATCTTTTAGTCAAACACACTGTAAACTCACCAACTATTTCGATAGTTGATCCTCTCAAATTTTCATGCTTTTCAGGTGACCATCAGTAAGTTTTGGAATCGTCTTTGGCATTAGGGCCAATCTTTTGACTTTGGACGTACAATTAGCATCAGACATTGAGGACTCTCATGCTTTTGGCTTTAATTGTATTTGACTGTCCAATTTTTATAACTTGTATTTCTGTGGGCCCAGTTCCAAATGAGGATGGCTTGTATCCGTATTTTGGGGTCCACACTTGGAACGATTGTACTTGTTTTGACTTGTATTGGTAAATGGATGTAATTTCTTTTAACCTTCTGATTAGTATGCAATTCTTTGTTAACCTTGTATTCCTCAAGAGTTAGTGCACCTGTTTCCAAAACAAGAATACAAGACTTCAAAGCAATTGTTCGATGCTATTGAAGCTCATTGTGAAGGTGATCCACTTTTGAAGCAAAATAGAATTAAAATGCTGAAGAAACAATTTGATTGCTTCAATGCCACAAAGAATGAACAAGTTGAGGATCTTATTTTGAGATATCAACATCTTCTTGCTGAATTAGCTTATTTTGATCTTAGATACACTCCTACTGAGATTGTGGATAAATTCTTGGATGGTTTGCCGAAAGCTTACAGAGAATTTCGTCATGGATTGCAAGAAAGAACTGATTATGCATCCCTTCGTATTGACGGAGTTATATCCACTTTAAGAAACAGAGAAATGAAGGATAAGGCGAAAGATCTTCAAGACAACTTCACACAAGATCCATCTCTCTATCATGCCACTTTAAAAAATCCAACAGCTGATGTCAATGCTTTCTTTTCTGGAGTTGGTAATGCTAGGGAGACAGACAACTGTGGTCCACAAATGGATGGAGATGATTCTTCAGGGTTCATGGCTACTGATGCTAGTAACAAGGGAAAAAGGGCTAATGAAGGTGCAAAGACTGGAAATATGAAGTTTGGAAACATTTCATCTTCTTCTGCTGGTTACAAGTCCATGCCTATGAATATGAAATCTGCTGAGGGTAGGATGAATGTATATGCTGCCATGTGTGCTGCACATGAAGCTTTTGTTGCAGGGAGAATCACAGATCCAGCACTTATTGATGAAGATTATGACCAGATAGATCCAGATGATGTTGAAGAAATGGATCTGAAATGGCAATTGGCTATGATCACCAGGAGAGTACAAAAGTTTATGAATAGAACAGGAAGACAGCTTACTGGAGGTACTCAAGGATTTGACAAGTCAAAGGTAAAATGCTATAACTGCGAAGGTTTTGGACATTTTGCCAGAGAATGTCAACGGCCTAAGAGAGAGGCAAATACTACTCCTGCACGTCAAGATAGAGGTGGTAATCGTCCGTTCAATCAAAATACTACTAGAGCTCTTTTGTTGACTGATGATCCTACTACAAATGTCAACGGAAATGACAAGGCTATAGTAGCTGTTCAACCAGATGGTTCTTATGTTTGGAATCTTCCACATGATGAGAACAACAACGCTTATTTGGCCGAAATTCTTGATGATATGGCTCAAATAGTTGATTCTCCCGATGATTTCTTGGACACCACAGTCTACCACAGTGAAGAGCAACTGTATGAAAATACTAAAAGTTCGAATGTGGAATCTGTTGCTGCTGGTGTATATGATACTGATTCCGAATCTGATGATGAATTAGAAGATGTCAAGAACCTTGATGAAGTGAAAGCTACTGAAGAGGTGAAAGCAGATGAGGTTAAAGATGATTCTGCTGCAGAAAAGGTTGAAAAGACTATTGAGGAGCAGATGCAAGAGTTTGAGATTCCAGCTGGCATGACTGTGGATGACTTTGTTGCTTACATGGCAGATTGCAAAGAGGCTGACCAACAGGTATCTTATTCTTTACATACTATTGTTCATGTTTGCAAAATTGTTAATCGCATGTTTGATGAACTTGAACAAAAGAATGATCAAATTAAGAAATTAGAATCTGTTATCAATATTGTTCATGATGAAAGAGATAAATTAATTAGAAAGGATCTAACTGTTAATGATAAAGAAAAATTCTTCAAAGAAAAGATTAGATCCTTAGAGTCTGACATTAGAGCAATGAAAGATAAAGTCAATCAGTCTGTGGCCATAGAAAGAGTCAGTAGTGAATCTTATTCCTTGTTAGCTAGGAAGTGTGCTACCGTAGAAAAGGAACTTGCTGATGCTAGGATAGAAATCTTGGAATTTAAGGCTAAATCTGATTCTGCTAGACATTCTGAGCTCTTGATGAATATGAAAAAGTTTGAGAATTCTTCCTCTAAGAGTCTTGAAACCACTAAGATCTCTTATAATGATGTGCCTCCTCCTTTCAATAATAACTATACTCCTGTTGAACCTAATATTCCTGAAATCCTACTTCAACCTAATGTTGTAGATGGTAAACCAAAAGACTCATTTCCTGAGGAAAAGTTGCCTGAAGGAACAAAAGAGTCTAAAGGAGTTTCTTCTCAACCTAACAAGGAAGAGAAATTGAAAGGTGTTGCCTTAAATCAGTCTACTCCTTATGGTCAGAAAGACAGTATTGTACACTTTACACTTCATAAGAGTAATAGAGTCTATACTGAGTTAGAATTCCCATTAGAATCTATTGACCCTAAGAGGATTGATAAAGTCTGGGATGTTGCTATTGAGGATATGAAGAAATTAAGTCAACAACGTCTCACTCCATTACCTAAGCAGTCTAGGATTAGAAAATCTGAAGATAACTTAGCTGTTAATGAAGAAGCAACTAAGGTTTTGAAGCACATCTTAATGCCTGCCCTTAAGAAATCTTCAAGAAAAGATAAACTTGAGAAAGATGGTGCTAGGAAGTCTAGGATATCACCAACTAAACAAGACCCTGAAAAGGAAAATCAAAGTAAAACAAGTAAGTCAGTGGACACTAGTGCTAATAATGAATCTGTAGGTACCGATAAAAAGGTAGATACAAACAAAAAGGTCAAGGTCCTCTCCTGCTTTGCTTGTCATGAAAAGGGTCATGTTTATAGTGTATGTCCAAATAGACCACGAAGATCAGGTTCTCCTTCAAAGGCTTCCACCTCGGAAGGAAAAAGTGGGTTGGGTAATGATAAACAGGTTTATGTGGCTAAAGTTCAATCTTCTCCTAAACCGTTTACTATACCACAACGACGTGAATCTCCACTGAAAGGTTCCTCGGGAAATGTTCATAGGATTTCAAATCGTTTTCAAACACCTCCACGACCTGATCGTTCTGTTCCTAAAAGTCAAAATTCATTCTATGACCAAATTCATTCAAGTGTTCGATCTTCTTATGGCCCTCATTCTCCTAGAACTTCTCCATCGAGAGTTCAGAAGTCTCCTCCTGTGAGAAGACGAGATGAGAATCATGTTCTACCCACGGCTTCTAGCAATGGGTATTGGACTGAACTGATCCTAAGGGATGAGAAGGGTCGACCCAAACCTCAGAAGGTTTGGGTCCCCAATGAAAACTAATTTTTCTCATTTTATGTGCAGGGAGTTCCTAGGAAACCAATCCATTTATGGTACCTTGACAGTGGATGCTCCAGGCACATGACAGGGGACAGGAATCTCTTGTCCAATTTTACTGGTATAAATGGGTCGTATGTTTGTTTTGCTGGATCCAAGGGCGGCAACATCACCGGTCAGGGAGATGTCGTCAATGGACAACTTACTCTAGAAAGAGTAAACTATGTGGAACAACTTACTCATAATCTAATGAGTGTCTCACAGATTTGTGACAAGGGCAACAATGTTCATTTCACAGAAAAGGAGGCATTCATCTTGAAGCCGGGTTTTGTTATTCCAGAAGACTGGATTATGCTCAGAGCTCCTAGGAAGAGAGACATCTATGGCTTAGTTTTAGGTGTTGATAATCCAACGGAGCCCCTTTGTTTGTTGAGCAAAGCAAATGAATCTGAATCTCTCCTCTGGCATCGTAGAATGGGACATATCAACTTTCGGAAGATGAATGAACTTATTAGTCTTGGTTTAGTTGACGGTGTTCCAGTTAAGAAGTTTGGGATGGAAGATAAATGTGTACCGTGTTTGAAAGGAAAGCAACACAAGAATCCTCACAAACCAAAGGTGCACAACACTATATCCAAACCATTTGAACTACTTCATATGGATCTCTTTGGTCCTGTGAATGTAAGAAGCATTGGAGGGATGTACTATTGTTTGGTGATCACTGATGATTACTCAAGGTACTCATGGGTATTTTTCTTAAAGACAAAGGACGAGACCGCAAACCGGTTTATGGATTTTGTTAGACAAGTTGAGAATGTTCATGAAGTTAAAATTAAGAGAATCAGGAGTGACAATGGCACTGAGTTCAAGAACAATACTCTTACGGTTTTTTGCTTGACCAAGGGTATTCAACATCAATTTAGTGCACCATATGAGCCACAGCAGAATGGAGTAGCTGAAAGGAAAAACCGGACTTTGATAGAAACAGCTAGGACAATGCTTGCTGATTCAGGGCTTCCAGTTACTTTTTGGGGGGAGGCAGTGAATACAGCTTGTCACATTCTAAATCGGGTTTTAACAGTTAAACGGTTCAAGAAAACTTGTTATGAACTTTTGCACAACAAAAAGCCCAATTTACAAAATGTTGAGCCGTTTGGTGTTCCTTGTACTTTTCTTAAAGTACTTCCTCAGGGTAAATTTGATCCTAAATCTGAGGAGGGTTTCTTTTTAGGTTATGTACCTAGTACACCAATTCGGCGTGTGTACAATCAGATAACTGGCAAAGTTAATTTTGGTACAAATGTGGTAATTGTCAGTCATAAACCTGCTGTACACATTGGTCCTGCTAATGATTTCGATTATGATGGTGTCTTCACCTCTTTTCGTGGTCCTGTTTCTTTTACAGGTGTTCCGATTGTGGAAGATGTAGTTACTCTTCATGATCCTCTTGAAGGTGGGCCTGTTCCTGTTTCTACTCCGGTCTCCTCACCACTCATTAAGCCTGCTTCCAAAACTGGAGAATCTAGTGGGACCAAGGAACCAGATTCTACCTTAGAGACTGCTCCCAAAGATCCTACTGATCCTTTGCACATACCTCTACCTGATGATCCTTTCTATGATACTGACGACACGGAAGGTGAAAAACAGGAGGAGCCTAAAACTCCAGAGCAACATGTGCAGACTAACTTGGGAAATGATCTTACTGTAGACACGGTTCCTCAAACAAGAGTCAACAAGGATCATCCAGTAGAGCAAATCATTGGTGATGCTTCTTCCTCTGTTCGCACGAGAAATCAGAATAGGAAAACCTTGTCAAGTATGTTTGCTGAAGTTAAGAATTCTGGGGCAATTACTTGGTACTTGTACTTTTGCTTCATCTCTCAGGTTGAGCCTAAAAATGTGGGAATGGCTCTTAAAGATCCGTCATGGGTTGAGGCGATGCAAGAAGAATTGGCTCAGTTTAGGAAGCTTGATGTGTGGAAGTTAGTTGACTTACCTCATGGTGAATCTCCTTTATCTACACGATGGGTTTTTCGTTGTAAAAAGGATGACAAAGGTGTAGTCACTCGCAATAAGGCTCGGTTGGTGGTTAGAGGATTTGAGCAACAAGAAGGCTTTGATTACGATGAGACTTTTGCACCTGTAGCTAGACTAGAAGCTATTCGATTATTTCTGGCATTTGCTAGTTATAAAGGTATAAAGGTGTATCAACTTGACGTTAAGAGTGCCTTTTTGTATGGAGAAATTAGAGAAGAAGTTTATGTAGATCAACCTCAAGGATTTGAGGATCCAGATTTTCCTAATAGAGTATATCGTCTTGATAAGGCTCTATATGGTTTACATCAGGCTCCTCGATCATGGTATGAAAAACTGTCTACTCATCTGCATGAAAATGGTTTTACTAGAGGTTCTATTGACAGCACGTTATTTATCAAATGGAAAGGGAAGGACTATTTGCTTGTACAGGTTTACGTAGATGATATTATTTTTGGTTCATCTGATGAAAATATGTGCAAGGATTTTGAGCATAGCATGAAGGCTAAGTTCGAAATGAGTGCTATGGGGGAATTAACCTTCTTCCTAGGACTTCAGGTGGATCAATTGAAGGATGGGTTCTTTATTCATCAGAGCAAGTATGTTCAAGATCTTCTTACCAGGTTTCGAATGACCGATGCTAAAGATGCAATTACTCCCATTCAGACTAATCATGGGTTGTGTCCTGATAAGACTAATGATCCAGAAGTTGATGCAACTCAATATCGGGCTATCATCGGTTCTTTGATGTATCTGACGGCTTCACGTCCAGATATTACCTTTGCTGTTTGTATGTGTGCTAGATATCAGGCTAATCCGAAAGAGTCACATTTGAAAGCTGCGAAAAGGATTCTTCGTTATGTGAAGGTCAAGCCTCGTCTAGGGCTTTGGTATCCCATGCATGGTTCCTTTGAATTCAAAGCTTATACTGATTCGGATTATGGTGGCTGCAGTTCGGATAGGAAATCAACGTCAGGTGGATGTCAACTTTTAGGGGGGAGAATTATATCGTGGCAGTGCAAAAAGCAGACATCTGTTGCATAGTCTACCTGTGAAGCAGAATACATAGCTGCTGGTCAATGCTGTTCTCAGGTACTTTGGATACAGCAACAATTGCGCGACTATGGTATGGATATCTCAGACTCTCCTATTTGTATTGATATAAGTCTGCCATAGATATTACTAAGAATCCGAAAAACTTTAAAGTCACCAAGCACATAGATATAAAGCATCATTTTTTACGTGACTGTTTTGAGAAAAAGCTTATTCATTTAGAAAAGGTTATTACTGATGATAATCTTGCTGATCTTTATACTAAAGCTTTTGATAGACCTCGTCATGAGTTGTTATATCAACTCAATGGTATGAAGAATGCCGAGTAGTTTCTCTCAAAGAACTTAATTTTTCTTTTCGAGTCTTAGTAGTTTAAGTCGTATATAGATAGTGTCAAAAAAAAAAAAAAAAAAATAAAATTAATTAACTAAGGTTACTGCACTATAAGATTAGACGTGACGATACTTTAGCTTTTAAGCCTACTTAATTGTACTTTAAATTGCTCAGTTCAGTGATACCATTATATGATGTATCGATAGGCACAAAGTACCAAAGTTTCCTTATAATCTGAACTTAATAAATACAATGTTCTTATGGGAAACGTATTCAGATATATGGCTGAGAATGCTTGTTCTTAAAATAGACAAGTCCTTTAAATCTTATGAAAGATCTTGCATTGTAATTATGTATATTTGGTCTTTATATAGAAGGTCTCGGGTACATATATGTGTATGTATTGCTTTGTCGGATGTATATTTGTGACAAGATATGCAAATATCTAATAAAACTAAATCTGTTGAAAATATGAAGCTAATGTGGCCTTTGAGATTCGAACAAGTAAGTCCTTGGGGTGTCTTTGTATACCTAGCCTACCTAAAGTTTACCAACTTGGGATGGGTTGTCAGAAAGTTCGCTACACGGGTCTCAAAGAAAGTCACGGGTTTTCATAAGTGCTTTAAAGTAAAATTAATGTCACAAATATGCAAGTACTTGGCATTATGCAATGTTAAGTATATTTCCGTACGTGAGTCAAGTTAAGTCGCTTTGCGTGTGAGGAATCACCGACCTGTCACCGCTGACTTGATTCTTAAAGACTTTCTCACTATACTCACCAAATGTCTTAATCTTAGTGCTTGTTTCGATTGTGAGAGTGTATCTGAATATGGGGCACATAAGTTCGCAAACTAAAATTGTGGCATGAGTAACTTACTAGGTTACATGGTGACTGTCCTTGGCTCAAGTAATACGAAAGTGCCACAAACCAAAAAGGAGACTGGAAGTACCGAGTGTTTAAGAGGACAAACATATTGGTAATCGTTTTTGGATCACTGTTCATAACTAATAATAAGAGAATTATTTCTCGCTAGTAGGCTTATGTAAATGCTATTCTGATCTGATCTGCAGTACCCTAGTCACATGTGAATAATGAATAAATTAAGATAACTATTGTGTATAGACTAGTTTATTATTCTGTAATTTTTATTCTAATTTATTTTTCTATTTTATTGAGTCAAAATAAGTATTTTCGTAAGTTCTTATTGCACGAGAGATTCTACTTAAATTCTGTTGAGTATATGTTTTGCTGAATTCATTCATTTGAATTCTTGATGAGGTTATATGATTAGTTCAAAAGAAGATTTTCTGATATGGACATTAATTTGTTTAAGTTTAGAAAATGATCTTTTAAATCTTATGTGACAAGTCAATGTTATTTGAAATCTCACAAGTTTCAGTTTTTACAAGTTATGAATCTAATTAATAACTTGGTGACATTTTAGGGTTGATAATGGAATGACCTCCCTTGATCTTTTATTAGAATCTTGAGTTTTTCGTAATTGATTAATCCTAATTTGGTGTGTTTTCACTTGAATTTTCTGCATTACTGTGCCTTTGATCTTGTTGCGTTAATGAGTTTTTGGTAAGTGTGCAGTGTTCAGGTTAAGAAGATAAAGTTGGAGTGCTGATCTTTATTGCAATATAGTGTTCTTCATACAGATGATATCGTGGAGACGGGATTTTTGGTGTGAAATGACAATATTGTGATGCAAATATGAGCACGTGAAGGAAGAATACATGAACCTGTCTTTGAAGTATTTAATTACTTTAGATTTCATGTATTTGGTGAAAATAATCAATGTTGATACTTGTTCTTTTGCTTTTCGTACCTTAACTTATGACATGAAGTCGGAAACTTTACAAAGTTCTTAATTGGATTTTTGGACTATTCATTGTTTGTTAGTTTTGTAGACGGCATCTTGTATGGGACTTAGGTGTTTCAAGATGGTTTGCCGTCAAGCATCTCAATGAGTAGAGAAATGCTATCCGTATCATGGTCGTGGTTGGTATCGCTGTTAATATGTTCATTGATTATTTTCAGGTTTGTTAATGGTTGATTTTAGACCATGGGGTTTTTGTTTCTATTCAAGATTGTAATGTTTGTAATATACTTACATTATAATGATGATTTTAGATGGTGTTAATTTTTGGTACAAGGCATGAACAAGTTTCTTTTAACGAGTTGTTGCTATGTACAGGATTAGGTCAAAGGGGTCGCATCGTGGAAAGTTTCGTGATGACGAATCTTGAAAAATTTTCTAAGTACAAAATTGTTCTTACGAAGATAGTGATTAACTTCGTTTTGACTTGTTCTTACGAAGATGAAGATTAACTTCGTTTGAAATTGTACTTCAGAAAATTGAACTCATTTTGTTACATCTAAATTCGTTTCATATGGTTTTAAACGAAGATGACCTCTAACTTCGTTCCCTTTGAGTTTACGAAGGTTATCTTCGTTTTACTTATTTTTGACCGACCTTTTGACCCGACCCGTTTTGACCCATTTTTTAACCATCCATATATATATTACAACTTAATTCGTTCTCTTCTTTTCATTGCCAAATTCATTAAAGAAAACGAATTTAAGTTGTTTAAACCCCTAATTCTTCTTCAATCAAATTCCTTGATTTCACTTGTTTCTCGATTTGATATTTCGATTTCTGTTGAAATAAGTAATTCAGGTATCTCATCTAGCATTGTCATTCACAAATCACCAATTCTTGATTCTAGTTCTTGCCTGTTTTTTACATGAACTCATTCGATTTTAAGATATGTTTTAAATTTTAGGGTTTAATTTCGTTTTTGATTTTAAATCCATTGGATTCTTAATTCGTTTATAAAATCGATATGGGTTATGTTCTTTTTAAGTGTTACGATTGTTTTGTAACTAATTTTGGGCAAAACAAGGGTTAATCAATTTGATTGAACTTGATTTATTTGATTTTGGAACCAACAGGCAGTTCAGAATGACTACGAACTTAGACTTTTCCTTCAACTAACGAACTTAGGAGTTTTTGTGACAAACGAACTTAGTAATGCTTCTAAGCTATCTTCGTTCATTGTTGCCCAACGAACTTAACATCTATTTTCGTTTATTGTTATCCAACGAATTTAATGTCTATCTTCGTTCAATCTTAACTAACGAACTTAAAGACTAATTTCATCCAGTTCAACTTATGAAATTATTGATTAAGTTTATTTAAGCTGCAATTCATTTAATCTTATAATTGTTTTTACATTATGATTTGTTTTGCAGAAATGGCTCTTGCTCCTCGTCAGTTCTTTAAGAAGCACAATTTGGCCTTAAATCTGGATCCAGATCAGCATAATTCTGAACGCTATCATGAAATGTTTGATTTTATTGCGCGTTCTAGGCTTTCCTTTGCATTCTGTGATTCGCCTAGATTGGTTAGGCAATATATTGATGATTTCTGGAGGACTGCTCATCAAGTAATGGTTAATGGTCGTAGCTTTGTTCGAGCAACTGTCGAAGGAATCACTTTTGATTTTAATGCTGCGATACTTCGTGAAATTCTACACTTGGGTGACGAATCAGACGAAGCAGTAGAATTAGCTTACGATTTTGACTTTATTCGTAGGTGTTTGCAAAGAATGGGGTATGTTGGTCAGATAAAGCTTCCTTTTGATAAGAATGGATTTCAAGGACGCTGGAGATACCTAGCTTACGTGTTGTTAGTAAGTCTGAGCAATCGTAAGGCCGGATTTGATCAACTTTCTGCTCAGATTTCTTCGCAGATGGTTGCTTTGGTTTATAATCGACCTTATCCGTTTTCAACATATTTCTATCATGAATTTATTGGTCAAATTAATGCTAAACCTAGAAATAGGTTTCTCTTATATCCACGTTTTGTTATGGCAATTGTTAGGCACTTTTGTCCTAACTTGATATTTGATCAAGGTCCTCGATATGTACCTCATGCTTGGCCATTACGCTTATTCGCTGATTTAGAAGCTAACACTGGAAATGTGGCTGGTCTTTCTAATCCACCATTGTTTGGTCATTTGATTAATCCGAATTATCGATCTCGTATTGAGGATGATATGCTAGTGGATGATGAAGACAATTCTGATCATGAGGATGAAGAGAGTTCAGATGACAGTTCTGATGATGATTCTGATGACTCTGATAGTGGGAACGATGGAGATGATGATGTTGTTGAAGCAGACATAGATGAATATGATAGTGTAGCTGCTGATTCTGAAAATGAGCATCGCACTAAGATGGCTCATGATGTACCTGCTGTTTCAGGAAGTGATCATTCATATCACTTTTCTGATTCTGATTCTGATTCTGATTCTGATTCTGATTCTGATTCTGATTCTGATTCTGATTCTGATTCTGATTCTGATTCTGATTCTGATTCTGATTCTGATTCTGATTCTGATTCTGATTCTGATTCTGATTCTGATTCTGATTCTGATTCTGATTCTGATTCTGATTCTGATTCTGATTCTGATTCTGATTCTGATTCTGATTCTGATTCTGATTCTGATTCTGATTCTGATTCTGATTCTGATTCTGATTCTGATTCTGATTCTGATTCTGATTCTGATTCTGATTCTGATTCTGATTCTGATTCTGATTCTGATTCTGATTCTGATTCTGATTCTGATTCTGATTCTGATTCTGATTCTGATTCTGATTCTGATTCTGATTCTGATTCTGATTCTGATTCTGATTCTGATTCTGATTCTGATTCTGATTCTGATTCTGATTCTGATTCTGATTCTGATTCTGATTCTGATTCTGATTCTGATTCTGATTCTGATTCTGATTCTGATTCTGATTCTGATTCTGATTCTGATTCTGATTCTGATTCTGATTCTGATTCTGATTCTGATTCTGATTCTGATTCTGATTCTGATTCTGATTCTGATTCTGATTCTGATTCTGATTCTGATTCTGATTCTGATTCTGATTCTGATTCTGATTCTGATTCTGATTCTGATTCTGATTCTGATTCTGATTCTGATTCTGATTCTGATTCTGATTCTGATTCTGATTCTGATTCTGATTCTGATTCTGATTCTGATTCTGATTCTGATTCTGATTCTGATTCTGATTCTGATTCTGATTCTGATTCTGATTCTGATTCTGATTCTGATTCTGATTCTGATTCTGATTCTGATTCTGATTCTGATTCTGATTCTGATTACAGATTCATAGGCAAACAGTCTTGGAATCTGATTCTGATTCTGATTCAACTTATGACTATGATAAAGATTAGATAAAGTGTATATTAGGTTGCATGTAATAAGTTTACGACATGTAAATGTAATCTATCTTATTTCAATGCAATTATATTTTATCTTTCTTATTATTATCATGATTATTCATTATATTTTGGTGTTTATCTTGTGTAATCTTAATAGATGATACAGATGATACAGAATTGCTTTTTGATGGTGATGAACTTGAGGAGGGTGAGTTTGTTCCTGAACCAGATTTGGACATATTCAAGAAACCTTATGGGTTTGATGATGTTTGGGATTCAACTCCTGAAGACCCATCTTTGACTGAAAGAAAAGAGTTAGAGATAAAGAGGAATGAAGTTAAGGAAAGAATGCTTCAAGCGTCAATTAGTAGCTCCGCTAAAGTTTTAAACTTTGTGGTATATGCTAGGATTGGTGACGTATTGATTCCTTTTCATTGGGAAATAAATTTGACAAGACCTTTTAATCCAAATAATTATCCTGTACCTCTCAGAGAAGATGATCCACTACATGAGATTGATCGACTTGTGCCGGGGCAAAGAATCAATGATTATATGGTCACATGGGATACTATGAAACCCATCATGTATTGGACTCACATCTCAGATAAAGATGCTGCAAAATACAAGACAATAATCTGGAGTTGGTTTTATGATGAAGAATTGAAGCTGTTCATTCTTAAAAGACCAGAAGGTTGTCAGTATTTGGCATGGCGCGAGAGACATTTCAGAAGTTTATGTGAAGAAGATTTACACGAACTTGGAAACAACTGGATTATCAATCCAAGTGGTTATGGTCTTGCTGATGTGGTTTGTAAGAATCTTCATAAAGATTTCAGGATGAGATCGAATATGAAAGACTCTGAGAAACCAAAGTTTCACATTGAACCAAGACGAAAGAAGAAGGTGGTTAAGCCAGATAAACGCGTTGAGTATATTCAACGTGATATCAAGTGTATGATCAAAGTCCCTGCCAAGAAATGGGCACAAGATGTCTTGGATAAAATGGACAATTGGGAGATTGATCGAAATTCTGGTGAAGCCAAGATGTATGCAGACTCAGAGAAGAAGATTTTGTTGAGAAGGATGTATGATCCAATGCAGTTGGTGAATTTCTCAAGAAATGATCAAAGGAAATTGTATGATACTGAATGTTCATTTTTACCGTTTTGGAAGAATGAAGAAGATCGATATCGTAAGATTCTCCAAGTTTGCTTACATGAAAATATCCATGCAAATAGCAAGCGATTGTTATTTGATGGATGATGAAGATTTTTGAAGACTAATGAAATCGAAGATGCTGCTGTCAAGGGGGAGTTTGTTGATGCATGTTGATGTGACAACAGCAACTTAGATTTGATTGTGTCTTATTCATTTATATGTAATTAATAGATTATGGACTTCGTGTTTTAGTAATGATTGATTACATGTTTTGGGTGTTATATATATGTTATATATGATGTTTGTTATGTGTTTTATACAAGTACAAACATAATATATGCTAGGTTCCTTGTACATGTAGTACTTGGAAAATAGCAAGGAATAGATGTTGTTGGTAAGTTGTACTAACGAAGATAATCTTCGTTAGGAACGAACGAAGATGATCTTCGTTTTAAGGGCTGGGCTGCTAAGTTCGTAAGAACAAAGCCCAGCAGGCCCAATATCCATTAAGAAACATATATAAACGATTAGAAACCCTAAATTGAGGTTCTGATCAGTTTCACACACTCTTAGACGACTAAGATCGTTTGTAGCTTATAGCAAACGAATATAGTTCATATAAGGCTGATTATCTTGATATAATTAGCAATATACACGATAACTAATCAAACTAGTTATCTCGTGAGGATTCCGCACTCATGACATAACAATAGACGATCTCGAGAGCGATCCGTAGCTATCGAGGGATCACAAGTGGATCCAGCCCAGATCCAAAATGAGTCAGAGTCTATGCACATCCAATCTGAGGATGGTCAGCCAAAGGAGAGAAGTATCGAACGCACTTGTGACACTGCTTCTCCTCCCCAAGCTGATCAGACTCCTTCATTCTTACACTCTGAATCTGCACTGGCTGTCAATGCCTCTTCTAGATCACAAGGAGGGGTACAGGCCACAATCAATTCTCCCTAAGGATACTTTGGTGCAACAACACACCTCTGTTGAAGGGCAATCAAATGCACAAAACATTACACCTGCAGAGTTTGTGTCTGCATCTGTCCTTGGACAGAGGGATTCTGTAGGTTACATGGCTTGTCTTTAAGGCAGTTATGTCAGCCCCTTGTGCAGCAAAGGGAACCATTGATGGTCCTCACGATGTCAATGAGAAAATAATCACTATCTCCGGAAGTGATTCTTCATTCGATGATGAGTTTTCCCATCCATCCTCAAGGGATGCTCTGATGGAAGATGCCAGTGGAGGAGTTGATCAAAATCAAGATCAACACATTCCCATTGGCCCTCAGCCTGAATTAAACGTCAATCTTTCTCAGGCTGACCAACTCATCATCAATTCTGACAGATCCACTCATGAGACTCACTCTCATGAGCAAATTTTCCAAAACTCCTTAAGCCTCCACCCCCTTCTAAATATGCCCAATGACCCTGATATTAAGGATTGCAGGCTGCTCTTTCCAGAGTCAGTGGCTTTTAAGCCAACTGCAAGTTCTTCCCAAGCTGCCACTATCTCATTTTCAGATGTGGTGGGTCAACTCACTGAGTTCAATTCAACCTATAAGGTTGAGAGCTCAAAGCTGACTGAATGCTTGGAAAAGATCCAAAAGGATCAGGAATTGACGGATAAGAAGGTGGACAAGCTGAGTCAAGATCAGACTGCACTAAAAGAAAGTATATTGAAAGCAGTTGATTTGATGCAGCAGAACCAAAGCAAGCTGACAGAGTCCCTTGATGGTCTTACAAAGGCAATAAATGAAGAAAAGGAAAGGAACAAGGGTACTCTGAGTCAGATTGAAAAGGCTGCAACCAATTTACAAGAGAATGTGACTATGAGCTTCAATCTGCTAACAAGTCACAAGCAGATTTCAAGAATGATCTAATTGAAGCCTCAAAAAGTCTTAAATCTAAGGTTGCAATCCTCCATGAAGATTATGTAGAATTAAGGAGAGCCTGCTACCTAACAAATGTAAAGATTGACTTGATCAACCATGAGCTGAAAGGCCTCTTTGCCACTCCTGTAAGCTCCTTCCCTGGTGATGATGACAAAAAGGGGGAGAAGAGTACTACAAAGAAGAAGAGTGCTATGAGTGCTGATGAAATTGAGCTAGAAAGAGCAAGACAACAAGCTGAGGTTGACAAGGAAATTGAAGAATATTTTGCAAAACTGAAAGAAAGGCAGAATAAGGCCAGAGCTGAGGAGGCAGCCAAGGATAGAAGGATGGTTGTTTGGTTCGAAGGTGAAAAAGGAAAAGAGGAGAATAAAAATACCAGATCTGAGTCTGGTGGTGTAAAGGATGGAAATTTGAATGAAAAGGCTGAGAAGGAGAGTGGTACAATTGAGGGGGAGACCACTGATGGTGTAATGGGAGATATAAGGAAGGATGATGGAGTTGAAAAAGAGACTGAAGTTGAAAAGGAAATGGGAGATATAAGGATGGAAGTTGGAGTTGAAAATGTAGATGGTGTTAAAGTTGTAGTCTCCAAGCTGACCTGTGCAAGCTGTGCCTGTGCAAGCTGTGTCAACTCAAGCTGACCCAGCTCCCAAAACAAATTGATGAATCTTCATCTAGTGAAGACACAGCCACTCTGTCCCAGTTCATGATCAAGAAAAGAACAACTGAAGCTGGGTCAAGTGGTGTGAAGGTCTTAACTGAGAAAGAAAAGATTGGGAGCTGGCTGTTCAACAAGCACCTATTCTTAAGATGTCAGTTAAGGAAGCATACAAAATAATTAAGGAAGACAGACTGGAAAGGGAGAAAATGGCAGCAATAGAATCTGATCCTGAAGTTGCCAAGGTTCTGCAAGAGACATTTAATAAAGAAAATGAAGAAAACCTTGCAACTGTTGGATCCAAAAAAAGAATGTAGGCAAAGGGAAAGGAAAGAAGAAAGTGGTGGTGCATTCTAAACCCTCTCAAAAGCTTCAAGATGTAAAGAAAAGCAAGAAGCTCATGTTGGGTGGGAAGCTCTGGAATTAAGGAAAGTAAAAGAAAGATTGAATTTCAGAAGGCATCCAGAGCCAATCACCCAGGTGAACTTGAAAAGAAGAAGAGGGCAGCCCATTCCCAGCATAAGATTTACAAGAGAAGGCTATGAAAATAACTGGGAAACTCATGATCTAGATAAGCTGTTTGATCTAGGTTACTCTGAGTGGGTTGAGTTGCATAACATTGTTTATGGTACACCTGGGATTCATAGAGAGACTCTCTTGGAGGCCCTTGAGAAGAAATTGGCCATTATTGTGAAGCATAAGATTGATATCACTGGCCTTCCAAGACCCAAAGCTTATGATATGGATGATGAAGATGAGTCTGAGGAGCCTCTCAAAAAGAAAAGGAGAAGACACATCAAGCTTGATGGTCCTGAAGGTGTTCATACAGACTTCCTCAAAAACTTGAACCCTTCAGAGCTACTTGAACAATTGGCTCCTGAAGCTCTTGACAAGATTCTGAGTCATCTCAATCTGTCTCTGCCTGCTGGTGTGCCTAATGCAAAGAGTGGGATGCACATCACTGATCCTGAGCATGGGATGTATTTTGTGAATGCTAGAGGGCAACTTGTCTTTCAAAGGACTGCTGAGCTTAAAGAGGTACCAACCATGCACCTATTTACCTTATACAGATTTTGTGTTCTTATAGTTAAGATGGTAATGGGTATGAGCAGTTCCTTATTGATGGTTAAATAGGAAAATGGATGTAAGAGTTGCCCCATCATTTGAGGTTAAGCAAGAAACTGTAGAAATGATTTGGGATTAATTCTGTATTGTAATATTTTGTTTTCCTCAATATATGCAAGTATTTGTACAAATTCAGTTGTCTTGTTTAAATTTCATATCAGATTGAAAAGAACCCAAAAGATTCAAAGGGTCACAAGCTGTTAGTCATATTTACTTTGATTCTTTGTAAGCTGATAGTTAGAAGTGTAGTTGGGTTTTGTCATCATCAAATAGGGGGAGATTGTTGAGTCCCAATGTTTATTGTAAATTTAATGATGACAAATCTGACCTATAAACACTTAGTAATCTTTTGGTTCTTGTAATCTGATCTGGGTCAGACTAAGCTGACACAGCTTGCGATCCATTTCTGACCCAAATCAGGCTTCATACTTTGTAATGTTATATCTTATGGAAGCAAGTGTTATTCAAGCTGCATCAACATTGTTAAAGCATTCAATCCAAGTCGAAGAGGAGGATTGAAGATAGAAGACCAAGCTGGTAGTGGAAGGCAGCTTGGGATTAGCAGTCAGCTTGGAAACACTTAGACAGATTGGTGCCTTGACAAACCGCCCAATCTGTGTCTGACAATCAAGTGAAGATAACAACCTGGATTGAAGATAAGGACAAATGACGTGACTAGGAAGAATCCTAGGATCCAGGTTGGTGGTTAGATATACATATGCGTGTCCATACTCTTATTGGTCGATGAAGAATGTGCAGCTGTATGTGGGGGACCACAAGTACGGGGTAAAGGCACGATTGATTATTCCTTCATCAACCATTGAAAGAAGAATACGTGGCTTATTTGGATACCAAGAGAAGAAGGGCTTTTGCCTATAAAAGCCTCATTCCTTGATTGCATATGTGTGGCATTCCTGAGAATCATTCTTCACACAAGTTTCTCTGCTCTTACACACGGCTTAGTCTGTACGAGATCAGCTTGGGCTGATTCTCTTGAGCTGAAACTTATTGATTGTAGTTTGTCATTTCATAGGGTTGTTTAGATATCTATAGGCTATCTTTATTCCGCAACAACCCTGTAATTCTTTGTATAGATAATTTCTTAATAAAGGATTACATTTGAAAAACCACAATCTGTGTTCAAGAATGTTTTTATGTCTTTACTGCTGTTTTAATGATTCCTCTTCTTTACTTACTTATATATAATCTGAATCTTTAAAACGTTTTGATTAAAAGTTTGTAAAGTTCGAGGAAAAGTTGTATTCACCCCCCTCTACAACTGTTCTGTGTACAATATACTTTGGTATATTGATACACCTTGGGACGTATCAATTATAAGCATGCAAAAACAATCAAAATCTTAACCTAAAATCTAAGTCAAGTCACATCTTTGTCAAGCATACTTATCAACCATAAACAATTGAAATCTCAAAAATATATTGAAACTTATTCAACACTATCTTTTGACTTTTCAATAACCAAAACAGAATCATTTTCTAAATTAATTTGTTTAAGTTTAGAAAATCTTTCTTGTAAACAAATATACATAAGCAACAAGACTCATATAATCCACTAAGGACCATATAACTTTCAATGGAATCATTAGATGCTTATTAAATCTCTCGTGCAATAAGAACTAGTTTGACACTACAAACTAACACAAAAACTAAAATGTTAGTAAAAAAATAAAAATAAAAATAAAAATAAAAACTTTAAATCTAAACTACATTATTTATGTACAAGAAATTCTAAGTTTCTGCTGATTAGATCAGATTAGCAATTACATAAGCCTGCGGGTGAGAAATAATTCTCTTATTATTAGTTATGAACAGTGACTCAACAACGATTACCGGTATGTTTGTCCTCTTAAACACTCGGTACTTCCAGTTTCCTTTAGGTTTGTGACACTTTCGTATTACTTGAGCCAAGGACAGTCACCATGTAACCTAGTAAGTTACTCATGCCACATTATTATTTGCGAACTTATGTGACCCACACTCAGATATACTCCCGTAATCGACACAAGCACTAAGATAACAAATATTCAATATATATTCAAAAACATCTTGAACAAACCATGAGACACTTTTTAAGATTTATACAATAGTGAATTTAGTATCTTGCGATTTAATTTTTATTTGCTCTTGCATTTCTTTATTGTTGGGAACCCATGATTTTCGATGAGACCCGTGTAGCGAATTTTCTGACAACCTATCCCAAGTTGGAAGCTTTAGGTAGGCTAGGTATACAAAGACACCCCAAGGACATACTTGTCCGAATCTCAAAGACCACATTAGCCCCTTAATTTACATTCATTTCATTTGCATAAACAGAATAACAATATCACATTATATCTAAATTTAACTTTCATGCTCATGATTTGTAGAGGTTTTTGCATACATATTGAATAAATCCTATAATAATGCTAGATCTTTCACAGAATTTAAGGACCAGATCTAATCATTTCTGAAAAGCAAGCATTCTCAGCCATATATCTGAATATGTTTCCCACAAGAACATTTCCGTTGAAAGATTATTAATTCAGGGAAACCTTGGTACTTTGTGCCTACCGATACATCCTAAATTGTAATCACTGAACTAAGTAGTTATATTACGATTAAGCAGGCTTAAAAGCTAAAGTATCCTCACTTCTAATCGTCTGAATGCATCAACTTAAATCTCTATCTTATTTATTTTGTTTTCTCATTTTTCAAATTTTTATGACACTAATTATATACAAACTTAAACTAGACACTTTTTTTGTATTTTTATGACTCTAGCTATTTACAGACTTAACTAAGACACAAAAATAGTTCTTTGAGAGATCTAATATGAATCAGCATTCTTCATACCATTGAGAAGAATCAACTTATCAAAGCGAGTCTTATCAAATGCTTTAGTATACAGATCAGCTAGATTATCATCAGTTATAACCTTTTCCAAATGAATTAATTTCTTTTGGGCACAGTCACGTAAGAAATGATGTCTAATATCAATATGCTTGGTGACTTTATGCATGACAGGGTTATTTGTAATGTCTATAGCTGACTTATTGTCTATTCTAATAGGTGTGTCAAGGAAATCCATACCGTAGTCACGTAGTTGTTGCTGAATCCATAATACCTGGGAACAACAGCTACCTGCAGCCATGTACTCTGCCTCACATGAAGACTGAGCAACAGATGTCTGCTTCTTACACTGCCACGATACTAATCTCCCCCCTAAGAACTGACATCCTCCAGTTGTAGACTTCCTGTCGTTGTTACAACCTCCAAAGTCCGAATCAGTATATGCAACAAAATCAAACGTACCACCCAAAGGATACCATAGACCAAGCCCTTGGTTTCCTTGTAAATAACGTAGGATACGCTTTGCTGCACAAAGACAAACACAAACATATATCGACTGAAGCTGTCAGATACATCAATGAGCCAATGATAGCATGATAATAAGTAGCATCAACAGGCAGATCTTTAGGATCAAGAACTCCTAAACCATGATTTTGCTGAATAGGAGTACCATATGTCTTGGACTCTAACATTTGAAACCTCTCCAAGATGTCATCGACATACTTAGACTGGTGAATGAAAAATCCATCTTTTCTCTGATCAACCTGCAGTCCTAAGAAGAATTGAAGTTCTCCCATAGCACTCATTTCAAACTGCTTTTTCATGCTCATTTCAAATTCTTTGCACATCTTTACATTAGATGAACCAAAAATGATATCATCGACATAAACTTGTACAATCAAATAATCTCGCTTCCGCCATTTGATAAACAATGTGCTGTCTATCGATCCTCTTGTAAAACCATTTGTCAACAAATGTGTTGACAACTTCTCATACCAACTCTGGGTGCCTGATGTAATCCATAAAGAGCCTTATCAAGTCGATATGCTCGTCTTGGATAATTAGGATCTTCAAACCCAGGTGGTTGAAACACATAAACTTCTTCTTTAACTTCACCATAAGAAGGCACTCTTAACGTCTAACTGATACACCTTTATACCTTTAAAGCTTGCATAGGCTAAAAATAACCTTATAGCTTCAATCCGGGCAACTGGCGCAAAAGTTTTGTTATAGTCATATCCTTCTCGTTGTGCAAACCCCTGAACAACCAAACGTGCCTTATTCCTTGTAACGATATGATTAGCGTCCATTTTGTGATAAAAACCACTATCGAAAGGCTTCATTTCAATGTCTAAATGAGTTAATATTCCGGAACTATTGGTACTTAATGGAGTCGTATGTTTATGCAGGTTCACGGAAGATGCGAGAGAGGGTAAATGGCATCAAGTAACTCAAGATGAAAGCCTATGAAGTTACAAGACACAAGGAGGTGATTCGGGAGCCGCGAAGAGCACGAGAAGCAGCAGAGCTGACAGCGCCGCTGGCAACCATGCCAGCGCTGCTGGCCAACACTAGCGCCGCTCACCTCAAGCCCAGCGCCACTGGCCCAGCCAGCACCGCTGGGCGGCCCAGATCAGCAACGACTTCAACTCCTATTTAAGTCGAATTAACCCTCAAAACCCTAAGAGAGAGCCGATTCAGCAGCCCTAGCCGCCCACATTCAACCCTAGGTCGACTTTGCAGATTCCAAGGAGGTTTTGGAGCTTCTAACACCTTCCGATCTTCATCCTCGGCCTAGATCTACTTTTCTATTTTACTTTCAGTTGGTAAACAATGTCTTTCATCTTTTCAGACTTTGTTATTCCTTTAATAATGTGAGGCTAGTAGGCTGAATACTTGTTTGGATCAATGTGATCATGTAGACGTTTATTGTTTTACTTTATTTGTTAGAATCTGTTGGAGTGTGTTTTACTGTTTATCGTAGATCTATGTTTTACTAGTTCTTCATATTATTATCGGTTCTATATCTGAGTGTATTAGTTTAATTCTGATGATCGGTCTATAATCATTGATGTGACTAATATGATACCATTTCCCACATGATTTTTAGTACCGATTATTCGTAATTTTTATAGTTTTATATCCAACTTTCGATGCTTTGAGGTAGTGTTGAGTGTTGTCAGGTTGGAGAATGATTATACGGATGAATTGGTTGATTTTGATGATCCATGGAAGAAACAAGAGAAGGATTCAGTTGGAATCAATTGAAAGACAAAGAAAACAAGTGCATGGACTTGTAACGCCCGTTAGTTGTGTAACACCCGTTACTTATTTCTCCCTGTAACGGGTTGTGTAACTGCCGTGAAGCTTTCTGAAGAGGGTAACGCCCGTTACATATGTAACGGCCGTTAGGTGTTGATTTTAGCAATTAATGCTAATTAAAGCATTAGGGCACCGTACTGTAGCGTGTAACGCCCGTTACACCTAGTAACGCCCGTTACACGCGATTTTCATATATAAACTGGATTAGGGTTCTGAATCAAGGACGAATTCTGATAGATTTTTCATAACATACTCATAGTTTCTATTGATTGAGAGTAAACAAGCTGTTAGGGTTTTTATCTTTGGAGCTTTGGATTACAATCATTGTTGCTACCGGATTCTTTGCAATTCATTGGTATAATATGATTTCTTCTATTATTATTTGTTTTTATCTTTAATGAGAGGCTAAATCTCTCAGTACCTATTTGGATAGTGAACATGTCATAGAGTTGTTTGATGTTATTTGCAATTGTTGAACAAGATTTCTAATCGAAGAACCGCATTTATTTGAGTTTAAATATTGTTTTTATCTTTTATATTTATTGATTGATAATTGTAATTAGAAGTTCGGAAGAAATCTATGTCATTGTCAATTGATTTATGAAACGGTTAATCGGTCTTTAATTAACCTAAATTCGTTGGAGTTCGAGAAGAAACTAGCGATAAAGATTTTAAACAATTAAATTCATTTTGAGTGTGTAAACATCTATGATAGAGGAATCTGATTAGGTGAATAAGCAGTTCGAAAGAAAGCTTTTAAAGATTAAATCATAAAATCAGCTTAGGTTCTTAATGCTTAATTGTTTTGAGTAGAAATTATTCGCGGAAGCGGTAACTATATTTCGAGCAATTAAAGTTTCAAGTATAATGGAAGTTCATCTTGTCTACCTTTTAAGTCGTTCAACAATGCAAGTAATGTTTAGACCCGATGATTGGCATGTAAGCTGATCCAAGTAGGTGCCCTTTTAATATTATTGTCACAAAATCATTTTTACTTTCGTCTTCCGACGAACCCTGCCCCGGTCATACCGGATTCTTTCGATTAATCTTTCGGGATTACTAACAATTTTCTAACTTTTGCAAAGTGACAATTCGGTCACAAAACCCCCCTTCATTCTGAATTACTTTATTTTAACAATTGCTTAAATAAGTCCTTGTGTTCGACCTCGGAATTACCAAGTCAACTATATTGCATACGATCGGGTACACTGCCCGCAAGTGTGTAGTAGACAGTAGCTAGGTATTTCGTGTTATAAATTTAAGACTAGAAATTACACATCAAGTTTTTGGCGCCGCTGCCGGGGACTTTTGTTTAGTAATTGTTTAATTTTGTAGTTCGATCCTTTTTCACATTCAGTTGTGAGAAGTTAATTGTTACTGATAGATTGTATTTTATTTTATTTCATTTTTACCAGGTGCGGTTGACGGTTTGTTTGTGGTGATTGTGCAGGTTCTTGTTAGTTGATGAACACAAGAGCTTCTGGCCGACCTTTGCTTAGCCCTTTGTCTAATCCAGGGAAAGTCAGACGTCGCTTAGTGTCAAGAGACGACCAGAACCATCCACATCAGTCAAAATAGATTCAGAAACCGCAAGTCAAGTTCCACCCGCCCAGAATTTAGAAGATCAGTTGGTTAATAGGTTGGAGGAAGCAGCTAAGTTCTTTAAAACAGGTGAAGACTCAGATATAGAAGAGAAAGTTCAGACACCTGAACCAAGCGACATTGTCATACCTAGAACCAACATAAATATTAATCAACAACCAAGGCTTAGAAGAATGGGTGATGAACAACCGAGAGACCCGAACAACCGTCCTTACGGGGAACGAGTAAGAAACATACCGGCTAATCGGGGCACAGCTATTCGCCCTCCTGCAATTTTGGTAGACTTCTCTTTGAAAGGAAATCATCTCAAGAGTGTTGAAGAGGATAAGTTTGATGGGATTCGAAGAAATGACCCATATGCACATCTTGAGAGGTTTGAGAAGATTTGCAGGTTATATCAGTATGGTCAAGGGCAAGCTGAAGCGGTTAAATTAGAACTCTTTCCATTAACTCTTGTTGGAGAGGCATCTGCTTGGTTTAAGGAGTTACCCGATAATTCATTCACCACTTGGGCTGAACTCAGGGAAGGATTTATTGATGAGTTTTATTCTGTAAGAACTCAAAGACAGCTGGAGAACCAAATCAGGGGATTTTCTCAAGACTCCGGTGAAGATGTTGTTGTTGCTTGGAAAAGGTTCAAGAAGATGCTTAGGAATTGCCCGGGACATAGTATGGGTACTGAGGAAATTGTTGAGACCTTCTATGATGGTTTGGATAGGAAGACTCAGAGGGAACTGGATATGCATTTGGGGGTAGTTTTAATAACATTTCCCCGAATGAAGGTTATAAGATTCTAGATGATATGGCCAAGGAGAGCTCGGCCCGGGACGAAACAAGAAACAAGAAATCTGCTGGTAGAAAGTAGTGAGACTCAAGCTTGTCGCTGAAGTTAAGGCTCTCTCTAAGTAAATGAATGAGAGGTTTGATAATCAAGATAGTAGATTCAAGAGCCTTGAAAGAGATGTTAAGGTTATGGCTGACGGTTGTGAGCATTGTGGAGACTTGCATTATACGGAGGATTGCCCGGATAAACCAGTGCAAGATGTTAGTTATGTTCAGAATCACAGGGAACTTCAACCAAAACACCGGTTATCAAAACCGGCAGTCACGTACTTCTTACCCCTCTTCTAATTTTAATACTAATAATTCTAGTTTTGGTGGTAACAGGTTTAGCAGGTTCAGTAGTCAACGGAATTCGAATGAAGTTAAGAGAGATTATGAAGGAGTTCATTAGCATCAGAGAGCAACAAATGAGCAAGTGCCGAAGATTCAAAGAAGATGCATTCTACATTGGATGCTATGACAACTCATTTGGACGGATTGGGGCACAAGTTGGATCAAAGGTCGAAGAATCATCAAGCTACCATTAAAGATTTGGAAGGGAAGCTTGAGAGGCTAGAGAACTCTAATAGACAGCCCGGTACTCTACCGAGCAACACTCAGCAGAACCCTAAGCCTCAGTCAAACAATCAGGGAACAAGACAGAAGTACACCCCTCCCAATGCTCGAAATGAGCAAGTGAATGCCATCACTACGAGGGCAGGTAAGACTTATAATTCTGCAAACCCTTTACCTGATGATTCTCTCCACTTGTGCAGGTTAAATGAAGCTGATGAGACTGTTGATGATGAGATTGAGATGGAGCCGAACCCAGCCGTGAAGACACCGGCCGTTCCATCCACCAGTTGAGAAACTGACAGTGAAACCATATCAACCGAAGATTCCATTTCCTCAACGGTAGGAAAGAGAAAGATTAAGGAACATTTTAAGAAATTTGTTGATTTATTCAATCTGTTAACATTACTGTTCCTTTAGTTGATTTGATTGCAGTTATGCAAAGTTCCTCAAGGAACTTGTCAGTGATAAGAAGAAGCTTGAAGAGGCTAAGACTGCAGTTATGAGTGCCGAATGTTCAGCAATCATTCAGAATCAGATTCCTCCCAAGTTGGAAGATCCAGGGAGTTTTCTAATTGCTTGTTCTTTTGGTGCTTATTTGTGTGAGGCATTGGCCGATCTTGGGGCTAGTATCAATTTGATGCCTTATTCCGTTTATAGGAAGTTGTCTCTAGGAGAGTTGACCCCTACCCGCATGAGCATTAGGCTCGCGGATCGTTCTTTCCAATATCCCATGGGGATAGCGGAAAATTTGCAAATTAAGGTAGGGCATATGATATTCCCGGTCGACTTTGTTATTCTCGAGATGGAGGCGGATGCCAAAGTCCCTCTCATTCTTGGTCGCCCATTCCTTAACACTGCGGATGCTATCATCCGGGTTAAGGCTAAGGAGATTTCCTTAGGGGTCGGTGATGACCGGATTATTTTTAATGTTGATAGAGCACTTAAACATCCTTATTCTACTGATGATACTTGTTTCAGGATAGATGTAATTGAAGAAGAGGATGCTCTAGAGAAAGAATTAATGGATTTCTTGGATATGGAAGAAGGAGAAGCTGTTCTTGCTTGCAGTGAAGAAGAACAAGAGATGGTTGGAGATATGGTGCAAGAGATAATGGCATTAAGTGTTGATGAAACTCCACCGGAAGATGAGACCTTTGAAGAGATCACGGCTAGTGAAGCACACGGGTGCTAACATCGGTTGAGAGTCCTCCTACCGACTTGGAGCTCAAGCCTTTGCTGGATCATCTTGAATATGCATATTTAGAAGGTACATCTCTTTTACCCGTTGTCATCTCGTCCTCATTGTTGGAGGACGAGAAATCTAGACTTATGACCGTCCTTAAGGCCCATAAAAAGGCCTTTGCATGGAAAATTTCCGATATACCGGGTATAAGTCCAGAATTTTGCAAACACACCATAAATTTTGTTGATAATGTGAAACTGGTTGTGCAAAGGCAACGAAGATTAAATCCAAATATGAAAGATGTGGTAAAAAAAGAGATAATCAAATTGCTTGATGCGGGAATCATATTCCCCATCTCAGATAGTTCATGGGTAAGTCCGGTGCATTGTGTGCCGAAAAAGGGTGGGATGACCGTAGTTTTAAATGATAAAAATGAATTGGTTCCCACTAGGACTGTCACGGGATGGAGGGTGTGTATAGACTATCGGAAATTAAATGATGCTACCCGCAAAGATCATTTTCCCTTGCCCTTTATTGATCAAATGCTCGAACGGCTCGCCGGTAACGAGTATTTTTGCTTTTTGGATGGGTTCCGGGTACTTCCAAATACTGGAGCAA
>CM067167.1:91263451-91283688 GCA_034093135.1 Erigeron breviscapus
ATTCTGTTGAGTATATGTTTTGCTGAATTCATTTATTTGAATTCTTGATGAGGTTATGTGATTAGTTCAAAAGAAGATTTTCTGATATGGACATTAATTTGTTTAGGTTTAGAAAATGATCTTTTTCGTGTTATGTGAAAAGTCAAAACAATTTGAAATTTCACAAGGTTAAGTTGGTTCAAGTTATGAATTTAATTAATAACTTGGTGACATTTTAGGGTTGATAATGGAATGACCTCCTGTGATCTTTTATTAGCGATCTTGAGTTTTCCGTAATTGATTAATCCTAATTTGGTGTGTTTTAACTTGAATTTTCTGCATTCCTGTGCCTTTGATCTTGTTGCGTTAATGAGTTTTTGGTAAGTGTGCAGTGTTCAGGTTAAGAAGATAAAGTTGGAGTGCTATTCTTTATTGCAATACAGTGTTGTTCATCCTGATGATATTGTGTAGACAAGATTTTTGGTGTGAAATGACAATATTGTGATGCAAATATGAGCACGTGAAGGAAGAATACATGAACGTGTCTTTAAGTATTTAATTACTTTAGATTTCATGTATTTGGTGAAAATAATCAATTGATACTTGTTCTTTTGCTTTTCGTACCTTAACTTATGACATGAAGTCGGAAACTTTACAAAGTTCTTAATTGGATTTTTGGACTATTCATTGTTTGTTAGTTTTGTAGACGGCATCTTGTATGGGACTTAGGTGTTTCAAGATGGTTTGCTGTCAAGCATCTCAATGAGTAGAGAAATGCTCTCCGTATCATGGTCGTGGTTGGTAACGATGTTAGTATGTTCATTCATTATCTTCAGGTTTGTTAATGGTTGATTTTAAATCATGGAGTTTTTGTTTCTATTCAAGATTGTAATGTTTGTAAAATACTTACATTATAATGATGATTTTAGATGGTGGTACTTTTTGGTACAAGGCATGAACAAGTTGCTTTTAACGAGTTGTTGCTATGTACAGGATTAGGTCAAAGGGGTCGCATTGTGGAAATTTCGTGATGACGAATTTTGAAAAATCTGCTAAGTGCAAACTTGTTCTTACGAAGATGATGATTAACTTCGTTTTAACTTGTTCTTACGAAGATAATGATTAAATTCGTTTGGAATTTTACTTCAAAAATTGGACTTACTTTGTTACATATAAGTTCGTTTCAATTGGTATTAAATGAAGATGACTTTATCTTCGTTCCACTTGAATTTACGAAGGTTAAATTCGTTCCACTTATTTTCGACCGACCTTTTTACCCGACCCGTTTTTGACCCATTTTTTAACCATCCATATATATATTACAACTTAATTCGTTCTCTCCTTTTCATTGCCAAATTCATTAAAGAAAAGAGAACGAATTTAAGTAGTTTAACCTCCATATCTTCATCAATCAAATACTGATTTCATTTTCTCGTTTGTTGTTTCGAATTTTTTGAAATAAGTGATTCAAGTATCTTAACTAGACTCGTCATTCACTATTCCACAATTCTTGATTCTTGTTTTGGCCCAATTTTTACATGAACTCATTTGGTTTTATGATATATTTTCGTTTCTAGGGTTTTAATTTCGTTTTTGATTTTAAAACCATTTGATCCTTGATTCGTTTGTAAAATCGATATGGGTTATGTTCCTTTGAAGTGTTACGAATGTTTTGTAACTATTTTTGGGCAAAACAAGGGTTAATTAATCGATTTATTTGATTTTGGAACCAACAGACCGTTCAGCATGTCTACGAAGTTAATTTTCGTTTGTGACTACGAACTTAGGTTCTTAAATGGAGCTTACGAACTTAGACTTTCTTTCAAACTAACGAATTTAGGAATTTTTGGTGACAAACGAACTTAGTATGCTTCAAAGCTATCTTCGTTCTGTGTTAACTAACGAACTTAACACCTATTTTCGTTTATTGTTATCAAACGAATTTGAAGTCTATCTTCGTTCAATCTTAACTCACGAACTTAAAGACTAATTTCATCCAGTTCAACTTATGAAATTATTGATTAAGTTTATTTAAGCTGCAATTCATTTAATCTTATAATTGTTTTTACATTATGATTTGTTTTGCAGAAATGGCTCTTGCTCCTCGTCAGTTCTTTAAGAAGCACAATTTGGCCTTAAATCTGGATCCAGATCAGCATAATTGTGAACGCTATCGTGAAATGTTTGATTTTATTGCGCGTTCTAGGCTTTCCTTTGCATTCTGTGATTCGCCTAGATTGGTTAGGCAATATATTGATGATTTCTGGAGGACTGCTCATCAAGTAATGGTTGATGGTCGTAGCTTTGTTCGAGCAACTGTCGAAGGAATCACTTTTGATTTTAATGCTGCGATACTTCGTGAAATTCTACACTTGGGTGACGAATCAGACGAAGCAGTAGAATTAGCTTACGATTTTGACTTTATTCGTAGGTGTTTGCAAAGAATGGGGTATGTTGGTCAGATAAAGCTTCCTTTTGATAAGAATGGATTTCAAGGACGCTGGAGATACCTAGCTTACGTGTTGTTAGTCAGTCTGAGCAATCGTAAGGCCGGATTTGATCAACTTTCTGCTCAGATTTCTTCGCAGATGGTTGCTTTGGTTTATAATCGACCTTATCCGTTTTCAACATATTTCTATCATGAATTTATTGGTCAAATTAATGCTAAACCTAGAAATAGGTTTCTCTTATATCCACGTTTTGTTATGGCAATTGTTAGGCACTTTTGTCCTAACTGATATTTGATCAAGGTCCTCGATATGTACCTCATGCTTGGCCATTACGCTTATTTGCTGATTTAGAAGCTAACACTGGAAATGTGGCTGGTCTTACTGATCCACCATTGTTTGGACATTTGATTAATCCAAATTATCGATCAAGGTTTGAGAATGATATGTTGGTGGATGATGAAGACCATTCTGATCATGAAGATGAAGAGAATTCAGATGATAGTTCTGCTACTGATTCTGATGACTCTGATAGTGGGAACGATGGAGATGATGATGTTGTTGAAGCAGACATAGATGAATATGATAGTGTAGCTGCTGATTCTGAAAATGAGCATCGCACTAAGATGGCTCATGATGTACCTGCTGTTTCAGGAAGTGATCATTCATATCACTTTTCTCGAGAAGATGTACCTGTAGCTTTACGCCGAGAGCGTCGGAGTAAGGCATGTCATTCTTCACCAGTTCCTTCTGATACTGCTCAATCAGTTCATGTTGAACAGAACGTTGGTGCTGAACAAGAAGCTGTTTTTGATTATCAACAAGAATTGGAACATAGAACTATGGCATCAAGTCCATTACATGAAGGTACAAGTTATGTTGGATTAAAGAGGACAATGGATGCTCCTCTTACTTATCGAAGAACTAAGCATGCACGCATTTCTGAGACTGCTTCAGTATCTGCAGCTGCTGCTGCAATTCCTGCTGTCTCTACAGCACCGGTTGGTTCAGTTCCCGGTAGTGTACAGTTACGTCCACTGTTGCCTCCTGCTATACCGATAATGCCAAGATTGCCTACTTTTCCTCCTATTCCTTCAGATTACTCCCTAGTCAGACGTATTGATGTTCTTCAGACTCGTGTTGATACTTTAGAGTCTGATCTTACGAATGTCCGAGGAGCTTTGACCTTTCTAATTGACTGGGTCAAGAATCAAGGGGGAGATGTACCTGAAGAAGTCTGCAGATTATCAGCAGTTCAGCCAAGACGTCAGGATGATGATGATGATGCTGATAATGCTGGCAATAGGAGTGATTCTCGCCCAGTCTCTGACAAAGGAAAAGGGGTTGAGACTCAGGGGGAGACAGAAAGAGATACTACTCAAACTGGTACTTCTGGTGCGGGTGGATCAAGTGCTCCTCGAGAGGCTGAAGTTATTGAAGCACTTGACTCAGGTAATTCTTCGAAATCGGTTGATTATTTAAGTGATGATCAGGTTGAAGCTGAAACTGAACGATTAAAGCGTGAAGTTAAGGCAAAATTTGGACATGACTGTAATACTGAAGAAAATGCTTTTCATTCTGTATTTGATAATCTGTTAGATAAACAGCAAGAAGCAGAAACTGAAAGAGAAAAAGAATTACAGATTCATAGGCAAACAGCCTTGGAATCTGATTCTGATTCAACTTATGATTATGATAAAGATTAGATAAAGTGTATATTAGGTTGCATGTAATAAGTTTACGACATGTAAATGTAATCTATCTTATTTCAATGCAATTATATTTTATCTTTCTTATTATTATCATGATTATTCATTATATTTTGGTGTTTATCTTGTGTAATCTTAATAGATGATACAGATGATACAGAATTGCTTTTTGATGGTGATGAACTTGAGGAGGGTGAGTTTGTTCCTGAACCAGATTTGGACATATTCAAGAAACCTTATGGGTTTGATGATGTTTGGGATTCAACTCCTGAAGACCCATCTTTGACTGAAAGAAAAGAGTTAGAGATAAAGAGGAATGAAGTTAAGGAAAGAATGCTTCAAGCGTCAATTAGTAGCTCCGCTAAAGTTTTAAACTTTGTGGTATATGCTAGGATTGGTGATGTATTGATTCCTTTTCATTGGGAAATAAACTTGACAAGACCTTTTAATCCAAATAATTATCCTGTACCTCTCAGAGAAGATGATCCACTACATGAGATTGATCGACTTGTGCCGGGGCAAAGAATCAATGATTATATGGTCACATGGGATACTATGAAACCCATCATGTATTGGACTCACATTTCAGATAAAGATGCTGCAAAATACAAGACAATAATCTGGAGTTGGTTTTATGATGAAGAATTGAAGCTGTTCATTCTTAAAAGACCAGAAGGTTGTCAGTATTTGGCATGGCGTGAGAGACACTTCAGAAGTTTATGTGAAGAAGATTTACACGAACTTGGAAACAACTGGATTATCAATCCAAGTGGTTATGGTCTTGCTGATGTGGTTTGTAAGAATCTTCATAAAGATTTCAGGATGAGATCGAATATGAAAGACTCTGAGAAACCAAAGTTTCACATTGAACCAAGACGAAAGAAGAAGGTGGTTAAGCCAGATAAACGCGTTGAGTATATTCAACGTGATATCAAGTGTATGATCAAAGTCCCTGCCAAGAAATGGGCACAAGATGTCTTGGATAAAATGGACAATTGGGAGATTGATCGAAATTCTGGTGAAGCCAAAATGTATGCAGACTCAAAGAAGAAGATTTTGTTGAGAAGGATGTATGATCCAATGCAGTTGGTCAACTTCTCAAGAAATGATCAGAGGAAATTATATGATACTGAATGCTCATTTTTACCGTTTTGGAAGAATGAAGAAGATAGATATCGTAAGATTCTCCAAGTTTGCTTGCATGAAAATATCCATGCAAATAGCAAGCGATTGTTATTTGATGGATGATGAAGATTTTTGAAGACAAATGAAATCGAAGATGCTGCATTCAAGGGGGAGTTTGTTGATGCATGTTGATGTGACAACAGCAACTTAGATTTGATTGTGTCTTATTCATTTGTATGTAATTAATAGATTATGGACTTCGTGTTTTAATAATGATTGATTACATGTTTTGGGTGTTATATATATGTTATATATGATGTTTGTTATGTGTTTTATACAAGTACAAACATAATATATGCTAGGTTCCTTGTACATGTAGTACTTGGAAAATAGCAAGGAATAGATGTTGTTGGTAAGTTGTACTAACGAAGATAATCTTCGTTAGGAACGAACGAAGATGATCTTCGTTTTAAGGGCTGGGCTGCTAAGTTCGTAAGAACAAAGCCCAGCAGGCCCAATATCCATTAAGAAACATATATAAACGATTAGAAACCCTAAATTGAGGCCTTCTGATCAGTTTCACACACTCTTAGACGACTAAGATCGTTTGTAGCTTATAGCAAACGAATATAGTTCATATAAGGCAGATTATATTGATATAATTAGCTATATAAACGATAACTAATCAAACTAGTTATCTCGTGAGGATTCCGCACTCACGACATAACAATAGACGATCTCGAGAGCGATCCGTTGCTATCGAGGGACTCACAATAAATAACCAGCGTGGAACTATAAGTCTAAAAGTAAGATTTCGGTATCCGAGAATGAAATGACCAAAAGTTGTACTTGAGGAAGTTTATGAACCGTGGTGACATGCTCATTTGGATGCCGCCTAAAGTGTGATACGACCTATTATGATACGAGGTGTAGTAAATTTTATATGTTGACGTGTGATTGGGTTAAATGCCAAGACTAGACACCGAAAGTTTGGTGGCAATACAAAGGGTTTAATGGTCCATTGACGGAAGTGAGTGGTCACGTCACCTTGGAATAAGAGAAAAAGTTGTGTGGGAAGTTAAAGGTAATGATATGACATGAGCAATTAGTAGGCAAGTTGTCCAAAAATGCTTATTTCATGGTGAACTATTGCACCGTTTCCTTGGACATGAAAGAAAAGATGTATGATCAAGAAGTGCTCTTAAAGTGTGAAAGTAAATGGTTGAATGTTTGAATCGAGATGGCTGTTATGTGAAAAATTTTAAAGATGTTTGTCAAAGTATGAGGAAAATGGTGAACTCAAGTGATGCCTATCACTCTTAGATTGATGGGAAAGAGAATGAATGAGTTAGAAACTTGGTAAAACCATCTGATTGTGTGATGGTGCCTCAAGATTTATTGTTGAGTTCATATGCAACAATGATTATGCCATAGGCGTTGGATGTCACTTCATGATACGACATGTTATTGAAAGGAAAGTTGTGGAGCCAAAGATCATAAAGATAATAGTTCATAAAGTTAGAATAGTTAAAGAAGTGATCTGATTAGCTCAAAGGTGACTGAAGGTTTTGTGGTGAGCAAAGAAAGTTTATTATGAACAAAGTGGGTATTATGGTCTAACCATAAGACTCTATGGAGGGATATGTTATGCATCGAAAGTATGGCGAGTCGACCCTTTGTTTAAATGAATTATGTGAGTTGTGATAGCAAGTTAGTAAGGATACGTGCTTGGAAGGCTTAACCGCCAAATGAATAGTATTCGCTGAATGTATTATGGGAATATATGAATGTTGAAATGACTTATGTTGATATGATGATGTTTAAAGTAGAAGTATGATTCTTATAATGACGGTGCTAAGATATGTTTAAGATATGTGTTGTTTATAATGTCGATGTTATGGATTAATGTTGTTATGTGATGACTTATATGTGGCAATTAAGTATGGTATGTCTAGTTCACTAGATACACGTATGAATCACTATGAGTTGTGCACGTTAGTGGGATTAAACGTTAAAGTAGATGTGGGATTAATTAGGTAATGAATGTACCTAATGTTAAAGTAATATGTGAAATGTGGGAAACCGTTCTAGCCTTAGTGTTAGTGCGTAAGACGTGGGAAATCATGCTTGTTGTAAAGATAGTGCTTAATATGCAAGTTGATTAAAGATGTAAGAATATGTGAGAAAGATGTACAAGAAATTTAAGATGTGGGATTACGATGTGACGTGAGATTTACGTAAGATATGTAGATATGTGTGATATAATCGTTGATAGGCACAATTAGGAGTAAATACTCTACATGTGCTAATATGAATACGAGTGACAAGTTTATGTGTGATATGCTAAGATATGTTATGAAGTTACGTTTAAGTGGTAAGTCTATGTTGATGTGATATAAGACATGGATTAAGATGTGAGTATACGATGATATGATGTATATGTTGATATGAAACCAATGTGAAACCGTGGAGTGATATGAGTATTGATGTTAAGGAGTGTTTGTAAATGGCCTGGTTGAGATCCTTGGCCAAAAGTAAAAGAAGCTTCATAGGAAGTTAATTGAGCTGGTGCTAGTGAAATGGAATTATATTTATGGTGAAAGTAGATTCGGAAATTATCCTCACCTATTTTATGCTGAAGTGATTCCGAGGACAGAATCCTCTTAAGGGGGAGGTAATTGTAACATCCCAAACTTTTTGATTAACGGTTGACTTGAGTCGTTAAGTCAACACTTCGTGTTCGTTAAGTCTCTAGGAGATTTAATGCTTAGATGTGTTTAATGAGCTAAACGTGAGAGGCTTGAATGCCTTAATGATTGAAGTGATAATGTGTTTAAGGTGTATTTATATGCCTTTAGAGGTGCTTGTAGTGTTTAATGAGTTGTAAGTATTCCCAATAGGAGTTTTGAGCTAAATATGAGCTCTATGGAAGTTCAGGGACTAGTTTTGACATAGGTGGAAACCTAAAAACGGGATTAAGGGTTTTGTATCAGCTCATTTGCCCCTAATTGCAGAAAATTAATCCTCTCTTTGAACCCTAAACCACCCCCTAGCCTATATCAATCCTCTATTCGATTTTCTATCGATTTCGGGTCCATTAGGAGCAATTAATCACTTGTATATCGATCCGGTAATCATCTTCAAGGTAAGGATTGTATTCTCCACTGATTTTAGGTCATTCCTAAGTGTTCATCTCGTTCATACTTGATCTTGATCGGTTATTTGTGTTTCGTTGCTAGAATCGTTGATTTCGGGTTACGCGGTAAACGTTATTGCAATTAGTTGGTGTGTTGGGGTTTCTGGAAGGTATGATCTTGTTGTTACTGATATTTTTATGATTCAATGGAGTCAAGATGAGTGTCATATCATGTAACACCCTTCGTTTAAAAATACGGGTTTCCAAAATTTTTCGCCTAACGACGTTAAAATAAAGCGGAAGAAACATTAAAAGTCCAAACCAATTAAAATCTGTTTGGTTTACTTTATTCAGTGGTGTTACTAATCACATCATCAAAATAAGTTTAATAGAAACCCGTCGGCTGCCCAACACAAAACAACCGACTACATTACATGCAAACTTCATTAAAGACAAACATAAACCAATGTCTACAAAAGTTCAGCATCTAGGGGTAGCTAAGGACTTCATCAAGCATTCTACCCATTCCTTACTCTTCTTCATCAACAACCTCAGCTACGCTAAACCTGAGGGAGCAACACATTTCAAAAGACAAGTGTTAGCTAACGAATTAGCTAAGTAAGATAACACTCAGGTTATAAAACATTTGTCCATTTCAAACATTATGGATTTAAATACTTCATTAAGGCACAACACACATCAAACACACAATCACAACAATACTTCATATTAGGATGAACCACCCTAAATGTGCCTATCCTGCTTTACTTCATTACACACATATAACCACATATCTGCTTTCTACATTAGCTGCTTTACTACGTTTTAACTGCGTCAATGTGCAACAAAAGTTAACATATATATAACACCCAAAACATGTAATCAATCATTATTAAAACACGAAGTCCATAATCTATTAATTACATACAAATGAATAAGACACAATCAAATCTAAGTTGCTGTTGTCACATCAACATGCATCAACATTTATGATTTTTCAGAATCCACTCACATAATACCAACCTCTTCGTCTCTAGAAACATCACCTTTGACTGGCTCATTGTAGACAAGTGCTTACCATAACCTTATAGTCATGGAATTAAACATTAAATGGAACCTTGTTCCTTTCAATTCTACGCGTCAGCTTTTACTTTAACTTTTACTCACTTTGGGCGAATTTAGAATTAGGCCTCTACTTATAGAAAATCGTAGTAACGTTCCTTACACAGCATGATGTTCTTCATTATACTTAGAATAGATAATAATGTCATCACCGAACTTAATGACTGAACGGTCTAGAGAAACTTTAAACTTTATCCCTTAAGTTCACGATATGGTAAGGACCATTCGTTACCATGCAGGTACTTCAAGAAACTCAATAGGGTCATAATGAGCGTATAATTAACCTAAGCAAGACTTTCATCATCAACTTCATCATATGGTAGTACAATTCGTAAATCTATCTTATAGAAAGAAATACATCCCACAATCAAAAACATTGACTTCTTCCTATAAGTGAGAACAAAACGAAAGGTGTCTTTGAATAAAAGTAGCACTTGTCACACCTCAATAGAAGGTTCGACCTCACGATCGCAATGAAACCGAGAACATTAATAGAACATCTCGAAACTACGGGTGGCCTCGACTTTAGAAGTATAATCTTTGCCTTACATAAGTAGATCACATAGGCGAGAAACATGATCAATTCGAAACCGAATGCTCCTGAAAACTTCTACTTCTTGTGATTTAAGTATCCATAGTTAACTCCGTCATCCAACCTCTTAACTTTTCATAAGGGAAAACTCTTTATCTTGAGAAGCAGTCATACATAAGATTTTGTACTCATATAGGATATCAACATCACCTTCATGTCACACCGGCGAAGGCAATACGCGATAGAACTGCTAGAAAGGTTCATGTGATAGTTCTCCATACCTTCATGCAATATAAGGAAGAATCTCCACCTGTAGATACTCGTTCCAATCGTCATATATCATCCCGTAACGAAATCTAGACTAAACGAGTCGTAAATCCAAAACAGACCAAAATATGCGCCGCATGGATGGTGCATGCGCCTCATAACTTGAACATTTCTGAACAGTAACTTCCATGCATTTGCACATGCCCCGCATAAACTTAAAACCTCAGAATATGCGCCGCATACCATCTAGGACCAGGAAATATAATTTCAAACAAAATCTAAGCGTCTTCCTTACACCCAAGCACAACTTTAAGACTTCGCAGCTCGAAGGAAATCTCACATCATAACATGGTGTTCAGAGAATGGAAGAGCTTCATGGTTAAAAGGTTCATTCATCCATAGCGTTATCTTCTTTACTTGCTTCAGCTTCATCATTCTTTAACCCATAGATACACGTCTACTCTTCACGTGGTTAATTATGCCACCAACCAGTGATTCCATCATTCCCATCTGTGAGTCCCTCGATAGCTACAGATCGCTCTCGAGATCGTCTATTGTTATGTCGTGAGTGTGGAATCCTCACGAGATAACTAGTTTGATTAGTTATCGAATATATTGCTAATTATAAGTATATAATCAGCCGTATGCGGTCTATCTTCGTTTTCTATATGCTAGAAACGAACTTAGTCGCTGTAGGTGTATGTGAGTTGAACGGATTACCTCAATTTAGGGTTTCCATTCATATATATATGTTTCTGATCGATATTGGGCCTGCTGGGCTTGTTCTTACGAACTTAGCAGCCCAGCCCATATAACGAAGATTATCTTCGTTTGTTCCTAACGAAGATTATCTTCGTTAGTACTAACTTCCATCAGCATCTATGCCTAGTTATTTTCCAAGTATTTCATGTACAAGGAACCTAACGTATATTATGTTTGTACTTGTATAACATACATAACAAACATCATATATAAACAACATATATATAACACCAAAACATGTAATCTATCATTACCAAAACATGAAGTCCATAATCTATCAATTACACATATATAATAAGACATAAAATAACATAATGTCTTAATCTAAAAGACTAATCAAATCTAAGTTGCTGTTGTCACATCAACATGCATCAACAAACTCCCCCTTGACAGCAGCATCTTCGATTTCTTCAGTCTTCAAAAGAATCTTTATCATCCATCAAATAACAATCGTTTGCTATTTGCATGGATATTTTCGTGTAAGCAGACTTGGAGAATCTTACGATATCGACCCTCTTCATTCTTCCAAAATGGTAAAAATGAACATTCAGTATCGTATAATTTTCTCTGATCATTTCTTGAGAAGTTAACCAACTGCATTGGATCATACATCATTCTCAACAACATCTTCTTCTTCGAGTCTGCATACATCTTGGCTTCACCAGAATTCCGATCAATCTCCCAATTATCCATCTTATCCAAGACATCTTGTGCCCACTTCTTGGCAGGGACTTTGATCATACACTTGATATCATGTTGAATATACTCAACGCTTTTATCTGGCTTAACCACCTTCTTCTTCCGTCTTGGTTCAATATGAAACTTTGGTTTCTCTGAGTCTTTCATATTCGATCTCAACTTGAAATCTTCATGAAGATTCTTACCAACCACATCAGCAAGACCATAACCACTTGGATTGATAATCCAATTATTTCCGAGTTCATGTAAATCTTCTTCACACAAGCTTCTGAAATGTCTCTCATGCCACGCAAAATACTGACAACCTTCTGGTCTTTTAAGAACGAACAGCTTCAATTCTTCATCATAGAACCAACTCCAGATTATCGTCTTAAATTTTGCAGCATCTTTATCTGAGACGTGAGTCCAATACATAATGGGTTTCATAGTATCCCATGTGAATATATATTCATTAATTCTTTGCCCAGGCACAAGTCGATCAATCTCTTGCAGTGGATCATCTTCTCTGAGAGGAACTGGATAATCATTTGGATCAAAAGGTCTTGCCAAGTTAATTTCCCAGTGGAAAGGAATCAATGCATCATCAACCTTAGCATATACCACAAAGTTTAAAACTTTAGCGGTGCTACTAATTGAAGCTTGAAGCATTCTTTCCTTAACTTCTTTTCTCTTTAACTCTAACACTTTTCTTTCTTCTATAGATGGTGTTGGTGCACATAAAGTGCACAAATTGTTGTCCGATGCAATAATTCTAAAAGGCTAAGAAATTCGTACATATATGCCTTACGAACTTTAAGTTCGTAAGAACTAATAAGTTCGTACATATATGCCTTACGAACTTTAAGTTCGTAAGAACTAATAAGTTCGTACATATATGCCTTACGAACTTTAAGTTCGTAAGAACTAATAAGTTCGTACAGCCCAGCCCATTTTGTACGAATTTGACAGCCCAGCCCATTTTGTACCTATAAATATAGGACTTAGGTTTCAGATTTCAGAGTATGATTGAGTCTAGACAGAATCATTCACACGGCTGACTTGAGGAACGCGCAAACCTCAAGTTTGTAAGTCCACCATATTCATTGTTATCAGAGTCATCTTGATAGGTTGCAATTCGTTCCTATTCTGATGTAATCAATACGAATTTGTAATCACTTGACTGAAATAACAAAGGAATCATTCGTTTTTATCTCCTATTCATCAGTAAATTCGTAGCTATTGTTGTTGTTATCTTCGTGTTCATCATATAAACCCTAACGACGATTATAGACGGATTCCGCCTGTCTATGATCGTAGATCTCGTGTTAAACGATCTAGGAACACGTCATTCACGTGTTTCTACATGGTATCAGAGCCTTGGAGGATGATTTTTCCTCAAACGAGATCTGGTAATTAGGTTTTATTGATGAAAATTCGAACAGAAGGCTAAGTTCGTTTTCCTTTAGCAAAACGAAGATAGAAAACGAATTTATCTAATTTTCATTTTGAATCTTCATCAAACGAATATAGCTTACGAACTTAAGCTATCTTCGTTCAGAACCTCACCTTACGAAGATAGAAAACGAAGATAGAAAACGAAGATAGAAAACGAAGATAGAAAACGAATTTATCTAATTTTCGTTTTAAATCTTCATCAAACGAATATAGCTTACGAACTTAAGTTCGTAGAACTATAAGTTCGAATTTAGCTTACGAACTTAGCTATCTTCGTTGTGAACTTTCTCCTTACGAATTTAATAGCCTTACGAAGTTAGTAGCTTTGCTGATATAATGGTCTTACGAACTTACTAAGTTCGTAAGAAGATTATTCACCTTCTGAAGATTAAGTTCGTAATAACAAGCCTTTTGTCTGACGAACTTAGTGATCAACCTTTACGAAGATATTGTTGTTACGAACTTAACTTGTTCGTAAGAAGAAGAAAAAGTTCGTATATGTTGATGTTCAGACTACGAAGATGTTCTCAAGCTACTATGGAGGTTTAATATGTTTCAGTCTGAAGAATACATGCAGTTGATCAGAGGAAACACTATATACCACATGAAAGGGAGATTTTTGAAACCGAAGACAATCAGATGGGCTGATTTTCAAAGTTTTGCAGAAAAATGAGGGGGGATAAAAATTTCTGATTTTTGAGCAAAACTTTTCTACATACTCGAGTTACATAACGATCAAAGGTTATTCTGTTGGTGATTATTGTATTCTAATGCTCGAGGTTTTGAAGATCATCGAACTATATGTTCAAATTGATTTATGTCAACGGATGATTTTCATATATAGCGGTCGTGGAAACTTTGTTGAAGTATTGGATCATTGAAGCTGGTTATTTGTTGTTCAGTATTTGAAGATCGAATCTTATCCATATTCCAAGATGTAGAGATGAATTATCAGGTGATTCTTGCGGAGGAGTTGCATAGATAAAGATCTTTATATTATGGCGACGTATACAACTGAAGAGGAGATCTGATAAGAACGATTTCGAGTGATTGGTGGATTTATGAAGATACAAGACAGAGTCAGACACTGCTAGTTGAGACAGGATTTATGCGACTACATTTTGTGATTCAGTTTGCAGAGTTTCTTATTTTTATGGGAGCTGATTGATTTGATGCTGATTATTGGAAATTCTACTTCTCTATTATATGCCGGTTAAGCACGACATGCAAATAGATCCGAGTGGATGATTGCTTATGTTTAATTCGGAGGTGGTTACTGTTGAGGGGGAGAACTACAATGAGAGGTGTTGGGTTAGTTGGTTGTCATGAAGATACAGAGAGTTTACAGGTTGAAGATCAGAGTGCAGTTTCAGAAGATCGAGTTTCAACATAAGAAGACCCGATATCTTTAGTTACGGGGGAGGCTATTTGTTTAGACTTTCTATAACTAATATCGGATTTTGAAGAATTGATTGCACCAGCCAAGGGGGAGTTTGTTGGTGCACATAAAGTGCACAAATTGTTATCCGATGCAATAATTCTAAAAGGCTGAGAAATTCGTACATATATGCCTTACGAACTTTAAGTTCGTAAGAACTGTACATATATGCCTTACGAACTTTAAGTTCGTAAGAACTAATAAGTTCGTACATATATGCCTTACGAACTTTAAGTTCGTAAGAACTAATAAGTTCGTACATATATGCCTTACGAACTTTAAGTTCGTAAGAACTAATAAGTTCGTACAGCCCAGCCCATTTTGTACGAATTTGACAGCCCAGCCCATTTTGTACCTATAAATATAGGACTTAGGTTTCAGATTTCAGATGATGATTTAGTCTAGACAGATTCATTCACACGGCTGACTTGAGGAACGCGCAAACCTCAAGTTTGTAAGTCCACCATATTCATTGTTATCAGAGTCATCTTGATAGGTTGCAATTCGTTCCTATTCTGATGTAATCAATACGAATTTGTAATCATTTGACTGAAATAACAAAGGAATCATTCGTTTTTATCTCCTATTCATCAGTAAATTCGTAGCTATTGTTGTTGTTATCTTCGTGTTCATCATATAAACCCTAACGACGATTATAGACGGATTCCGCATGTCTATGATCGTAGATCTCGTGTTAAACGATCTGGGAACACGTCATTCACGTGTTTCTACAGATGGATCTTCAGGAATTGAGTCCCAAACATCATCAAACCCATAAGGTTTCTTGAATATGTTTAGATCTGGTTCAGGAACAAACTCACCTTCCTCAAGTTCATCACCATCAAGGAATAATTCTGCATCATCTGTATCATCTATTAAGATTACACAAAATGAACACCAGAATACAATGAATAATCATGATAATAATAATAAAGATGAAATATAATTGCATTAAAATAAGATAGATTACATTTACATGTCGTAAACTTATTACATGCAACCTAATATACACTTTATCAATCTTTATCAAAATCATAAGTTGAATCAGAATCAGAATCAGATTCCAAGGCTGTTTTTGTAAGTCCCAACTCGTTAGATGGTACTACTGAAGACACCTCTATGTCGATGGTGGAGTTACTTTGCAATATATGCACTGAACTGGAGACGACCAGTTGCATTGTGTATATACCAAGTTCTAGATAGATTACTTATATAAATGACAATAAGTAAAGAACAATGCAATAATACAAATAACTTGTAAAGAAACTTGATGAGACAATATGTAATTTTCAATGTGTAATTTATTTATTGATATTAAACAAATTACAAGTTGATGCGGAACCAAGATAATACACGAATGTAAATATCCTAACAACCTATGAAATACAATTGATCTACACTCGGAATTCTCAAGACAATCGAAACACTTAAAGTTGTGAAATGTTCCTTTTAGCGATTGAGAGAATATTGCACAAGTTCACCAAGAATATTGCAGGTTTGCAAAGTGAAGTGTTTGTATGTTTTTCACTGTGTGAATTCACTTCATATTCTTGTTGTGCAATGACTTGTATTTATAGGCAAAGTTAACATTGGGATGTTAACTTTAGCCGTACAAATGTGGTTGGAGCATTTAAGGAATAACATTTAATTCCTTAAAAAGCAGTGTAAAGTCGCATGTTAAAGTAACTTTACACAACCACCTTTATGTACCTTTTATTACTTAAATAATAAGACAAGGCTTATTATCCGGGTAAAGGTACATAAAGTATACAAGTCAATTCCTCGTAATCAGTGTAAAGCTTTGTAAGAGATTTCCACTGATGGTCTCCAGTTTGTAACTGACTAGAATGTCAACTGGGCTTCGCTGCCATTGCCATTCTCTATCTTCCATTTGTTGTCTTCGACTTCAACTGGAATGCTTTTTCAACTTGGTCAGTTCTCAACTGGAGGAAGTCTTCAGTTGCGTTAACTGTACGGTGCAACTGGACTTCAATATATTTCTCGACAAATCATCTTGGTCACCAGTTTCACTAGTCTCCAGATGCAACTGGCGACTGGCAAATGTGAACTGGTGACTGGCCAGTTCCAGGTGAACTGGTCCTAACAAATTCCCCCTATTTGTCTAGAAATATAAAGTCTTTTTCTAGTTCATGTATCTATACAAGTGTGAACTATAGAGACTTGTTTGATTTAAATCTATCTAAGTTTCTAAGGCATTTTAATTGATCAATAAATGCCTTAGGATTTTTCCTTTTTTAGGTTTGTTAGATTTTAATCTATTATCTACCTTGTGGTTACAAACTGGTAACTTCATTTATACAAGGAATGAAATTTATACAAGTTACAGAATGTAAATACAAATTACAAGTAGATAACTGAAGAAAGAACTTAAACAGATGGCCCTTCGCTAGTTCTTCTTCTCTTGGTCACCAAAGAAATAGGTTGAGTGTCTTCAGGGTCAATATTCAGCTTTAGTTCCAGATTTTCCTTGTGTTGAATCTTGCCCCTTAAGAAGTTTGCCCATGCCTTCTCAAACCTATTCTTTTGTGCCTTCGCATCCAAAATATTCACCATCTCAACCCATTCACTGAACCCATATTGCATTACACCAGGATTGTCAGTTGTCCAGAGTGGTCCTCCAGTATAACTAACTTGAACTTGAAAGACTTTGGTGCCTGGCTTGATTGTGACATTAACACCATTTATACGACCACTATGTCTTCTGGTTGACATGATCTGGGAGTAGTAGTCTCTTGCTTCAGATTCATTTGAGATTTTAATACTCCCAGCACCAGCAGCCAGTACAGCGGACTTAATGTCTTCATTTGAAACCTCGCCAGTTGGTTCAACGAATGTGCTAAGGTCAGCATCCCTTGCATCTTTTGTCAATGGTCTTCTAGATTGTGGAATCCTTCTTCTTTGTGGATTCATTACACTGGCCACAACCTTCTTGACATTTGCAATTCTTTTCAGAATCCCACTGGCCCTAACCTCCTTAGCCTTCTCCACTGAGATGTTTAAACTCCTGGCATCGAATTCAGCTTCATCCTCAGGATAGTGTCTGTCCAGTTCTACTTCAAGCATTTCATTTAACTGGTCAACTATCCTAGGATCATTCTTAATCCTAAGGTACTCCTCCTTAGTGATGCCCAAAAGATTGGCATCACTCATATCAAGCAACTTGAGGTGAGTAAGATGTGCCCTGGCTTCGACTTGGTTCTTTTGTTTCATTTTCTTTCTTTCTTTGATGTCATTTCCAAGTCTAGCCAGTCTTCTGCTATCACTATCTAAAACTGGAGGAAGTACATCAGCATTACCAGTTTCAAGCATTTCATCAGTGGCCGGCTGGGCAGATGCATCAACAGCTAAACCTTTACCCTTATCCAACACAACATTCCCCCTATCTCCATCACTAGATCCACCAACCCTTTGCTCACCAGCTTCAGTACTGGTAGCCAAAATCATTTCCCTTCCAGATGGAGTCCTTCCAGGTGCAACTGGTGCAAGGACTTGACTTCTTTCCCCCTTGGCAGCATCTAGACCTGCCCGAATACCTTCCCATTCAGAGGGGTGTGATGGCAACCGGTCAAGAGGCTGCCATGATTGCAAGTTCTTGCACTCCTTAAAGATTCCACACATCATCCTGAAGGACCTCCATAAATGGTTCGTCTCTTTAGACTGAGTCAAAACATTTGCAGTTACTTGTTCTTGACCAGTTTTCAATTCATTGAGGATCTTGGAGTCTTCATCCAATCCAGAGACAACCTTATCCTTAACCTCATCATCCATCTTCTTCAGATTTTCTACTTCAGTGGTCAGTTTCTCTATAGATTCAGTATGTAGAGATACTTGGGTGTTCAAACTTTCAATGCTGCCCCTCAATTGGTTGATCTCACTGGTGAGTGGGGCCAGATCAACCTGAGGAGTGGCCAGCTTGGTGATCTCAGACATCACCCTTTCTATCAACTGCTCTTCTCTAGCACCCAACGTATCCTCTATTTTTTGACCCACTGAAGTCATCAACTGCTCTCCAAGGCCAGTTACATCTAGGCCAGGTCGTTCAATAAGTTCCTTAACCTGCCTTTTAATCTCTTTTAGGTCAACTTCTGAAGTTCTGACAGTATTTCCGAGCAAGTTGGAGATTGAACTGGATACCTTGGAGTGAGTTAGGTCAAAGGCTTCCTTTAGAGTACCAGCCAGATGATTGCAGCCAGCGACCAACTCATTCAATTTGTTAAACACCAAGTCTTCATTTGAAGAAAACTTGTTTATCCCCAGATCGACCACCTTGATGTTTGTCAAAGAATCCTTGTGGTATCTGGAGAAAGACTTGGTGTTTTTATCAAGTGTCTTCTGAATCTCCTCCACCCTGGTTAGAAGGTTTTGGAGATCGGATTGAATGGAGACAACTTGACTGTCCAGTGACAAGGAAGAAGGTGTCACTGGACCACTAGCAGTTACTACTGGAGCAACTGGAGGAGGCATATTTAAGGAAGTCTCCCCAGTTGTCAACCCAGCAGTTGAAGATATAGATGGAGTGGTGGTTGAAGAAAGGACTGTAAAATCAAATTGTTGTTCATGCTGAGAATGCTCAGGTGTGAACAACGGTGACGGTGGTGGGGGCATTTCTCGAGCAAGTGAGAATTGCCCAGTTGGTAAAGGAGCGGAGTATATTGGTAAAGATATATCTATAGGCACATTTTGGTCAGTTGGTGAAATGAAATTGATGCGTCTGGAGGGCAGACTGGAGATGAAGGGTCTTGAGCTTGTACAGAAGCATCAAGAATCTCCTGGTCTGTTTCAGTACCTTCAGAATCCGAAGATTCTATAAGGATTTCCTCGTCGTTAACACCCATGTCCAGATCCATGAATGTGACAGAGGGCTGACCAGTTACCTGGTCAGGCTCCAGATGACCTTCCCCAGTTTCCTGGATGGGTACATCTGTTGGTGGATCAGATACCGAAGTATCTTCACCAGGGATAGACGTGATAGGAGTTGCTTCAGTTATGGTTGTTCTATCATCAACCACAACTTGAGACGAACTGGAGGGTCCCTCATTATTTTGAGGCCCGCCCAATTGTCTTTCTGATTCACTTTCCAAAGGTGCATCAGTTTTAGCAAATGCCAGTTGCATTCGCTCTGGAATTTCGACCTCTCCAGCTTCAGATACCAGAGAGTCTAGATTCCTCAACAAATCTGGCCTAGTATACGGTGAATCTGTATTTTTATACTCTTCATTGCCCAGAATTTGTTGAAAACAGAGAGAGAGAAATCTTGAAAAGGGGATACACACACCCCTGGAGCCCTTCAGCTTTTGTACTAGGCTTCTGTACAAAATGTCTGCAAAATCTACTCTCAATCCGTTCCACAAGCAGTAAGCCATCTCTGCTTGTGAGGAGTTGATCTGGTCAAGTCCACCAGAACTCCCACCCATACTCTCCACCAGGTGTATGAAGAAATACCTCCATGAAGGTGTAAGACCCTTCATGGTCATAGCACCCTTAGTTTTCAGCACCCCATTATCCAAACACTCCTTATGACCCATTTCGAGGAGTACTTGACGAAAATTGATATTCGGGGGCAAGA
>CM067167.1:91284688-91352778 GCA_034093135.1 Erigeron breviscapus
TATGTGGTTTGTGGTGATCTAGTGATGCTGAAAAGTTTCTCCTTGGAAAGGAGTGATTCGGTTTGGTAAGAAAGGAAAGTTGAGTCAAGATTCATTGGACCGTTTAAAGTGTTAAAACGTATTAAGGATGTGGCTTATCAACTAGAATTGCCTCCGGAATTGGATGGAATCCATAACACATTTCATGTTTCATATTTGAGGAAGTGCTTGGCGGAGGAATCTAGTGTCATACCTATTGAAGATGTGAGTGTGGATCCGACGAAAAGAATGGTAGAGGAACCAATAGCTATTCTTGGAAGGAAACAAAAGAAGTTACGCCGAAAGATGATTGATCTAGTCTTGGTCAAATGGAGACATAATCATGGTGAAAGCCTTACTTGGGAAACCGAATCGGTAATAAAAGAGAAGTATCCCGAGTTGCTTCTTGCTGATGAGATTCCGGGGACGGAATCCTCTTAAGGGGGAGGTATTTGTAACATCCCGAACTTTTATTGAACGTTTGACTAATGCCGTTAAGTCAATTTGGGGTGTCGTTAAGTCTATTGCTAGATTTAATGCTTATATGTGATTTATGTGTTATATATGTGAGACTTGAAAGTCTTAATGTATGATATGAAAATATGTTTATGAAGTAATTATATGCTATTAGGAGTGATTAACGAAGTATTTAGGTAGTATATGGTCCTTAGAGGAGTTTTTGACTAGTAATGAGCTATATGGAAGCCTAGGGACCAAATTTGACATAGGGTGAAACTCAAAAACGGGTTTAGGGTCACATGAGGAGTCATTTGAGTGTCATTATCAGATCTATTAGTTTCCTCTCAAGCCCTAACCCACCCCCTTTCATCCCTAATCAATTCTTGAGCAAAAAGGCGATCAAAAGTGCGTTTCGGAAGTGTTTAATCTAGCTTTTCTCGTTCCCATTGTGAGTTGCAGGTATAGAAGGTATAATTTTATTGATTTCTGATCCTTTTGATTATAAGAGTCATTAGGAAGTATAATTGGGCATTAGGGAATCAATTAATGTGTAATTAGTGATGGTTTTGATGAAATAAGGCATGTATGATTTTCCTAAAGGTTGATATGGTTTGTTAAGGCCTTAATATGAAGGATTTGGATGTTTTGAAACTGAGTTTTTGGTCTGGAGAGGGTTGGGTTCGATTTGATGGCATAATCGATTTTGATAGTGCAGAATCGGGGCCAGTTGCGGCGCAACTGGTTTCCAGAGATAAGTTGCAGCGCAACTATCTTCGTTGCGGCGCAACGAAGTGCTTGAGCTGCGGCACAACTCTATGTTGCGGCGCAACTCACCAGTTTTCAGAAAATGATATTATTTTGAACCGTAACCTCGTTTTGACACATAGCTTACTCCTGAAATTAGAGTGTGTCCTTAGATATGTAATTCCAGATTATGGTCTTAATGACTAGCGTTTTAATGGCCGCTTACTAATCATAGGTAGACGAGAGTTGTTGCTTTGTTCGGTAACTTAGCTATCCTTTATTGCGTGCTACTTCGAGGTAAGATACACTACTTTGACACGCTGAGGGATTCAACAAAAGCATGGTTTTCAGAATATAACTTCTCTAATCTTATCTTGTATACTTAAGGTATTCGGGTTGTATGGGAGGTTATATGGGATATGTATTCGACTTATGAGACCTGAAATGCATTTTCCTTTATATGCAATGCAAAGTTATGTTATGAAATGATATGCAATGTAATGAAATGTGATGCAAGTATATGTTGATTATGATGTGCATGTATGTGTGGCTTGGTCATCTAGTTCACTAGACCTTTTAGGTTGCCATGTCACGTGCACGTTTAAGGGCCCTGTAAGTCCCAACTCGTTAGATGGTACTACTGAAGACACCTCAATGTCGATGGTGGAGTTACTTTGCAATATATGCACTGAACTGGAGACGACCAGTTGCAGTGTGTATATACCAAGTTCTAGATAGATTACTTATATAAATGACAATAAGTAAAGAACAATGCAATAATACAAATAACTTGTAAGATAACTTGATGAGACAATATGTAATTTTCAATGTGTAATTTATTTATTGATATTAAACAAATTACAAGGTTGATTGGAACCAAGATAATACACGAATGTAAATATCCTAACAACCTATGAAATACAATTGATCTACACTCGGAATTTCTCAAGACAATCGAAACACTTAAAGTTGTGAAATGTTCCTTTGCGATTGAGAGAATATTGCACAAGTTCACCAAGAAATTGCAATATGTCAATATGCAAAGGTGTGAAATAACTTATGATTCTTGGTTGTGCAATGACTTGTATTTATAGGCAAAGTTAACATTGGGATGTTAACTTTAGCCGTACAAATGTGGTTGTAGCATTTAAGGAATAGCATTTAATTCCTTAAAAAGCATGTAAAGTCGCATGTTAAAGTGACTTTACACAACCACCTTTATGCACCTTTTATTACTTAAATAATAAGACAAGGCTTATTATCCGGGTAAAGGTACATAAAGCATACAAGTCAATTCCTCGTAATCAGTGTAAAGCTTTGTAAGGGCTTTCCACTGATGGCCTCCAGTTTGTAACTGACTAGAATGTCAACTGGGCTTCGCTGCCATTGCCATTCTCTATCTTCCATTTGTTGTCTTCGACTTCAACTGGAATGCTTCTTCAACTTGGTCAGTTCTCAACTGGAGGAAGTCTTTGTTAGGTCCCACGGTGTATCAATATACCAAAGTATATTGTACACAGGATAGTTGTAGAGGGGGGTGAATACAACTTTTCTCGAACTTTACAACTTTTAAGCAACGTTTTAAGACTCAAAATACTTAATGCATGTAAAGAACAAGAATCATTAAAACAGTAAAGCAGTAAAGGATAAAATCATTCTTGAACACAGATTGTGGTTTTCAAATGTAACTCTTTATTAAGAAATAATCTATACAAAGAATTACAGGGTTGTTGCGGAATAAAGATAGCCTACAGATATCTAAACAACCTTATGAAATGACAAACAACAATCACTAAGTTTCAGCTCAAGAGAATCAACTCAAGCTGTGTGTAAGAGCAGAGAAACTTTGTGTGAAGAATGATTCTCAGGAAATGCCACACATATGCATACAAGGAGTGTTGCTTTTATAGGCGAAAGCACCTCGTCACTTGATGTCCAAATCAACCACGTAGTCTTCTTGTATTGGACGATCAAAAGAATAATCAATCGTGCCTTCATCGTACTTGTGGTCCCCCACGTACTGCAGCACATTCTTCATCGTCCAATAAGAGTTTGGACACGCATATGTAAACAACCACCAACCTGGATACTAGGAATATTCCTAGTCACGTCATAGTCCTTATCTTCAATCCAGGTTGTTATCTTCACTTTGATTGTTGACACAGATTGGGCGGTTTGTCACGGCACCAATCTGCCTAAGTGTTCCAAGCTGACTGCTAGTTCCAATCTGTCTTCCACTAACAGTTTGGTCCTCTATCTTCAATCCTCCTCTTCGACTTGGATTGAATGCTTTAATGTTGTTGATGCAGCTTGAATAACACTTGCTTCCATATAGTATTACAATTATGAACATGAAGCGTGATCTGGGTCAGTTACATAACTCAAGCTGTGTCAGCTTAGTCTGACCCAGATCCGAGTACAAGAACCAAAAAGATTACTAAGTGTTTATAGGTCAGATTTGTCATCATTAAATTTACACTAAACATTGGGACTCAACAATCTCCCCCTATTTGATGATGACAAAACCCAACTACACTTCTAACTATCAGCTTACAAAGAATCAAAGGAAAATATGACTAACAGCTTGTGACCCTTTGAATCTTTTGGGTTCTTTTCAATCTGATATGAAATTCTAACAAGACAACTGAATTTGTACAACTACTTGTATATTAGAGAAAAACAAAATGTTACAATAAGACTCTATTCCCCAATTAATTCTACAGTTTCTTGCTTAACTTCAAAAGATGGAGCAATCGTCACATCTACCTTCCTATCTAGTCCTTCATTAATAAGGAACTGCTCATACCCATTACCTTGTTCACTGAAAGCAACACAAAATCTATGCAAGGTAAAAAGGTGCATGGTTGGTACCTCTTTTAGCTCAGCAGTCCTTTGGAATACAAGATTCCCTTTTGTATCCACAAAATACATTCCATGTTCAGGTTCAGTAATGTGCATTCCACTTCTTGCATTTTCCACACCAGCAGGTAGAGACAGATTAAGATGACTTAGAAGTCTGTCTAGAGCATCAGTAGATAGTAATCCAAGAAACTCTGAAGGGTTCAAATTTCTGAGGAAGTCTGTGTGATCACCTTCAGGAGCTTCGAGCCTGACATTTCTTTTCCTCTTCTTCTTGAGTGGCTCTTCTGACTCATCTTCATCATCCAAATCATATGCTCTTGGTCTTGGAAGGCCAGTGATATCAATTTTGTATTTCACAATAGCAGCCAACTTCTTCTCAATGGCTTCCAAGACAGCCTCTTTGTGGATTCCAGGCATACCAGTGATTTGGTCATGCAACTCAACCCATTCTGTATAACCAAGATCAAGCAGCTTGTCAAGATCATAGGTTTCCCAACTGGATTCAAAATCTTTCCTCGTACACCTTATGCTTGGAATGCTTTTTCCCTTTCTTCTTTTCAAAATAACCTGAACGATTGGCTCTGGATGCCTTCTATAATGAAGCATTTTCAGTTACCTGTCTTTTCTCCAAGGCATCAAACCAATTATGGGCTCTCACACTCTGCCCAACATCTCTAACTTTCTGTGATGGTTTTGAGTGAACCACCACTTTTCTCTTTTCTTTCCCTTTGCTCACAACTTTCCTTTTGGTACCAATGGCTGCAAGATCTTCTTCATCTTCTTTATTCAATTGTTCTTGAACAGCCTTGGCAATTTCAGAATCAGACTTAGTTGCAGCAACTCTTTCTCTTTCTAGTCTGTCTTTCACTACCAACTTATAAGCCTGTTTAATTGTCATTTTGAGTTCATGTGCATTTTGAGCAGCCAAGCTCCCAATCTTTTTCTTCTTGGTCAAGACTTTCAAACCACTTGACCCAGCTTCAGTTTTCCTTTTCTTCAATTGAAACTGAGACAGAGTGACTGTGTCATCACTTGAAGAAGATTCAATGTTTACTTCTTTGGGAGCTGTGTCAGTTTGCACAGCTTGTTCAGGCACAGCTTGCACAAGGTCAGCTTGGACAGACTTCATCTTTCTTTTCAATTTTTCAACTCCAACATCCTTCCTTATATCTTTTTTTTTCAACCACAACTTCCTTCCTTATTTCTCCAGTTACTTTTTCAACACCATCAGTGGTCTCCCCCTCAATTTTATCACTCTCCTTTTCAACTTCCTTCATTCACATCCTTTGCATCACCAGACTCAGATTCTGGTATTTTTATCTCTTCTTCCTCACCAACCACATTAGAACCATACACAATCATCCTCCTATCAGCCTGGTTATTTCTTTGTCTCACCCTTTCAAAATCTTCAATGTCCTTGTCCACTTCAGCTCTTTGCCTTTCAATTTCAGCTTCATTCATTTCACTTCTCTTTTTCTTAGAAGTGGAGCCCTTCTCCCCCTTGGTATGATCCTTCTCCCCCTTTTTGTCATCATCACCAGGAAAAGAACTCACAGGAGTGGCAAATAACTCTGGAATTCGATTGTTAAGGACATCAATCTTTACATTTGTAAGACAGCAGGCTCTTCTCAATTCAGCAAAATCATTATGGAGGAGTGCAACCTTGTTCTTGAAACTAGTTGAGGCTTCAATCAAATCCTTCTTGAAATCTGCCTGTGACTTATTAGCAGCTTGAAGCTCAACAGTTACTTTCTTTGTGAATCTGGTTGCAGCATTTTCGATCTGACCCAGAGTCCCTTTGTTCCTTTCCATTTCTTCATTGATTTTCTTAGTTAGACTTTCAAAGGACTCTGTCAGCTTCTCTTGGTTCTTTTGCATAAGGTCAACTGCTTTCACAACACTCTCTTTAAGTGCAGTCTGTTCCTTAGACATATTATCCACCTTCTTATCCGTCAATTCTTGATCCTTTTGGATCTTTTCCAAGCATTCAGTCAGCTTTGAGTTCTCAACCTTGTGAGTTGATATGACCTCAGTGAGCTGACCCACCACATCTGAAAATGAGAATGTGGCAGCTTGGGAAGGACTTGCAGTTGGCTTAAAAGCCACTGACTCTGGAAAGAGCAGCCTGCAATCCTTAATTTGGTCAATTGGGGAATATAGAAGGGGGTGGAGGTGTAAGGAATCTTGGAACATTTGCTCATGAGAGTGAGTCTCATGAGTGGATCTTTCAGAAATGATAATGAGTTGATCAGCCTGAGAAAGATTGACGTTTGATTCAGGCTGATGGCTAATGGGAATTGGTTGATCTTGATGTTGATCAACCCCTCCACTAGCAACTTCCATCAGATCATCCCTTGAGGATGGATGGGCAAACTCATCATCGAATGAAGAGTCACTTCCGGAGATAGTGACTATGTTCTCATTGACATCGTGAGGACCATCAATGGTTCCCTTTGCTGCACAAGGGGCTGACATGACTGCCTTAAAGACAGCCAAGTAACCTACAGAGTCCCTCTGTCCAAGGACAGATGCAGACACAGACCCTGCAGGTGTAATGTTAAGGGTAGATGATTGCCCTTCAACAGTGGTGTGTTGTTGCACCAAAGTATCACGAGGGAGAATTGTGGCCTGTACCTCTTCTTGTGACATAGAAGAGGCATTGGCAGCCAGTGCAGACTCAGAGTGTATTAAGGGAGTCTGATCATCTTTGGGAAGAGCAGTAGTGTCACCTTGGCGTTCGATACTACTCTCCTTTGTCTGACCATCCTCAGATTGTACGTGCACAGACTCTTACTCTTGGATCTGGGCTAGATCCATTGTTATCCCTTTAATGATATCATCAACCTTTTGGGAGGCTGATGATGGCGATTTCGGCATAGACTCAGTATGACCTTGGGAGGAGGTCTTTGTTTCAATACCTTCACCCTGTTTGGAGGGTTGGGTAGATTCAGTTGTCCCTTTTATCTCGTCTACATCCTTTTGGGAGAGTGTAGATGGGCGAGGTGAATTCGGTATGTCAGCTTGGGTATCAGGGACAGCTTCGGAACGTTCCTCAGCTTCCACTGAACCAGGTGGGACTTCTAATGGTTTTGGAGTTGAAATTTTGCCCACCAAAGCTGACACAGATTTCCTTGTGGATCTTTTCTTTTTCACAATGCGAGGCACTAAGTCCTCAACACTGGGTTGATTTGAAGCTGATTTGAATTGGATTGAGGGTGCGGCTAGGGTGGCTGATGATGTAGCCAACCCTTCACCCTCTTTTGAAGGAGAAGAATGCATAGATCCAGAAGAGTTTGAGGGTTCAGAAGCATGTGTACCTGGGTCCCCTGATTGGCAGATTGAGTGTCAGACCCAGATCGCGTCGAAGAAGGGACAACTTCCCTTAATGCTTCTTGTTCCTCCTCTCTTCTCCTGCAAAAATCAAGGTAAATCTGCATTGCTCGGGTTAGACCCTGCACAGATACCTTAGGACTGTTGAAAATGTTAGAATTTATGGACTTGCACTCTACAGTCTGACCAGTTGCCAGGCTGTAATCATTATCAAGGATAGCTTCAATAATGAGTGCAAGAATCCTACCATAGGGAATGGTAAGACTCTTTTTATTTACACGCTCAACAAGGTCCTTAAAGATTAAAGCAGCAAAATCTATTTTGGTCATAGTGACCATTGCATGAAAAATTTGCAACTCTAGGACATTAGGCTGATCAAAGCTGCCTGCCTTTACTTGTAAAGTTTTTGAAATTGTGCTCAAAAGGTAATTCCAAATACCAGTTAAATGTTTCATTTTAACAACTGAAGCCAGTGGACCAGTATATCCAACTTCTTGTAAAACATTTTTGGCTTCAGCATGAGACACAACAGGTTCATATTCATCATTAGGCATATATGACAGCTCAAATGCAGACTTAAGCCTTTCGTAAGAAATGTATACCTTTTTCTTACCGTTTAGGACTGAGCCATAGATTGCAGCATCTCCCTTCTTGTTTTGTTTCACAACACAGCTTGCCCAGAATTCACACAGGAGATCTTGAAACACCCAGTCTGGTTTCTCAATCATTACTTTCCCGAACGGATGATACCACATGAAAGTAACAATCTCATCATATCCCTTTGCCCATGAGGGAGGATGAAGATTAGCATAAACCAGACTCCCAATCTTGATTTTACCAGTATCAAGATCGGAGGGAACAACAACTACCTTATCTCCAACTACATAAGGAGATAACTTATTTGCACTGATTGGAGTTGGAAAATGATTTTCAGATTCAGAAGAAGATTGAGAATTATTTGAAGATGATGCCATTTTGAAAATAAGTTTAGAAGAAAATAAATTTAATAAAACAGGAAATCAGATTAGAGAGTAAAAGAAATTGATTTTATGAAAATATGAAAAAGTGATTTGAAGTTTAGGTTAGATTGATTGTTTTATTCAAACCCAAAATATCTGAATTGGAAATAGTGGAGAGAGAAAGATTTTGATTGGATGAACAACAAGTAGTGGTGGTACTTTTTCAGTAACCGGTATGGTCCACTACACGTGTCACATCCCAATAGGATCAATACGTAAGCTAAATAAAATAATGAAACAAATTAAACGTACTGAGATATTTAATAACAAAAATAACGACGAAGCTGGGTCAGACTCAGCTTACTCACTTTTACTTGATAAACATCAAGTATAAAAGAGTAGTCTGTGTCAGACACAGCTTGCCCTCAAAATTTTAGTAAAATTCTAAGGGGTCAGATTTGCTATTACTTAGCTCACTACAATTCACAAATTAAGCATACCTAGCTTACTTATAAGGTAGTTGAACCTTGATTCATCCAATGGCTTTGTGAACAAGTCAGCAAGCTGATTGTCTGTTGGAATGAAATGGAGTTCAACATCTTCTTTCATCACATGATCCCTAAATGAAATGATATCTTATATCAATGTGCTTGGTCCTTGAATGAAGTACAGGATTGTTTGAGATTGCTATGGCACTGGTACTGTCACAAAAAATTGGAGTTTTTGTTGCAGTGACACCATAGTCTTGAAGCTGATATTGCATCCAAAGGATTTGAGAGCAACAGCTTCCAGCAGCAACATACTCAGCTTTTGCAGTTGAAATGGAAACTGAATGCTGCTTCTTACTGGACCAGCTTACAAGTCTATTACCTAGCATTTGACAAGCTCCTGAAGTACTTTTTCTATCAATCTTACAGCCTGCAAAGTCAGAATCTGAATAGCCAATTAGATCAAACCCTGAGTCTTTGGGATACCAAAGACCCAGATTGGGACTACCTTTAAGGTATCTAAAGATTCTCTTTACAGCCTTAAGATGAGATTCCTTAGGACTAGCTTGATATCTTGCACAAAGACATGTAGCAAACATAATATCTGGTCTACTAGCAGTTAAATAAAGTAATGATCCTATCATACCCCTATAAGCTGTGATGTCAACAGATTTTCCATTTTTATCTTCATCCAACTTTTCACCAGTTCCCATAGGAGTTTTCATAGGTGAGCAATCACTAAAACCAAATTTGTTTAAGAGATCTTTAACATACTTTCCTTGGTTTATAAAAATTCCATTTTTGGTCTGTTTAACTTGTAAACCCAGAAAATAGTTTAGTTCTCCCATCATGCTCATTTCATACTTTTTAGACATTAATTCTGAAAACTTTTTGCAAAGTCTTTCACTGCTAGAACCAAATATTATATCATCTACATATATCTGTACCAGCAGAATATCACCATTATACTTTCTCACAAACAAAGTCTTGTCAACATTACCTCTTTTGAATTTATTAGCTAATAAGAATTTAGACAAAGTATCATACCATGCCCTTGGAGCTTGCTTTAACCCATAGAGAGCCTTGTCAAGCTTGAATACATGGTCAGGAAACTTTGAATTTTCAAAACCTGGAGGCTGTTCAACATAGACTTCTTCTTCCAACTTTCCATTAAGAAAAGCACTCTTCACATCCATTTGATAGACCTTGAAACCCTTGTGAGCAGAGAAGGCCAAGAACATTCTGATTGCCTCTAATCTTGCCACTGGTGCAAAAGTCTCATCATAATCAATTCCATCCTCGTGTCTGTAACCAAGAGCTACCAATCTTGCTTTGTTTCTGGTCACAACTCCCCTTTCATCCATTTTGTTTCTGTAGACCCACTTGGTTCCAATCACAGTCTTGTGATGAGGTCTTGGAACAAGTTCCCAAACCTTGTTTCTTTCAAACTGTGTTAGCTCATCTTGCATTGCATTAACCCAAGAGGGATCTACCAGAGCTTCATCAACCTTAGTTGGTTCCACCTTGCTTACAAAGTTGACAAACATGCAGAAGTTGCCTGTTGCCTTTCTTCTTGTTTTCACACCAGAGAGTGGATCACCAATGATTTGGTCAATTGGATGACTCTTTGTCCATCTAGTAACAGGGACATGGACTGATTCAGATTTGATGGTCCAGCATGATCAGTTTGAGGAAGAGGCTGATCAGCTTGGACAGGAATGGAGGAGTCTGAACCAGTTGAAGAGTCATTAAATGGATTCTGAACAATAACTTCAGTAGGAGTAGGATCAGTTTGAGCATCTTCAAAGATTGGAACTTCTTCTTCTTCTTCTAAAAGTTGCTCCCCCTGAGTTTGAGCATTATTAGCTCCAACTGGAGGATTTGTTGGAGGCTCATTCTCAGGAGTAGCCAGTTCTTCAAAGTTGAAGTCTTCATCTTCAGGAGGAGAGCAAACTGGCTTAGAACAACCTTCATCAATGCTTACATTTACAGAGTTCTCAATTGTTTTAGTTCTTTTGTTGTACACTCTGTAGGCTTTCATCATTGTTGCATATCCAAGAAGGATACCTTCATCTGACTTCTCATCGAACTTACCAATGTGGTCTTTCTGGTTTAGAATATAGCAAGGACTTCCAAACATTCTTAGGAAACCGATTTCAGGTTTTCTCCCCCTAAGAAGTTCATATGCAGTCTTCAGGTGTCTTTTTACAATGAGGGATCTGTTCTGGGTAAAGCAAGCTGTGTGAATTGCTTCAGCCCATAAATGAGACTTCACATTGTTTTGAGCCATCATGGATCTGGCAGCTTCAATAAGAGTTCTGTTTCTTCTTTCTGCAACACCATTTTGTTGAGGAATTCTAGCAGCTGAGTAGACTTGTGAAATTCCCTTTTCTCTGCAAAAAGAGTTAAGAGTGATATTCTTGAATTTGTTCCATTATCACTCCTTAACTGCCTAATAGGCCTTTTGTAAAGAATTTCATCTTGCTTGATGAAATCAATGATTGTGTCAGCAGCATCACTCTTGTGTTTAAGAAAGAAAACCCAGGTGTATCTTGAGTACTCATCAACAATGACCAAGGAGTACCTCATTCCAGTTAATGAAGGAGTACTAATTGGTCCGAACAAGTCCATATGAAGCAGATCCAAACAATTATCAATGGTTGAGCAGGTTTTAGACTTAAAGGTAGCTTTATGTTGCTTGCCTTTCTCACAAGCACCACACAGCTTGTCCTTCTCATATTTGATCACTGGAAGACCAGACACCAACTCTTTCTTACACAGCTTGTTGATGTCTTTGAAATTCATATGAGACAACCTTTTATGCCACAACCAATTCAGCTCATCTTGAGACTTTGACATGAAGCATACTTCTCTTGTGACAGTTGGATTTCTCATGTCAAAAGTATACAAAGACTCATCCCTCTTTGCAATCAGAACCACATTGCCTTCTAAATCAAGAACAATCCCTTTATCAGACCTGAATCTCACTTCATAACCAGCATCACACAACTGACTCACACTAATCAGATTGTGCTTCAACCCATTAACATAAGAGACTCTTCTGAAAGTAAGAGGACCATTCGAAAGAACACCAACACCTTCTGTCTTTCCTTGAGAATCATCTCCAAAAGTAACATTAGGACCAGCGCGAATCCTAAAGTTACATAGCAGGGACTTACATCCGGTCATATGCTTGGAACATCCACTGTCCAAGTGCCAGTTGTTATCATTATGACTGCCCTGCATTTGCAATAAGAGATTAGTTCATTCTGGGAACCCATCTGGAGATGGGTTCACCAGAGCTGACCAAGAGGGTCTGACTCAGATTGGGTCGTAGAACTTTGACTCTTATCATATTTGGATACCCATTGTTGCTTGATCTGTCCCTTACCAGATTTGAAATTCTTTTTAGCAACAACTAAGGTTTCCTTTTGAATAAAACCTTTGCCTATTCCAGATTTCTGACATTCAGTTCTTAATTTTCTTTGATCAACATTTTTGGGATCAGAAACATCTTTAAGAAAATTTGCATCAATTGAAACCTCACCAATCCTGGACTCAACATATTTGGAAATCATTTTGTCAGAGTCAGATTTGGTGTTTTTTGAAATAGACTCAGATTTGGTTTGTGACACACTTCCTTGAGAACCAGACTTCTCATTCTTTAACAACTTAACCTTTTGTTTTGGAACACTGTGGTCTCTAACTTTCCTTTTCATTCTCCTAGAGTTCTTGTTTGTTTTAACATTGGAATCTGACACAGACTGGGTAATGATCAGCTTGGACAAGTCAAGACTTTCTTCAGGTTTTAACTCAACAACCTTATCAGTCTCGGACACAGCTTCAGCAATGGTTTGGCCAACTATTTCAGGATCCTTAAACCCAATACCAGATTTCTGAACCAACTTAATTGGTTTAGAGTTCGTACCTTTGGTTTGGACTTTGGGTGGTGAAGGAGGCTGATAACAAGGTTCCATAGCACATACTTCAGCTATGGCTATGGCCCTGTCATAATCACCATCAAAAACAGCTTGGATCTGATGAGGTATTTGGACATTGACACACTTTGCAACTCTTTTTGAACCAATACACCAAGATTCAGTAATTTGTTTAATTTTCAAAAACTTTTCTTCTGCAGTCTTAGCTTCTTTTACTAAAATAGAGTTCAATTGCTTTTGTGCTTTGACTTCAGACTCAAGTTTTTCAATGGTGTGATTTTTGGCACTGACATCAAGTTTCAACATATGAATTTCCTTCTTAAGTTCTTGATTAAAGTGTTTTTGCAAAAGAACCTCATCACCAAGTGTATTCAGTCTGGACAGTTGATCATAATCAGACAGATTAGAGAAAGAAGTTACCTCAGGTGGAGCAGTCTGACTGGTGGATGCCTGGTGAGCAGACTCTGACTGTTGTTGCATATTGGCCAGATCTTCAGCAAATCGTCGAGTAGCTTCTTTAGCCATGAAACATTTTGCATCTTTGTACAACTCATCATCAGATGATGTAGCACTTTCAGCCCAGTCTTTGGCTACCAGACTTTTCTCATTTTTGTTCACCTTCTCAGTCAGCTCAGCTATTTGTGCTTTCAAGGCTTTGTACTTAGTCTTGAGCCTTGAGTATTTTTCACCACTTCCACCTTTGGCTGGCACAGCTTGAGCAGTTTCTTGGATCTACAATCACCAGCCATATGTCCAGTTTTGCCACACTTGTAACAAGTGACTTTGGACATATCAAAAGGCTTCTTGGCTCTATCAGCTTGGCCACTTCTTCCCTTACCTTTAAACTTGTTAAAGGATCTCCTTCTGATCCTTTCAGCCAACATAGCTACTTCATTAGCCAGTTCATCACCATCAGATTCCTCACATTCAGATTCAACACAAACAGAGTTATGGTTAGACATCACAGGAATATCATCGTTTACATATGGAATGATCTCATTGCTAATAGAATTAGGGTGTTCAGTCATGGAAGCAACAAATGCAGCAGCAGGCTGATTATAAGAATCACCCATAGCTATTAATTTTTCTGCCTCTGAACACTCTTGGTTATGAAGCAAACCAAAGAGTCCAGGGAGATCAAGATCATGGTAAACAGCACTTAATTTAACAGATGAAATATAATTGTTCCATTTAGGAGGTAAAGAATCAAGAAATTTACTCTTTAAAACACTATTACTTTTATTAATTCCAACAGCAGCTAAATCATTAACCAAAGCATTAAAGCGGGTATGAGTGTCAGTTAAGGATTCATTTCTCAAAGAGAAGAATCTTTCATACTTCCTTGTTAAGGTAGTTATGGTGGACTCCATGGAAGTAGAACAACCCTCAAACATGACAGTCAATGTACCCCACATTTTCTTTGCTGTAGAACACATTTTTATTGAATGATAAAGGTCTTTGGGCACAGCCTGGACAATGAAATTTCTGGCCTTCACGTCCAAGTTAGCCATTCTCCTATCCTCATCCCCCCAATCTGCCCTATCCTTTACTATGGATTTAACTGTGGCAGGAATGGTTGGATAACCTTCCCTAACCACAGCTTCAACCACTATAGTCTGTGTAGGAACATAAGGACCATCCTGAAGGATGTCCAGGCATATTGTTATCGATGGATTCAAGGAACAAAGACATTCGACCTTTCCACCCACTGAAATCATCTTTGTCAAACATGGGTGGTCTGGTTGAAGAACCATTATCAATAAAAGATGACATTATGCTTTACTATAATGAAAATATGCAAGGATCAAGTCAAGTTAATTCTCAACCACCGCTCTGATACCAATTGTTAGGTCCCACGGTGTATCAATATACCAAAGTATATTGTACACAGGATAGTTGTAGAGGGGGGTGAATACAACTTTTCTCGAACTTTACAAACTTTTAGGCAACGTTTTAAGACTCAGAATACTTAATGCATGTAAAGAACAAGAATCATTAAAACAGTAAAGCAGTAAAGGATAAAATCATTCTTGAACACAGATTGTGGTTTTCAAATGTAACTCTTTATTAAGAAATAATCTATACAAAGAATTACAGGGTTGTTGCGGAATAAAGATAGCCTACAGATATCTAAACAACCCTATGAAATGACAAACAACAATCAACAAGTTTCAGCTCAAGATAATCAGCCCAAGCTGTGTGTAAGAGCAGAGAAACTTTGTGTGAAGAATGATTCTCAGGAAATGCCACGCATATGCATACAAGGAGTGTTGCTTTTATAGGTGAAAGCACCTCGTCACTTGATGTCCAAATCAACCACGTAGTCTTCTTGTATTGGACGATCAAAAGAATAATCAATCGTGCCTTCATCGTACTTGTGGTCCCCCACGTACTGCAGCACATTCTTCATCGTCCAATAAGAGTATGGACACGCATATGTAAACAACCACCAACCTGGATACTAGGAATATTCCTAGTCACGTCATAGTCCTTATCTTCAATCCAGGTTGTTTTCTTCACTTTGATTGTTGACACAGATTGGGCGGTTTGTCACGGCACCAATCTGCCTAAGTGTTTCCAAGCTGACTGCTAGTTCCAATCTGTCTTCCACTAACAGTTTGGTCCTCTATCTTCAATCCTCCTCTTCGACTTGGATTGAATGCATTAACGTTGTTGATGCAGCTTGAAAAACACTTGCTTCCATATAGTATTACAATTTATGAACATGAAGCGTGATCTGGGTCAGTTACATATCTCAAGCTGTGTCAGCTTAGTCTGACCCAGATCCGAGTACAAGAACCAAAAAGATTACTAAGTGTTTATAGGTCAGATTTGTCATCATTAAATTTACACTAAACATTGGGACTCAACAGTCTTCAGTTGCGTTAACTGTACGGTGCAACTGGACTTCAATATATTTCTCGACAAATCATCTTGGTCACCAGTTTTACTGGTCACCAGATGCAACTGGTGACTGGTCAGCGTGAACTGGTGACTGGCCAGTTCCAGGTGAACTGGTCCTAACAAATTCCCCCTATTTGTCTAGAAATATAAAGTCTTTTTCTAGTTCATGTATCTATACAAGTGTGAACTATAGAGACTTGTTCGATTTAAATCTATCTAAGTTTCTAAGGCATTTTTATAGATCAATAAATGCCTTAGGATTTTTTCTTTTTAGGTTTGTTAGATTTTAATCTATTATCTACCTTGTGGTTACAAACTGGTAACTTCATTTATACAAGGAATGAAATTTATACAAGTTACAGAATGTAAATACAAATTACAAGTAGATAACTGAAGAAAGAACTTAAACAGATGGCCCTTCGCCAGTTCTTCTTCTCTTGGCAACTGAAGAGATAGGTTGTGAGTCTTCAGGGTCAATACTCAACTTTAGCTCCAGATTTTCTTTGTGTTGAATCTTGCCCCTTAAGAAGTTTTCCCATGCCTTCTCAAACCTATTCTTTTGTGCCTTCGCATCCAAAATATTCACCATCTCAACCCATTCACTGAACCCATATTGTAACACACCAGGATCATCAGTTTTCACTAGTGGCCCACCAGCATACTTAACTTCAACTTGAAACACCTTGGTGCCTGGCTTGATTGTTACATTGACACTAGTGATAGTACCATTATGTCTTCTGGTTGACATGATCTGGGAGTAGTAGTCTCTTGCTTCAGATTCATTGTGATTTTAATACTCCCAGCACCAGCAGCCAGTACAGCGGACTTAATGTCTTCATTTGAAACCTCACCAGTTGGTTCAACGAATGTGCTAAGGTCAGTATCCTTAGCATTCTTTGTCAGTGGTCTTCTAGGTTGTGGAATCCTTCTTCTTTGTGGATTCATAACACTGGCCACAACCTTCTTGACATTAGCAATTCTCTTCAGAATCCCACTGGCCCTAACTTCCTTAGCCTTCTCCACTGAAATGTTTAAACTTCTGGCATCGAATTCAGCTTCATCCTCAGGATAGTGTCTGTCCAGTTCTACTTCAAGCATTTCTTTTAACTGGTCAACTATCCTAGGATCATTCTTTATTCTAAGGTACTCCTCCTTAGTGATGCCCAAAAGATTGGCATCACTCATATCAAGCAACTTGAGCTGAGTAAGATGTGCCCTGGCTTCGACTTGGTTTTGTTGTTTCATTTTCTTTCTTTCTTTGATGTCATTTCCAAGTCTAGCCAGTCTTCTGCTATCACTATCTAAAACTGGAGGAAGTACATCAGCATTACCAGTTTCAAGCATTTCATCAGTGGCCGGCTGGGCAGATGCATCAACAGCTAAACCTTTGCCCTTATCCAACACAACATTCCCCCTATCTCCATCACCAGATCCACCAACCCTTTGCTCACCAGCTTCAGTACTGGTAGCCAAAATCATTTCCCTTCCAGATGGAGTCCTTCCAGGTGCAACTGGTGCAAGGACTTGACTTCTTTCCCCCTTGGCAGCATCTAGACCTGCCCGAATACCTTCCCATTCAGAGGGGTGTGATGGCAACCGGTCAAGAGGCTGCCATGATTGCAAGTTCTTGCACTCCTTAAAGATTCCACACATCATCCTGAAGGACCTCCACAAATGGTTCGTTTCTTTAGACTGGGTCAAAACATTTGCACAAACTTGTTCTTGACCAGGTTTGAGTTCATTTAAAAGCTTAGAGTCTTCATCAAGACCAGAAACAACCTTTTCTTTCACCTCATCATCCATCTTCTTCAGATTCTCTACTTCAGTGGTCAGTTTATTCAATGATTCAGTATGTAGAGACACTTGGGTGTTCAAACTTTCAATGCTGCCCCTCAACTGGTTGATCTCACTGGTAAGTGGGGCCAGATCAACCTGAGGAGTGGCCAGCTTGGTGATCTCAGACATCACCCTTTCTATCAACTGCTCTTCTCTAGCACCCAACGTATCCTCTATTTTCTGACCCACTGAAGCCATCAACTGCTCTCCAAGGCCAGTTACATCCAGGCCAGGTCTTTCAACAAGTTCTTTTACCTGCCTTTCAATCTCTTTCAAGTCAACCTCTGAAGTTCTAACAGTATTTCCGAGCAGGTTGGAGATTGAAGATGTAACCTTGGAGTGAGTTACGTCAAAGGCTTCCTTAAGAGTACCAGCCAGATTGTTGCAGCCAGTGACCAACTCATTTAGCTTTCCAAACACCAAGTCCTCATTAGATGAGAACTTGTTGATCCCCAGATCGACCACTTTAATGTTTGTCAAATGATCTTTGTGGTATCTGGAGAAGGACTTGGTGTTCTTGTCAAGTGTCTTCTGAATCTCCTCCACCCTGGTTAGAAGGTTTTGGAGATCGGATTGAATGGAGACAACTTGACTGTCCAGTGACAAGGAAGAAGGTGTCACTGGACCACGAGCAGTTACTACTGGAGCAACTGGAGGAGGCATATTTAAGGAAGCTTCCCCAGTTGTCATGCCAGCAGTTGAAGATATTATTGGAGTGGTGGATGAAGAAACTGTGTTGTTCATGCTGAGAATGCTCAGGTGTGAACAACGGCGACGGTGGTGGGGGCATTTCTCGAGCAAGTGAGAATTGCCCAGTTGGTAAAGGAGCGGTATTTGTTGGTAAAGATATATCTATAGGCACATTTTATTCAGGTGGTGAAATTGAAATTGATGCGTCTGGAGGGCAGACTGGAGAGGAAGGGTCTTGAGCTTGTACAGAAGCATCAAGAATCTCCAAGTCTGTTTCAGTTCCTTCAGAATCCGAAGATTCAATCAGGATTTCCTCGTCATTAACATCCATGTCCAGATCCATGAATGTGATAGAGGGCTGACCAGTTACCTGGTCAGGCTCCAGATGACCTTCCCCAGTTTCCTGGATGGGTACATCTGTTGGTGGATCAGATACCGAAGTATCTTCACCAGGGATAGACGTGATAGGAGTTGCTTCAGTTATGGTTGTTCTATCATCAACCACAACTTGAGACGAACTGGAGGGTCCCTCATTATTTTGAGGCCCGCCCAATTGTCTTTCTGATTCACTTTCCAAAGGTGCATCAGTTTTAGCAAATGCCAGTTGCATTCGCTCTGGAATTTCGACCTCACCAGCTTCAGATACCAGTGAGTCTAGATTCCTCAACAAATCTGGCCTAGTATACGGTGAATCTGTATTTTTATACTCTTCATTGCCCAGAATTTGTTGAAAACAGAGAGAGAGAAATCTTGAAAAGGGGATACACACACCCCTGGAGCCCTTCAGCTTTTGTACTAGGCTTCTATACAAAATATCTGCAAAATCTACTCTCAATCCGTTCCACAAGCAGTAAGCCATCTCTGCTTGTGAGGAGTTAATCTGGTCAAGTCCACCAGAACTCCCACCCATGCTCTCCACAAGGTGTATGAAGAAATACCTCCATGAAGGTGTAAGACCCTTCATGGTCATAGCACCCTTGGTTTTCAGCACCCCATTATCCAAACACTCCTTATGACCCATCTCAAGGAGTACTTGACGAAAATTGATGTTTGGGGGCAAGATAACTGGAGATTCACCCTCTCTCCAGTAGTTAAGGTGTAAGGCATCCCTTAACACTTCAGCGGTCAAGGTACACTGGATTGTTCCATCCTTTAATGTGAAACTGATGGAGGAACAATCAGAAGAAAGAACAGCAGTGTACCAAAACTCACACAAGTAATTGTGAAACAACTTGCGTGGGTTTCGAGAGAATGAGGGTCCTATTGGAGAATCCTTCAAAAACTTTTGGATTCTACCAATAAGGGTATTGGACCCTTGAGAACCTTGCAAGCTTGCCATCGGATTATTAGGATTAAGTTTGATGACCGAAGCATTGCTAGGGGCACCAGGTGCCGCTTTGACATCTGGTGAGGGATTATATGGAACAGTCAAGAGATTTACATCTCTTGAACGTGAAGATCTAGGAGCCATGATTGAAAATGAAATTTGGGATTTAGGGTTTTAGATTTATGAAGCAAAGAGAAAAATGAAGCAATTTTGATGATTGGAAGTAAATGAAGGAATGTAGAAGGAAGTAAATGAAAGAAATGAATGAGTTCGAAGTAAATGAGGGTATTTATAAGGGGTTTTAAGATCCCAATGAAATACCAAAATCATATTTTAATAAACAAAATCCCTTTTGAAGATATTTTACAAAAGTTGGTTTGAATTTTGAAATAAAATATTGATATGCCATGTAAACATTAAATGCTTCCATGTCAGCATTAAATGCTACGACGGCTTATCTTACCCACGCGCCCACTCACTTTTTATTTACCCAATACAAACAGTTGTCAAGTACTAAAAATGGTTGTAAACACGTCAGATCACGATATCAAGTGGTTTAAAACACTCGAGTATCATCACGTGTCACACATATTGACCAAGTATTTATAACGTTAATAAAAATAAGACAAAGACTGAACCTGGTAACTGGAGGATCAGTCCAGTACCAGTTTCCAACTGAAGAGGTTCTCCAGTTGCATTTTCAAACAAAAACGAATTTTAGTCAGAAAATTATTTTGAGTCTTTCCCCCTAAAATGATGATCCAGAAATCGATTAGTGCCAAGATAGTATCACTAAGGCGTTCGATAGCCTGGCGAGCAAAGATTATCTGGACCTCCTCAACTGGAGAACTTCATTAGTGTCACTGACGCGTTCAATAACAAAGAAAGCTCCAGTTAAGGGTTTAACATTCCCAGTTCGCTGATGAGATGTTTAAAGGTTTTCTCATCGAGAGGTTTTGTAAAAACATCAGCTAACTGTTTGTCAGTGGGGATGAAATGAATTTCAATGTCTCCTTTCATAACATGATCTCGAATGAAATGATACCTGATGTCAATATGCTTTGTTTTGGAGTGCATCACTGGGTTGAGAGATATAGCAATTGCACTGGTGTTGTCACAAAAGATTGGGGTCTTAGTAAACTTTTGACCATAATCTAGTAACTGGTTCTTGATCCAGAGAATCTGGGCACAACAACTGGCCGCAGAAATGTACTCTGCCTCAGCAGTGGACATAGAGACTTAAGTCTGCTTCTTGCTGGTCCAACTTACCAGTTTTCCTCCAAGGAAATGACAACCACCAGTTGTTGATTTTCTATCAATTTTACAACCTGCATGATCAGAATCTGAATAACCCATTAGATCTAATCCTGAGCCTTTGGGGTACCAAAGACCAAGATTAGGACACCCTTTCAGGTATCTAAAGATACGCTTTATAGCGTGCAAATGTGATTCTTTAGGGTTAGCCTGAAACCTGGCACATAAACATGTTGCAAACATTATATCTGGTCGACTGGCAGTTAAGTACATCAGTGAACCAACCATACCTCTATAGTCAGTTATGTAACTGGTTTGCCAGTTGGGTCAGAGTCCAAATTCAATGGTGCTGCAATAGGTGTGTTTTTCGATGGGATTGAATCATATTTGTATTTTCTTAACAAATCTCTGACATATTTTCCTTGGTTTATGAAGATTCTATTTTCAGTTTGCTTAATCTGAAGACCTAAGAAAAATGTTAATTCACCCATTAAACTCATCTCATACTCAGATGACATGATTTTAGAAAACTTTTTACACATTGCATCATTAGTTGAACCAAAAATAATGTCATCAACATAAATTTGTACCAATAAGATATTACCTCTTTCTTTCAAGATAAACAAGGTATTATCTATTGCACCTCTTTGAAAACCATTTTTAAGAAGATGTTTAGTTAAAGTATCATACCAGGCTCTTGGGGCTTGTCTTAGACCATACAAATCTTTGTTCAGTCTATAAACCCAATGAGGATGCTTCTCATCGATGAAACCTGGAGTCTGCTTAACATAAACTTCTTCTTTCAATGTTCCATTCAGGAACGCACTTTTGACATCCATCTGGAAGACCTTGAACTGCAGATGGGCTGCATAAGCCAGAATATTCGTATGGCTTCAAGTCTTACAACTGGAGCAAAAGTCTCATCAAAGTCAACGCCCTCTGCTTGACAATAACCCTGGGCAACTAGTCTGGCCTTGTTTCTTACAACATGGTCATCTTCATCCATTTTGTTTCGGTAGACCCATCTGGTACCAATAGGTTCTTTCTTTAACCCAGGTGGACAAGGAACAAGCTCCCAAACATTGTTCCTTTCAAACTGGACGAGCTCTTCTTGCATAGCTTCCACCCAGCTTGGGTCTGCCATTGCCTCGTCAATCTTCTTTGGTTCAATTAAAGATAAGAAGGTGACGTTTAAGCATTGCTCACTGGTGGCTCTTCTAGTCTGAACCCCACTAGTTGGATCACCCAATATTTGTTCAATTGGATGGGCTTGAGTCCATCTAGTGTATTGACTAGGCTGGTGAACTACAATATCAGTGCAAGTCACCTGGCGATCTTCTTCAGTTGCAGCAGCACTTCTGGAGAAGGATCAGTCCAAACAACTTCTACATCCTCATCAGAGTCAATGAGGTCTCTATTAGCATCATGAAATTCCTCATTAGAAGGTATTTCATGAAGAACTGGAGAAGTAGGTGTTTGAACTGGTGCTGATATTGGAGTGGCACGTACATCTGATCCAATCACCAATTCTTGTGGTAAGTTGAAATTGATGGAGGGATAGAATGACGTGTCACTGGAGGATTTCTTCTTCTTGACTGGTTCCAGTTTGTTGTAACTGGAAGCATCTTCTGGTGAAACAACTGACCGATGAACTGGTCAGTTTCACCAAAATTGATTGGAATGACTGGAGAAATATCAAGGCTTGGTATCTTGTTGATTGCTTCAGTTGATTCATCGAATGTGACATGAATTGTCTCATGCACCTTTTGGAGTCTATAGTTACAAACTCTAAAGGCCTTTCGAATATCTGAATAGCCTAAAAATACTCCTTCATCAGCTTTTGCATCAAACTTTCCAAGCTGACTGGAATCGTTCAGTATATAAACTGGACAAACAAATACATGGAAATATCCAATATTTGGTTTTCGATTCCTGAGTACTTCATAGGCAGTCTTCTTATGTCTCTTGATGTAGACTGACCGGTTTTGGGTGTGGCAAGCAGTTGCAACTGCCTCAGCCCAAAAACTGGTGAGAAGACCAGATTCAGATAGCATACTTCTGGCCGCTTCTATCAGTGTACGATTCTTTCTTTCAACAACTCCATTTTGCTCTGGAGAGTGAACTGATGAGAAGTTTTGAGAGATGCCAGTGTCATTGCAAAATATTTCAAGTACTTTATTTTGGAATTCAGTACCATTATCACTTCGCAACTGACAAACTTTTCGAGTGTACTTGAGCTCAATTCTTTTGATGAGTGAGATGATTTCAGCAGGTGCTTCACTTTTGGATCTGATGAATACCACCCAGCAGTATCTGGTGAATTCATCAACCACAACTAGAGTGTACTTCTTTCCAGCTCTAGTTTGAACATTCACTGGACCAAAGAGATCCATATGTAGCATGTGAAGAGGTTCAGTGATGCTGAAATTTTGCCTAGTTTTGAAACTAGCTCTTTTCTGCTTGCCCATCTCACAACCTGGACATGGTTTTTCTTTATTGAAAGAAATCTGAGGTATCCCATCAACCAGTTGTTTGCGAGACAACTTGTTAATGTTTTTAAAGTTTAGATGGGATAACCTCTTATGCCATAGCCAGTTGGTGTCCTCATCAGCTTTGGTATAGAAACATTGCTCTTTTGGAGCTGGTTCCATATCCATGATGTACACATTTCCTTTTCTTGGTGCAATCATCACCACTTTCCAATCCTTGTTAAATATGGTGCCTTGTGCAATATCGAACAAAACTCTGAAGCCATCATCGCAAAGTTGGCTTACACTGATCAGGTTGTATTTCAAACCATTTACAAATGCAACTCTTTTGAATTCGACTTGTCCATTATTGAGCACACCATATCCTTCAGTCTTTCCAGATTGATCGTTACCAAACGTCACTGTCGGTCCATCTTGGACAGTGAACTCTTCCAGTAGGGGCTTACATCCGGTCATAGTCCGGCCAGCATCGCTGTCCAGATACCAGATATTCTTCTTTCGATCGCCCTACACACACACAAAAATCATTAGTTCTTTTTGTGAACCCATCTTTTCTTGATGGGTCCACTGGACTTCTCTACAGAAGCCACAGTTGATTGTTGAGGTGTTGAACTGGAGGCTACATCTGGAGCTTTTTCACCAGCTCCAGGTGCAGAAGTAAAAACAATTGGTATTTGATACTTACTCCCCTTAATTTTATCAGATTTTGTTCCAGATGGAACATTCTTTTGTTTAGGTTTTGAGGGGAGTGGTTTAATATTTTGTTTCAAAACCGGAGGTAATAAACCTCCTTCCAGATTGTTAATCCGGGCAGTGCAACTCTGAACCTGCCGAGACAAAAGTTGGAGTTGACTTTCCAGATTAACCAAAATATTATTTTGATCAGGCAGTTGAACCTTGGACCTAGGTTCAACTGGTGCAGTAGTCTGTCGGGTCTTGGGCACCTTAGACTTATGAGGTAAAGGCTTGTTACCAGTGGCCTTTTTGACTGGAGCTTTAGCCTGTTTGGCTACAGTTTTAACCTCAATGGGGGTGGTCTCAGAGGTTTCAGTTTCAACAGCTTCAGGTTGATCATAAGGTGTTTCAACCTGAAGAGCTGGAGGCAATGCATGAAGATCTGGTATAAGAGCTGCCATCTCCAGATCTTCAGATTTCCATGCATTTTTCTGGGCATTGATAGTTCTTGAAAATGCATCATAGTTTTTGCCAGATGCTTTTACCCATGACTTGATAATCTTTTGAGCTTTTTCAAAATCATTAGATAGTTTTTGATTATCAAGTTCTAAAGCCTCAATCTTTAAAACTGACTCCTTGAGAGCCAACTGGACACTTTGTAAATCATTAAGTTGTGGCTTAACGATGTTCAGTTCGATCAAGATAGTGTCCAGATATCTTTCACTATCAGCTCTTACTGTTTCAACAAAGGCTAAGTCACCACTTAATGATTCAGCCAGGTCCAGTTTTAGTTCAGGGTCAACCTGGTGATCATAATCACATACCTTCTTTAGAATGATGTCCACCCATCTTCCAGTGATGACATCATCTTTTGCCACATATTGCTGTTGTTGATCTTCCAAGGCCATGAAACACATGTCCCTTTCCTCTTCTTCATCATCAGATGAGTCATCAGAGTACTCCCATTTGGAAGGAAGAATATCACAAAACTTCTCAAGAAGAATATCCTTATCCTTCTCTACACCCAAGCCTCTCAATTGATTAATGAGGCTAGAGAATCTGGTGTATGTACCAGTTAGACTCTCATTGGGCAAGGCAAAGAAGGATTCATACTTCTTGTTCAAGGCAACTTTTCTAGTGACAATAGTATCATCACCTCCTTCAAATTGAATCACTAATTCATCCCACATAGACTTGGCACTGGGAAACAACACAAGTGTTGGAATTAGGTCTTCAGGGACAGCCCCCAGGATCATGTTTTTCAGTCTGGTGTCCAAGTCCACCAGTCTGCGATCCTCATCAGACCAATGGTCTTCTGGCTTTTCCCTTGAGCCTCTTCTTCTAGTTGGATCAAGAAGAGGACTCACCCCAAGAGACATGGGTATATATGGTCCATCCTTAAGGATTTTCAACATATACCTCTCAATACCACCAAAATGCAAAAGCATTCTAGCTTTCCATGTACCGAAAGTCTCACTGTTTCCATCAAATTTTGGAACAGGAGTGTTAGAGTAGTGTACATGGACGTGGTTTGGGGTAGAAGGAGGAGGAGGATTAGCATTTACATTTTGAAAAGGTTGGTTATTATTATTCAATGGGGTTTCACCTGAACCAGAACCATCTCCACCTTCAGTAGTGTTCATCTTAGCAGATCTAGGCAAGTATATTAGCCTTCTGCTCTGATACCACTTGTAAGTCCCAACTCGTTAGATGGTACTACTGAAGAAACCTCTATGTCGATGGTGGAGTTACTTTGCAATATATGCACTGAACTGGAGACGACCAGTTGCAGTGTGTATATACCAAGTTCTAGATAGATTACTTATATAAATGACAATAAGTAAAGAACAATGCAATAATACAAATAACTTGTAAAGAAACTTGATGAGACAATATGTAATTTTCAATGTGTAATTTATTTATTGATATTAAACAAATTACAAGGTTGATGCGGAACCAAGATAATACACGAATGTAAATATCCTAACAACCTATGAAATACAATTGATCTACACTCGGAATTTCTCAAAACAATCGAAACACTTAAAGTTGTGAAATGTTCCTTTTAGCGATTGAGAGAATATTGCACAAGTTCACCAAGAATATTGCAGGTATGCAAAGTGTGAATTCTATCAAAGTTTATTCGAAGAAGTGATATTCTTGGTTGTGCAATGACTTGTATTTATAGGCAAAGTTAACATTGGGATGTTAACTTTAGCCGTACAAATGTGGTTGAAGCATTTAAGGAATATCATTTAATTCCTTAAAAAGCAGTGTAAAGTCGCATGTTAAAGTGACTTTACACAACCACCTTTATGTACCTTTTATTACTTAAATAATAAGACAAGGCTTATTATCCGGGTAAAGGTACATAAAGCATACAAGTCAATTCCTCGTAATCAGTGTAAAGCTTTGTAAGGGCTTTCCACTAGAATGTCAACTGGGCTTCGCTGCCATTGCCATTCTCTATCTTCCATTTGTTGTCCCCCCCCCCCCCCCCCCCCCCCCCCCCCCCCCCCCCCCCCCCCCCCCCCCCCCCCCCCCCCCCCCCCCCCCCCCCATTCTCTATCTTCCTTTTGTTGTCTTCGACTTCAACTGGAATGCTTCTTCAACTTGGTCAGTTCTCAACTGGAGGAAGTCTTCAGTTGCGTTAACTGTACGTGCAACTGGACTTCAATATATTTCTCGACAAATCATCTTGGTCACCAGTTTTACTGGGTCACCAGATGCAACTGGTGACTGGTCAGTGTGAACTGGTGACTGGCCAGTTCCAGGTGAACTGGTCCTAACAGGCCCAAACGTAAAAGATGATTATATGTTATGTTTAGGTAACTTTGTCACCTAAACTATATGTGATGAAATCGAGCTTGTATATATGATGAAGTGTTAAGCTTAACCCGTATTCACCTTAGCCGGGTGGGTGCGTATATGTTGTTGCTTGGGTGGCTCCTTGCAACGTAATTACGTAGTTGAGTATCTCCGGGTGGAGTGATTACCCACCAATGTCTTGAACATACGGACTACTCCTGGAGTGGCTTGTCATTCCTTAACGACACTTGATGGACCGCCGTATGGCTCATCCATCTAGTCGGGTGTGAGGTTCCCGTTAGGTCTTATGACCGCCTACACACAAACTTACACCTTATATGATATGCGTGACTTATGTCATACTTAATGTGATGACTAGGCACATTTAGGATGGTTAATCCTACCATGAAAGATGTTGATGCTATGATATGTTTGTGATGATATGCGAAATGTGTCTTTAATATGAAAAGCTGCTTTACCAAGTTTTAATTGGACAAACGTTTATTTAACTTAGTGTTATCTTACTTAGCTAATTCGTTAGCTAACACTTGTTTCTTGAAATGTGTTGTCCCCTCAGGTTTAGCAAGCTAGAAGTGTGTTGAAGAATAATGAGCGAGACATGGGTAGAATACTTGAAGATGCTTTTAGTTACCCATAGTTGGTGCTCCTTTTAGACATTTGATTTCGTTATGACTATTATGTTTTGATATGACTTGTATACGGTTGTTTTATGTTGGGCAACCGTAGGATTTCCATTTATGCTATTTTGATGATGTGACGAGTAACACCTTCTATTTCATGAACAAACCAAACTGGATTTTATGGTTTGGACTTTTAAAATGTTATTCCACATTCTTTAACACCGTTAGGTGAAAAGTTTTTGGAAATCCGTATTTTTAAACGACGGGTGTTACAATTAGTTAAGGTTTAAGTTGTAGAGGTAAAAAAGTCATTTTACATATCTAAATTTTATAACTTTCTATTATAGATTTAACTAAAATTTTAGTTCTATCCTAAACATATTTAAAAATACTACATGTATTTAATCTTCATGTATGATGGGACTAGGTGAGTTTTTCACTCCAAATTTTTTGGTGATATGGGTTTTTTCAAAACTTCTTTAAATTGAGGAATTATTGTGCCAGTAGCACGAACCTGATTAAGACAATATATGTTAGACTTTTCAAATTTTAATTTTTATAGAGTAACGTGTCCGTGGGTTGAATTTTTTAGTTATTTCATATGTATAGGGAAAAAATAACTATTTTGATGTATATACTTGAAACGTAATAAAAGTTTAATATTGTTACAAGAAATAATTAAATATTTTTAAATGGGAGATGATTTTTACATAAAATATTTTTATTATAGACAAAAATATTATTACATGGTTGTACTATGCAACTGTATAATGCATATATTTTTATGTTTAATAAAACTTCAGAATTTATTCCCGTGTCGAATACACAGATGTTTTATAAACCGATTATAGATGTAAGTTAATATATATTTAGTATTTACATAAAGTATTTTTATCATATACAAAAATATATGCATTACATGGTTGTACTGTACAATTTTATATAATGCATTTATTTTTATGTATGATAAAAACGTATATCTTCCTTCATCTTTTGCAAGATTTCTTTAGTTAAGATTTATATGACAAAAGGAGACATTTGTCCCCTTTTCATTAAGATAATGTATGAATTAATCGTAGATCGAGCTTGAATCCTTACCCTGGATATAAGGAACCATAGTGGTTGAATTTGGGATTCGATTAAGATATCACATGAATTATGAATCGTTACCCTGGATGGAAGCATTTGTTTTGGATTTGAGATATATGACTTAGTTTACCTGTGTCAAATATACTAGTTTTATATAAATATTTAATGACCCGTTATGTTATGAAGTATAATTTTTAAGTTTTTTAATTTGTTAATATAAATTATATAAGTAAGAATCCAATTAAGTATTCTATCAACTCAATAACTTACCTATGTGTCTTAAAATGTAATAAGTATTAAAAAGTATGAAGACGTTGATTTGTTACGGTTTAAAACTTTGTTTACTATTTTTATTAATAAAAAATTGATTATATATTAAACATTAATTACAATATGACAATATTATAGGTGTTTCCCGTAAAGATCACGTTTTTACATAATTTATTTTTCTCATGTGTCATATGAAATAAAAAAAAATGAGAAAAAATGATAATATTACCATTATTTTTAAAATCTTATAATAGTTAACCAATTATATTTATTCTTAGCTAGTTAATTTTGCATTTATAAAATAGAGCATACTATTAGGCTATATGTCACATATTATTCAATTGAATATATATATATATTATATATATATATATATTTAGTATTTCATATGTATAGGGAAAAAATAACTATTTTGATGTATATACTTGAAACGTAATAAAAGTTTAATATTGTTACAAGAAATAATTAAATATTTTTAAATGGGAGATGATTTTTACATAAAATATTTTTATTATAGACAAAAATATTATTACATGGTTGTACTATGCAACTGTATAATGCATATATAATTTATTGCACATATTGTAGCTATTATTCTTGTTTTATTATGTTCGAATTATTGGTTACAAACTCTAAATTGGTAATGAAAAAAAATGTATTAAAACTGTAAATAGAAAAAGTCAAAAATGAAAAAAAGTAATTTGAGAAAATCGAGAGTTGTGATTGATCGATAAGTTATTAAAACAACTGATTTTAGTATATAAATAATATAATACCTTATAAAAGAGGAACTCCCCTAAAAATCTCAATTAAGAAATTGAACTACCTAAAATACCTCTCACTTTTATTCATTAATTTAAATATCACCACCTAATATACCTATAATACCATTAATGAAATAGTTTACAACGTAAATCCCTATCCTTATTCATCGAATTTCCAAGACCGTTGGATCTAGGGGTCAGATTAAATAAGCCATTAGATCTTGTCAGATAACTAAGTTGTATTAAATCAAACAATGCAAATTAAACATGCAATAACCACATAATTAATTCTAAAATGCAAATTACAAAATCCAAAAACAAAGAGAATTAGTACCCGGCAGTAGCTTCAATGCGATCCCGCACAGATGCATTTGGGGGGAGCTTTGATTTATACACAGGAATAGTCAAAACTACTCCAAGATGATGAGAACCTAAGAGCATCTCCAATCACAACTTGATCAAAAGCTTTTTTTTTAAAAAAAAGTCTTTGAATAGCTTTTTGTCATTGGAGAACATAGCTTTTTTCTTTAAAAGCTTGACCTTCCTCAACCTTTTGATCAATGACTTTTTTCTAATACACTCACATTAAATTTTGAATTCATGTTATTAAAATGTTTTCTTATGAATTCTTTTAATAGTTATAATTTAATATCATAATTCATGGTAGGGACATGCAAAAAAAGCTTTTGTTATTAGCATAGAAAAAGTCAAAAATGAAAAAAAGTTAATTTGAGAAAATCGAGAGTTGTGATTGATCGATAAGTTATTAAAACAACTGATTTTAGTATATAAATAATATAATACCTTATAAAAGAGGAACTCCCCTAAAAATCTCAATTAAGAAATTGAACTACCTAAAATACCTCTCACTTTTATTCATTAATTTAAATATCACCACCTAATATACCTATAATACCATATAAAAGGGAACTCCCCTAAAAATCTCAATTAAGAAATTGAACTACCTAAAATACCTCTCACTTTTATTCATTAATTTAAATATCACCACCTAATATACCTATAATACCATTAATGAAATAGTTTACAACGTAAATCCCTTAATCCTTATGCTTGAATTTCCAAGACCGTTGGATCTAGGGGTCAGATTATATATAAGCCATTGGATCTTGTCAGAAATAAGTTGTTATTAAATCAAACAATGCAAATTAAACATGAAATAAGCTGTAATTAAATCAAACAATGCGACTAAAAATGCAATAACCACATAATTAATTCTAAAATGCAAATTACAAAATCCAAAAACAAAGAGAATTAGTACCCGGCAGTAGCTTCAATGCGATCCCGCACAGATGCATTTGGGGGGAGCTTTGATTTATACACAGGAATAGTCAAAACTACTCCAAGATGATGAGAACCTAAGAGCATCTCCAATCACAACTTGATCAAAAGCTTTTTTTTAAAAAAAAGTCTTTGAATAGCTTTTTGTCATTGGAGAACATAGCTTTTTTCTTTAAAAGCTTGACCTTCCTCAACCTTTTGATCAATGACTTTTTTCTAATACACTCACATTAAATTTTGAATTCATGTTATTAAAATGTTTTCTTATGAATTCTTTTAATAGTTATAATTTAATATCATAATTCATGGTAGGGACATGCAAAAAAAGCTTTTGAAGGGTTATTAGCATTGGAGATGCTCTAAGAGCTTAAAAGGGCTTGTGAGCACTGCTTTCCTAGTTGATCGAGCCCTCAAGATGTTCTCTCGGTCCTCCTGTGATCAAATTCAAGATTCTTTCAAACTTAATTTTCAACGAAATACTACTCATATATGACTTGAAATCCAGAAAGTTAACAAATTTCACCTCGCCAGACATCATATCGAGCAAATTGAGGTAAGAAAGAGTTTCTTGAGCAAAAATTACAGGCGCATACTCATCACGGTGAGGTGAAGGTTCCTTGTTCTCCATTGTTCGTATTGTCCCGTCATGTTGACTTCTGAATTCTTCCCTCTCCGAATTCATCACTTTTTGTGCATATGCTACTCCACTCAATAAAGGTCTCTCAAATGATGTTCTTGCTGTATATTCAGCAAATGTTTCCTGCATAAGACAACACATAAATTACTTCAACTTACCCCCTACAAACTTAGCTTAAAATCTATAATATAACAAAGATGGTTACTTTTTTTTTTTACTTCTGAAAAGATGAAGACAAACAACACTGCCAAGTAGTCATGAAGACAGCTTTCTTATGCATTTGACTTTAACTATTTCAGTCAAATGAACAAATATTGCAACTTCAGATTTAAATATGGACTCTATAAAGTGTTTAACTTCAATAACTATTGATGAAAATAGATCAATGTTTCATTTACTTAAATAAAAAGTTTAAATGCAAAAACCAATTTTGTTAAAAAGGAAATTATTTCCCCCCTAAATTACCATTATAAAAACGCATAAACAAAAATGCAAAAAAGGGGTCAAACCTGGTCAATAACAGAAGGATTCTTGTAATAATGAAAAGTAGAAACCAAAACAGCAAGAGCATGGACATGATTAACACAAACACTAAACTGATCTTGTAACATTCTTGCTCTTTGATCACACATACTAACTAATCCTTCTTCAATTCTTTGTTGATGCCCTGCATCTATACATCTATATACTTCTACAGCAAAAAATCCAAATGTTATTAACCATATCCTTTGATTTGTTCTTGGTATATATGATGTATACTTCCTTTTTGTTCCCAATTGTTGCTCATTTAAACTCACTGCTACTAAATGATGATGCCTTTGCATTTGGAGACCCATCATTGTCCATCCAAACCTAAAAAAAAAAACCATACAAATCATACTTTTTGCACTTTCTACATACTAAATGAATAAATTCACCCAATTCTCAATCTCTAAAGCATAAACAACAAAACTTTAGCATAATTGTTACCTTTGCTTTTTTCAATCTTGGGTGGCATCAAAAACCTTGTAGAAGTGAAAACTGGAGTCTATGGATCAAAAAAATGAAGCTTAGGTACCTTCAAAGTGACATCAAGCAAATCAAACCTCAATCAAATTACATCAGCTGGCTATTATTACATGAAGAGAATACAATTTTAATGTTTGTAAACCAGGTGTACTGGAACTAGGATGTTTGGCGCACATCGATGTCGATGTATGTAAACATAAACGGTTTCAAGTTGAGCGGTGCATTTTTATTGAAACTCTTTTTTAGGGTAATACGAAAACTCATAAGAAAAGGTATTAAAAGACAACCATTATAAAAACGCATAAACAAAAATGCAAAAAAGGGATCAAACCTGGTCAATAACAGAAGGATTCTTGTAATAACGAAAAGTAGAAACCAAAACAGCAAGAGCATGAACATGATTAACACAAACACTAAACTGATCTTGTAACATTCTTGCTCTTTGATCACACATACTAACTAATCCTTCTTCAATTCTTTGTTGATGCCCTGCATCTATACATCTATATACTTCTACAGCAAAAAATCCAAATGTTATTAACCATAATGCTAAGTATATCCTTTGATTTGTTCTTGGTATATATGATGTATACTTCCTTTTTGTTCCCAATTGTTGCTCATTTAAACTCACTGCTACTAAATGATGATGCCTTTGCATTTGGAGACCCATCATTGTCCATCCAAACCTAAAAAAAAAACCATACAAATCATACTTTTTGCACTTTCTACATACTAAATGAATAAATTCACCCAATTCTCAATCTCTAAAGCATAAACAACAAAACTTTAGCATAATTGTTACCTTTGCTTTTTTCAATCTTGGGTGGCATCAAAAACCTTGTAGAAGTGAAAACTGGAGTCTATGGATCAAAAAAATGAAGCTTAGGTACCTTCAAAGTGACATCAAGCAAATCAAACCTCAATCAAATTACATCAGCTGGCTATTATTACATGAAGAGAATACAATTTTAATGTTTGTAAACCAGGTGTACTGGAACTAGGATGTTTGGCGCACATCGATGTCGATGTATGTAAACATAAACGGTTTCAAGTTGAGCGGTGCATTTTTATTGAAACTCTTTTTTAGGGTAATACGAAAACTCATAAGAAAAGGTATTAAAAGACAACCATTATAAAAACGCATAAACAAAAATGCAAAAAAGGGATCAAACCTGGTCAATAACAGAAGGATTCTTGTAATAATGAAAAGTAGAAACCAAAACAGCAAGAGCATGGACATGATTAACACAAACACTAAACTGATCTTGTAACATTCTTGCTCTTTGATCACACATACTAACTAATCCTTCTTCAATTCTTTGTTGATGCCCTGCATCTATACATCTATATACTTCTACAGCAAAAAATCCAAATGTTATTAACCATATCCTTTGATTTGTTCTTGGTATATATGATGTATACTTCCTTTTTGTTCCCAATTGTTGCTCATTTAAACTCACTGCTACTAAATGATGATGCCTTTGCATTTGGAGACCCATCATTGTCCATCCAAAACTACAAAAAAAACATACAAATCATACTTTTTGCACTTTCTACATACTAAATGAATAAATTCACCCAATTCTCAATCTCTAAAGCATAAACAACAAAACTTTAGCATAATTGTTACCTTTGCTTTTTTCAATCTTGGGTGGCATCAAAAACCTTGTAGAAGTGAAAACTGGAGTCTATGGATCAAAAAAATGAAGCTTAGGTACCTTCAAAGTGACATCAAGCAAATCAAACCTCAATCAAATTACATCAGCTGGCTATTATTACATGAAGAGAATACAATTTTAATGTTTGTAAACCAGGTGTACTGGAACTAGGATGTTTGGCGCACATCGATGTCGATGTATGTAAACATAAACGGTTTCAAGTTGAGCGGTGCATTTTTATTGAAACTCTTTTTTAGGGTAATACGAAAACTCATAAGAAAAGGTATTAAAAGACAACGCCATAACAACTACATTGCTCAAAATTTATCTAAAAAGCATATATATATATATATATACTAGGTCTTTTACCCGTGCATCGCGCAGATTGTTATAAATATTGTTTTATGAACAATCGCCTAATGCGACAAGTAAATGTTTTTAGCACAACTTTTGTTAAGCTTGCTTTGACATTTTTGACATGATAGATGCACGATTACACGAATTTTGTAAGAAGTATATAAGGACTAAAGAAATGCTATTTAGTTTGAAAGCTGTCAACAACTTAATCTTACGAAATTCATTTATTTGGTCTTCATAAAAAACTTCCACATGGTAATAAAGAACAAATCCGTACGTATCAATACCAATTCAGAATATATATAACAAAAAACAACAAATCAAACCTTGAAATCAATATGTATTAGCATGAGCCTGAAACAAAAAAACAAAACAAAATTAGTACATCGAACCTTAGAAATCGATACATACGTTAATCCATTCAGAAAGCAGTTGCATTTGAGAATGAGAGAGGGGATTTTAATTTTGAAATGAGAGCATCTGAGAAAGAGAGAGAAGGGATTTGAATTTTGAAACAATGAGAGCATTTGTGGAGTAAATATCAATAGGCGGTATAAAAGAGGCAGACACAATTTTTTAGAGAAGAAAGCCGTGAGTGATAAAGGGCAAAAAAGTAAAATTGCATGTCCCTCCGTGACTTTTGACCATTTGACTTTACGCGTAAATTGCCTAACAAATTTAATTAACGACTTAATTGAGTTCATTTTTTAGACATATTCGTAAGTCCCAACTCAATAGATGGCACTACCTGAAGACACCTCTATGTCGATGGTGGAGTTACTTTGCAATATATGCACTGAACTGGAGACGTCCAGTTGCAGTGTGTATATACCAAGTTCTAGATAGATTACTTATTTAAATGACAATAAGTAAAGAACAATGCAATAATACAAATAACTTGTAAAATAAATTGATGAGACAATATGTAATTTTTAATGTGTAATTTATTTATTGATGTTAAATAAATTACAAGGTTGTTGCGGAACCAAGATAATACAAGAATGTAAATATCCTAACAAGCTATGAAATACAATTGATCTACACTCGGAATTTCTCTAAACAATCGAAACACTTAAAGTTGTGAAATGTTCCTTTTAGCGATTGAGAGAATATTGCACAAGTTCACCAAGAATATTGCAGGTATGCAAAGTGTGAAGTATTCAACTTAAATTCTTGGTTGTGCAATGACTTGTATTTATAGGCAAAGTTAACATTGGGATGTTAACTTTGGCCGTACAAATGTGGTTGAGATCATTTAAGGAATAACATTTAATTCCTTAAAAAGCAGTGTAAAGTTGCAGGATAAAGCAACTTTACTCAACCACCTTTATGTACCTTTTTGCAATTAAATAATAAGATAAATCTTATTATCCAGATAATGGTACATAAAGCATATAAGTCAATTCCTCGTAATCAGTGTAAAGCTTTGTAAGGGCTTTCCACTGATGGTCTCCAGTTTGTAACTGACTAGAATGTCATCTGGGCTTCGCTGCCATTGGCATTCTCTATCTTCCACTTGTTGTCTTCGACTTCAACTGGAAGGTTTCTTCAACTGGTCAGTTCTCAACTGGAGGAAGTCTTCAGTTGCGTTGACTGTACGGTGCAACTGGACTTCAATATATTTCTGGACAAATCTTCTTGGTCACCAGTTTCACTGGTCTCCAGATGCAACTGGTGACTGGCAACTGTAAACTGGTGACTGGCCAGTTTCCAGGTGAACTGGTCCTAACAAATTCCCCCTATTTGTCTAGAAATATTGCCAAGTCTTTTTCAGTTCTTGTATCTGTACAAGTGTGAACTGGAGAGACTTGTTCGATTAAATCTATCTAAGTTTCCAAGGCATTTTTATAGATCAATAAATGTCTTGGTTTTTCTTTTAGGTTTGTTAGATTTTAATCTATTATCTACCTTGTGGTTACAAACTGGTAACTTCATTTATACAAGGAAATGAAATTTATACAAGTTACATAATGTAAAACAAAATTACAAGTAGATAACTGAAGAAAGAACTTAATGAGATGGCCCTTCGCCAGTTCTTCTTCTTTTGGTCACTGAAGAGATAGGCTGAGAGTCTTCAGGATCAAAATTCAACTTTTGCTCAAGATTTTCTTTATGTTGAATCTTGCCCCTTAAGAAATTTACCCATGCTTTCTCAAACCTATTCTTTTGTGCCTTCGCATCCAACACATTTACCATTTCAACCCATTCACTGAACCCATACTGCATAGCACCAGGATTGTCAGTTTTAACCAGTGGCCTTCTGGTATAACTAACTTCAACTTGAAAGACTTTGGTGCCTGGCTTGATTGTTACATTTACACCATTGATAGTACCACTATGTCTTCTGGTTGACATGATCTGGGAGTAATAGCTTCTTGCTTCAGATTCATTGGTTATTTTTATACTCCCAGCACCAGCAGCCAGTACAGCGGACTTGATGTCTTCATTAGATACCTCGCCAGTTGGTTCAACAAATGTACTAAGGTCAGCATCTCTTGACAGTGGTCTTCTTGGTTGTGGAATCCTTCTTGGTGGATTCAAAACTTTCTTCACAACCTTCTTGACATTTGCAATTCTTTTAAGAATCCCACTGGCCCTATTCTCCTTAGCCTTCTCCACTGATATGTTTAAGCTTCTGGCATCGAATTCAGCTTCATCCTCAGGATAGTGTTTGTCCAGTTCGACATCCAGCATTTCTTTCAACTGGTCAACTATCCTAGGATCATTCTTAACTCTAACATACTCTTCCTTAGTGATACCCAAAAGATTAGCATCACTCATATCAAGCAGCTTGATCTGTGCAAGATGTGCTCTGGCTTCAACTTGGTTTCTTTGTTTCATTTTCTTTCTTTCTTTAATATCATTTCCAAGTCTAGCCAGTCTTCTGCTATCACTATCTGAAACTGGAGGAAGTATATCAGCATTGCCAGTTTCTAACATTGGAATATCAGTGGCCAGCTGGGCAGATGCATCAACAGCTAAACCTTTTCCCTTATCCAAAACATTCCCCCTATCACCCACTTCACCAGATCCACCAATTCTTTGCTCACCAGCTTCAGTACTGGTAGCCACAATCAATTCTCTTCCAGATGAGGTTCTTCCAGGTGCAACTGGTGCAAGGACTGGACTTCTTTCCCCCTTGGCAGCATCTAGACCTGCCCTAATACCTTCCCATTCAGAGGGGTGAGATGGCAACCAGTCAAGAGGCTGCCATGATTGCAAGTCCTTGCACTCCTTGAAAATCCCACACATCATCCTGAAGGACCTCCACAAATGGTTGGTCTCCTTTGACTGGGTCAAGACATTTGCAGTAACCTGTTCTTGACCAGTTTTTAATTCATTTAAGATTTTGGAGTCTTCATCCAAACCAGACACAACCTTTTCCTTTACTTCATCATCCTTCTTCTTCAAATTCTCTACTTCAGTTGTCAGTTTATCTAAAGATTGAGCATGTAGAGATACCTGGGTGTTCAAATTCTCAATGCTGCCTCTCAACTGGTTGATCTCACTGGTGAGTGGGGCCAGATCAACCTGAGGAGTGGCCAGCTTGGTGATCTCAGACATCACCCTTTCAATCAATTGTGCTTCTCTAGCACCCAGCGTATCCTCTATCTTCTGACCAATTGAAGTCATCAACTGCTGTCCAAGTTCAGTTACATCTAGGCCAGGTTTTTCAATCAGATTCCTTTACCTGCCTTTCAATCTCTTTCAAATCAACCTCTGATGTTCTAACAGTGTTTCCGAGCAGGTTGGAGATTGAAGTTGTAACCTTGGACTGAGTGAGGTCAAAGGCTTCTTTCAAAGTACCAGCCAGATTATTACAGCCAGTGACCAACTCATTCAGCTTGTTGAACACCAAGTCTTCATTTGATGAAAACTTGTTTATCCCCAGATCAACCACCTTAATGTTTGTCAAGTGATCCTTGTGGTATCTGGAGAAAGACTTGGTGTTTTTGTCAAGTGTCTTTTGAATCTCCTCCACCCTGGTAAGAAGGTTTTGGAGATCGGCTTGTAAAGAGACAACTTGACTGTCCAGTGACGAAGGAGAAGGTGTCACTGGACCAGCAGCAGTTACTACTGGAGCAACTGGAGGAGGCAAACTTAAAGAAGTCTCCCCAGTTGTCATGCCAGCAGTTGAAGATATAATAGGAGTGGTGGATGAAGAAAGGACTGGAAAATCAATGTGTTGTTCATGCTGAGAATGCTCAGGTGTGAACAACGGCGTCGGTGGGGGTGGCATTTCTCGAGCAAATGAGAATTGCCCAGTTGGTGAAGGAGCGGTATAAGTTTGGAAAGATATATCAGTAGGCACATTTTCTTGGGATGGTGAAAGTGAAATTGATGCGTCTAGAAGCGAGACTGGAGATGAAGGGTTTTGAGCTTGTACAGAAGCCTCAAAAATCTCCAAGTCTGCTTCAGTACCTTTTGAATCCGAAGATTCAATAAGGATTTCCTCGTCATTAACATTCATGTCCAGATCCATGAATGTAACTGAGGGCTGACCAGTTTCCTGGACAGTCTCCAGATGACCTTCCCCAGTTTCCTGGATGGGTACATCTGTTGGAGGATCAGATACCGAAGTATCTTCACCAGGGATATATGTGATTGGGGTTGCTTCAGTTATGGTTGCTCTATCCTCAACCACAACATTAGACAAACTGGAGGGTCCCTCATTATTTTGAGGCCCGCCCAGTTGTCTTTCTGACTCACCTTCAATTGGTGCATCAGTTAAAGCAAATGCCAGTTGCATTCGATCTGGAATTTCGACCTCTCCAGCTTCAGATACCAGAGAGTCTAAATTCCTCAACAAATCTGGCCTTGTGTACGGTGAATCTGTACTTTTATACGCTTCATTGCCCAGAATTTGTTGAAAACAGAGAGAGAGAAACCTTGAAAAGGGGATACAAACACCCCTGGTGCCCTTCAGCTTTTGTACTAGGCTTCTATACAAAATATCTGCAAAGTCTACTCTCAAACCGTTCCACAAGCAGTAAGCCATCTCTGCTTGTGAGGAGTTAATCTGGTCAAGACCACCAGAACTCCCACCCATACTCTCCACCAGGTGGATGAAAAAATACCTCCATGAAGGTGTAAGACCCTTCATGGTCATCGCACCCTTCGTTTTCAACACCCCATTGTCCAAGCACTCCTTGTGTCCCATTTCAAGAAGGACTTGACGAAAATTTATGTTTGGGGGTAAAACGACTGGAGATTCACCCTCTCTCCAGTAATTGAGGTGTAAGGCATCCCTCAATACGTCAGCGGACAAGGTACACTGGATTGTTCCATCCTTTAATGTGAAACTAATGGAGGAACAATCGGAAGAAAGAGTGGCAGTGTACCAAAACTCACACAAGTAGTTGTGAAACAACTTGCGTGGGTTTAGAGAGAATGAGGGTCCTATTGGAGAATCCTTCAAAAACTTTTGGATTCTACCAATAAGGGTATTGGACCCTTGAGATCCTTGTAAGCTTGCCATCGGATTATTGGGATTTAGTTTGATGACCGAAGCATTACTAGGAGCACCAGATGCCGGTTTGACATCTGGTGAAGGAGCATATGGAACAGTCAAGAGATTTACATCTCTTGAACGAGATGATTTAGGTGCCATTGGAAAATGAAATTGAAATTGAATTAGGGTTCTTGATTTGTGAAGCAGAGAGAGAAATGAAACAATTTTGATGATTGGGAAGTAAATAAAAGAATGTAGAAGGAAGTAAATGAGTTCGGAGTAAATAAGGGTATTTATAAGGGATTCAAGATCCCAATGAAGTACCAAAATTATATTTTATTTAACAAAATCCTTTTTGTAGATATTTTGACAAAGTAAGTTTGAATTTTGAATTAAAATCATAATTTGCCATGTCAACATTAAGTGCTACCATGTCAGCATTAAATGCTACGACGGCTTATCTTACCCACGCACCCACTCACTTTTTATTTTCCCAATACAAACAGTTGTCAAGTACTAAAATAGCTTTAAACACGTCAGATCACGATACCAAGTGGTTTAAAACACTCGAGTACCATCACGTGTCACACATATTGACCAAGTATTTCTAACGTTATAAAAACAAGACAAGACTGAACCTGGTCACTGGAGGATCAGTCTAGTGCCAGTTTCCAACTGAAGAGTTCTCCAGTTGCCATTTTCAAACAAAAAAATGAATTTTAGTCAGAAAATTATTTTGAGTCTTTCCCCCTAAAATGATGATCCAGAAATCAATTAGTGCCAAGATAGTATCACAAAGGCGTTCGATAGCCTGGCGAACAAGGATTATCTGGACCTCCTCAACTGGAGAACTTCATCAGTGTCACTGACGCGTTCAATAACAAAGAAATCTCCAGTTTTAAGGATTTAGCATTCCCAGTTCGCTGATGAGATGTTTAAAGGTTTTCTCATCGAGAGGTTTTGTAAAAACATCAGCTAACTGTTTGTCAGTGGGGATGAAATGAATTTCAATGTCTCCTTTCATAACATGATCACGATAAAATGATACCTGATGTCAATATGCTTTGTTTTGGAGTGCATCACTGGGTTGTGAGATATAGCAATTGCACTGGTGTTGTCACAAAAGATTGGGGTCCTTGTATACTTTTGACCATAATCTAGTAACTGGTTCTTGATCCAGAGAATCTGGGCACAGCAACTGGCCGCAGAAATGTACTCTGCCTCAGCAGTGGACATAGAGACTGAAGTCTGCTTCTTGCTGGTCCAACTTACCAGTTTTCCTCCAAGGAAATGACAACCACCAGTTGTTGATTTTCTATCTATCTTACAACCTGCATGATCAGAATCTAAATAACCCATTAGATCTAATCCTGAGCCTTTGGGGTACCAAAGACCAAGATTAGGACACCCTTTCAGGTATCTAAAGATACGCTTTACAGCGTGCAAATGTGATTCTTTAGGGTTAGCCTGAAACCTGGCACATAAACATGTTGCAAACATTATATCTGGTCGACTGGCAGTTAAGTACATCAGTGAACCAACCATACCACGATAGTCAGTTATGTTAACTGGTTTGCCAGTTGGGTCAGAGTCCAAATTTAATGGTGCTGCAATAGGTGTGTTTTTCGATGGGATTGAATCATATTTGTATTTTCTTAACAAATCTCTGACATATTTCCTTGGTTTATGAAAATTCCATTTTCAGTTTGCTTAATTTGAAGACCTAAGAAAAATGTTAATTCACCCATTAAACTCATCTCATACTCAGATGACATGATTTTAGAAAACTTTTACACATTGCATCATCAGTTGAACCAAAAATAATGTCATCAACATAAATTTGTACCAATAAGATATTACCTCTTTCTTTAAAGATAAACAAGGTATTATCTATTGCACCTCTTTGAAAGCCATTTTTAAGAAGATGTTTAGTTAGAATGTCATACCAGGCTCTTGGGGCTTGTGTTAGACCATACAAAGCTTTATCAGTCTATAGACCCAATGTGGATGCTTCTCATCGATGAAACCTGGACAGCAGATGGGATGCATAAGCCAGAAATATTCTTATGGCTTCAAGTCTTGCAACTGGAGCAAAAGTTTCATCAAAGTCAACGCCCTCTGCTTGACAATAACCCTGGGCAACTAGTCTGGCCTTGTTTCTTACAACATGGCCATCTTCATCCATCTTGTTTCGGTAGACCCATCTGGTACCAATGGGTTCTTTCTTTAACCCTGGTGGACAAGGAACAAGCTCCCAAACATTGTTTCTTTCAAACTGGACGAGCTCTTCTTGCATAGCTTCCACCCAGCTTGGGTCTGCCATAGCCTCGTCAATCTTATTTGGTTCAATTAAAGATAAGAAGGTGACGTTTAAGCATTGCTCACTGGTGGCTCTTCTAGTCTGAACCCCACTATTTGGATCTCCCACAATCTGTTTAATTGGATGGGCTCGAGTCCATCTAGTGTATTGACTAGGCTGGTGAACTACAATATCAGTGCAAGTCACCTGGCGATCTTCTTCAGTTGCAGCAGCATCTGGAGGAGGATCGGTCCAAACTACTTCTACATCCTCATCAGAGTCAATGAGGTCACGATTTGCATCATGAAATTCTTCATTCAAGGGCATTTCTTGAAGAACTGGAGAAGTTGGAGTTCGAACTGGTGCTGATATTAGAGTGGCACGTACATCAGATCCAATCACCAATTCTTGTGGTAAGTTGAAATTGATGGAAGGATAAAATGATGTGTCGCTGGTGGTGTTCTTCTTCTTAACTGGTTCCAATTTGTTGTAACTGGAAACATCTTTTGGTGAAACAACTGACGGATGAACTTGGTCAGTTTCACCAAAATTGATTGGAACGACTGGAGTAATATCAAGGCTTGGTCTCTTGTTGATTGCTTCAGTTGATTCGTCGAATGTGACATGATTTGTCTCATGAACCTTTTGGAGTCTATAATTATAAACTCTAAAGGCCTTTCGAATATCTGAATAACCTAAAAATACCCCATCATCAGCTTTAGCATCAAACTTTCCAAGCTGACTGGAATCGTTTAAGATATAAACTGGACAACCAAATACATGAAAGTATCCAATATTTGGTTTACGATTCCTGAGTACTTCTTCATAGGCAGTCTTCTTATGTCTCTTGATGTAGACTGACCGGTTTTGGGTGTGACAAGCAGTTACAACTGCCTCAGCCCAAAAACTGGTGGGAAGACCAGATTCAGATAGCATACTTCTGGCGGCTTCTATCAGTATGCGATTCTTTCTTTCCACAACTCCATTCTGCTCTGGAGAGTCTGCTGATGAGAAGTTTTGAGAGATGCCAGTGTCATTGCAAAATGTTTCGAGTACCTTATTTTGGAATTCAGTACCATTATCACTTCGCAACTGACAAACTTTTCGAGTATACTTGAGTTCAATTCGCTTGATGAGAGAGATGATTTCAGCAGGTGCATCACTTTTGGATCTGATGAATACCACCCAGCAGTATCTGGTGAATTCATCAACCACAACTAGAGTGTACTTCTTTCCAGCTCTAGTTTGAACATTCACTGGACCAAAAAGATCCATATGAAGCATGTGAAGAGGTTCAGTGATGCTAAAATTTTGCCTAGTTTTGAAACTGGCCCTTTTCTGCTTGCCCATCTCACACCCTGGACATGGCTTTTCTTTATTAAAAGAAATCTGAGGTATCCCATCAACCAGTTGTTTGCGAGACAACTTGTTAATATTTTTGAAATTAAGATGGGATAATCTTTTATGCCAAAGCCAGTTGGTGTCCTCATCAGCCTTGGTATAGAAACATTGCTCTTTTGGAGCTGGTTCCATATCCATGATGTACACATTGCCTTTTCTTGGTGCAACCATCACCACTTTCCAATCCTTGTTAAATATGGTGCCTTGAGCAATATCGAACAAAACTCTGAAGCCATCATCACAAAGTTGGCTGACACTGATTAGGTTGTATTTCAAACCATTCACAAATGCAACTCCTTTGAATTCGACTTGTCCATTATTGAGCACACCATATCCTTCAGTCTTTCCAGATTGATCATTACCAAACGTCACTGTCGGTCCATCTTGGACAGTGAACTCTTCAAGCAGGGGCTTACATCCGGTCATAGTCCGGCCAGCAGCGCTGTCCAGATACCAGATATTCTTCTTTCGATCGCCCTACACACACACAAGAATCATTAGTTATTTTTGTGAACCCATCTTTTCTTGATGGGTTCACTGGACTTCTCTACAGAAGTCACAGTAGATTGTTGTGGTGTTGAACCGGAGGCAGCATCTGGAGCTTTTTCACCAGCTCCAGGTGCAGGAGTAAAAACGATTGGTATTTGATACCTACTCCCCTTTTTCTTATCAGATTTTGTTCCAGATGGAACATTCTTTTGATTTGGTTTTGAGGAGATTGAAATATTTTGTTTAAAAACTGGAGGTGATACACCTCCTTCCAGATTTTTAATCCGGGCAGTACAACTCTGAACCTGTCGAGACAAAAGTTGGAGTTGACTTTCCAAATTAAACAAAATATTATTTTCTTCAGGCAGCTGAACCTTGGACCTTGGTTCAGCTGGAGTTTTAGTTTGTCGGGTCTTGGGCACCTTAGACTTTTGAGGTAAAGGCTTGAACCAAAGACTTTTGAGGTAAAGGCTTGTTACCAGTGGCCTTTTTGACTGGAGCTTTAGCCTGTTTGGCTCCAGTTTTAACCTCAAAGGGGGTGGTCTCAATGGATTCAGTTTCAACAGCTTCAGGTTGATCATAAGGTGTTTCAACCTTGAGAGCTGGAGGCAATGCATGAATATCTGGTATGAGAGCTGCCATCTCCAGATCTCCAGATTTCCATGCATTCTTCTGGGCATCGATAGTTCTTGAAAATGCATCATAGTTTTTTGCCAGATGCTTTTACCCATGACTTGATAATCTTTTGTTCTTTTTCAAGATCAGAAAATAATTTTTGATTATCAAGTTCTAAAGCCTCAATCTTTAAAACTGTCTCCTTGAGAGCCAACTGGACACTTTGTAAATCATTAAGTTGTGGCTTAACATTGTTCAGTTCAATTAAGATAGTGTCAAGATATCTTTCACTATCAGATCTTACAGTTTCCACAAAAGCTAAATCACCACTTAATGATTCAGCCAGGTCCAGTTTCAGTTCAGGGTCAACCTGATTATCATAGTCACTTACCTTCTTCAAGATGATGTCCACCCATCTTCCAGTGATGACATCTTCTTTTGCCACGTGCGGTTGTTGCTCTTCCAAGGCCATGAAACACATGTCCCTTTCCTCTTCTTCATCAGCTGATGAGTCATCAGATTACTCCCATTTTCCCTCAGTTTATGCCATTAAGCACTGATCCTTTTCCTTTTCCATAGACAGGAGGGCAATCTGGGCCTTAAGCTTCTTGTATTTAGCTTTGTAGCTATCATCAGGCCGATTGAAATTAGGGACAGGGGGGCCAGTTTGGTTGTTCAACTGACTAGATCTGCATTCCTTCATAAAGTGACCTTTCTTACCACACTTATAGCATGTAAGATTAGTCTTATCCAGAGAGCTGGAGCTGGAAGCATTGTTTGGGGCCATTAAATCTTTTAGATTTATGCTTAAACCTGTTAAAGGTTTTAGCAATCATGGCTACCAGATCATCATCGTCAGCTTCCTCACAACCATCACTGATTTCAGTGGTCAGACCAGAATTCAAGAAACTGTTTAACATCTCCTTCATCGAGTGTACCTGGACACTCTCTACAGACATTAAAGCATGTTAGTCCCAACTCGTTAGATGGTACTACTGAAGACACCTCTATGTCGATGGTGGAGTTACTTTGCAATATATTCACTAAACTGGAGATGACCAGTTGCAGTGTATATATACCAAGTTCTAGATAGATTACTTATATAAATGACAATAAGTAAAGAACAATGCAATAATACAAATAACTTGTAAAGAAACTTGATGAGACAATATGTAATTTTTCAATGTAATTTATTTATTGATAGTAAACAAATTACAAGGTTGATGCGGAACCAAGATAATACACGAATGTAAATATCCTAACAACCTATGAAATACAATTGATCTATACTCGGAATTTCTCACTACAATCGAAACACTTAAAGTTGTGAAATGTTCCTTTTAACGATTGAGAGAAGATTGCACAAGTTCACCAAGAATATTGCAGGTTTGCAAAGTGAAGTGTTTGTATGTTTTTCACTGTGTGTGAATTCGGTTTGTGAGATAAAACACTTAATATTCTTGTTGTGCAATGACTTGTATTTATAGGCAAAGGTTAACATTGGGATGTTAACCTTAGCCGTATAAATGTGATTGGAGCATTTAAGGAATAGTATTTTATTCCTTAAAAGCCGTGTAAAGTTGCACGTCAAAGCAACGTTACATATTCACCTTTATGTACTATATTACTTAAATAATAAGACAAGGCTTATTATCTGGTAAAGAGTACATAAAGTATACAAGTCAATTCCTCGTAATCAGTGTAAAGCTTTGTAAGGGCTTTCCACTGATGGTCTCCAGTTTGTAACTGACTAGAATGTCAACTGGGCTTCGCTGCCATTGTCATTCTCTATCTTCCATTTATTGTCTTTGACTTCAACTGGAATGCTTCTTCAACTTGATCAGTTCTCAACTGGAGGAAGTCTTCAGTTGCGTAACTGTACGGTGCAACTGGACTTCAATATATTTCTCGACAAATCTTCTTGGTCACCAGTTTACTGGTCACCAGGTGCAACTGGTGACTGGTCAGTGTCAACTGGTGACTGGTCAGTGTCAACTGGTGACTGGCCAGTTCCAGGTGAACTGGTCCAACAAATTCCCCCTATTTGTCTAGAAATATAATCTAAGTCTTGTTCTAGTTTTTGTATCTGTACAAGTGTTAACTAGTGAGACTTGTTCGATTTAAATCTATCTAGGTTTCTAAGGCATTTTTATAGATCAATAAATGCCTTAGGATTTTTCTTTTAAGTTTGTTAGATTTTAATCTATTATCTACCTTGTGGTTACAATCTGGTAACTTCATTTATACAAGGAATGAAATTTACAAGAGTTACAAGAAAGTAAACAAAATACAAGAAGATAAAATGAAGAAGAACTTAAACAGATGGCCCTTCGCCAGTTCTCCTTCTTTTGGCAACTGTAGACATTAGCTGTAGTTTGGTCTTGACCAGTTTTCAAGTCTTTCAATAGTTGTGAATCTTCACTTAAACCTTTAACCACTTGTTCCTTCACTTCATCATCCTTCTTTTTCAAATTATCCACTTCAGTTACCAGTTGCTTTTGCTTGTTCAACAGTGGCCGGCATAACTCCCTTTCCTTTATCCTTGTTCCCCCTATCAACAACATCATCAAATTTTTCAATAACATGTTGCTGGTCATCACCTTCATCTGACCCAACAACAGTTCTTTCAACCAGCTGCCTTGCATGAACTGGACCTGGCAGTCTTGGTCCAGGTGCAAGGATATTCCTTCGTTCCCTTTCCCCCTTGGCAGCTTCTAGACCTGCACGAACAGCTGCCCAGTCTTCATTACTGGAGGGCAAACGGGCTAGAGGCTGCCACGTTTGCATATCCTTGCACTCTTTAAAAACTGTGCACATCATGCGGAAGGATCTCCACAAGTGGTTAACTTCTTGAGACTGGGACAAGACATTAGCTGTAGTTTGGTCTTGACCAGTTTTCAAGTCTTTCAATAGTTGTGAATCTTCACTTAAACCTTTAACCACTTGTTCCTTCACTTCATCATCCTTCTTTTTCAAATTATCCACTTCAGTTACCAGTTGCTTGATTGATAAACTATGAGAGGCTAACTGAGTGTTTACTGCATTGACTGCACCCCTTAACTGCCTAACTTCGAGTGCCAGAGGCTCCAGATTTACTTGAGTAGAGGGGAGCTTGGCAATTTCAGCCATTACCTTCTTAACCAACTCATCTTCACGACTGGCCAGTTTGTCATCAATAATCTGGCCAACTGAAGATGCCACCTGCTGTCCAACCTCAACTACATTAAGGCCAGGTCTATCAAACAATTCCTTGACCTGCCTCTCTATCTCCTTCAGATCAACCTCTGATGATCGAACAGTGCTATTCAGTAGGTTGGAGATAGATGTATTGACATTTGAACGAGTTAAGTCAAAAGCTTCTTTCAAAGATGTGGTCAGATTGTTACAGCTGGTGACTAACTCATTCAACTTCCTGAATACCAAGTCCTCATTTGCAGCGAATTTATTTATTCCCAAATCAACAACCTTAGAATTTGTGATTGTGTCCTTGTTGAATTTGGAAATTGACTTGGCATTCTGCTCAATTGTCTTATGAACACCCTCCACCCGTTTAATCAGGTTTTGGATGTCGGTTGAGAAAGAGACAAATTGAGTCTCCAGTGACAGAGGAGAAGTTGTCACTGGACCAGTAGCAGGATGTACCAGTTCAACTGGAGGGGGCAAAACAAAGGAAGCCTCTCCAGTTGTTCCAGTAGAAGAAGTAAAAATTGGTAGTGAAAAAGAACGATGAAGAGTTTCAATGTGTCGGTCAGGCTGAGAATGCTCAGGTGTGACCAACGGCGGCGGTAGGGAAGTTTGTCTATTTCTAGACACAAAAGGAGTTGTTGGAGTTCTTTGTGGGGAAGTATGGGGAAGCGTATCTGTATGTGAAACTGAAACTTGTGGTTCTAGGGGCTGATCAAAGAAAGAAGGGAGTTGATCATGTACAGATGCATCAACCATTTCTTGATCAGTTTGTGTTCCTTCCGAATCCGAAGATTCAAGATGGAACTCATCCTCATTTATGCCTAGATTCATAAATGATAGGGATGGCTGAACATCAAGTTCAGACTCCTGATGACCAGTTCCAGTTACCTGGATGGTTTCATCAGTTTGAGGATCAGATGCCGAAACATCTTCACCAGGGATAGACGTGATAGGAATGGCATCAGTTATGGTTGTTCTATCCTCAACCACAACTTGAGACGAACTGGAGGGTCCCTCATTATTTTGAGGCCCGCCCAGTTGTCTTTCTGATTCACTTTCCAAAGGTGCATCAGTTTTAGCAAATGCAAGGAGCATTTGTTTAGGAAGTTCAACCTCACCAGGTTCAGATACCAGTGCGTCGAGATTCCTTAGCATATCTGGAGCAGTAAATGGAGATTCTGTATCATAGTATGCTTCTCTGCCCAGAATACGCTTGAAACAAAGAGAGAGGAACCTGGAGAAGGGAATGCAAACACCCCTTGTGCCCTTCAGTTTTATGACCAGGCTTCTGAACAATATATCCGCAAAGTCCACCCTCAAGCCATTCCACAAGCAGTAAGCCATCTCTGCTTGTGAGGAGTTTATCTGGTCAAGGCCACCAGAACTCCCACCCATGCTTTCCACCAGGTGTATGAAGAAATACCTCCATGAAGGTGTAAGGCCCTTCATGGTCATAGCACCCTTGGTCTTCAAAACCCCATTGTCCAAGCACTCCCTATGCCCCATCTCTAGGAGTACTTGACGAAAATTGATGTTTGGGGGTAAGACCACTGGAGATTCACCCTCTCTCCAGTAGTTGAGGCTTAAAGCATCCCTCAACGTATCCGCTGACAAGGCACACTGGATTGTTCCATCCTTTAAAGTGAAACTGATGGAGGAACAATCGGAAGAAAGAACAGCAGTGTACCAAAACTCACATAAGTAGTTGTGAAACAACTTACGTGGGTTAAGGGAGAAAGAGGGTCCTATTGGAGAATTTTTCAAAAATTTTCGAATTCTACCAATAAGGGTGTTGGACCCTTGAGAACCTCGTAAGCTTGCCATTGGATTGTTGGGGTTTAGTTTAATGGCAGAGGCATTACTAGGTGCACCTGGTGCCGGATGGACACCAGGTAAAGGAGCATATGGAGTCGTTAAGAGATTTACATCTCTTGAACGAGAAGATTTAGGAGCCATTGGAAATTGAAAGTGAAATTTAGGATTTAGGGTTCTTGATTTATGAAGTAGAGAGTGAAAAGAAGCAATTTCTGATGATTGGAAAGTAAATGAAGAGAGTAAATGAAGAGAATGAAAAGAGAGTAAATGAGTTTCGGAGTAAATAAGGGTATTTATAAGGGGATTCAAGATCAATGAAGAGAGTAAATGAAGAGAAAATGAAGAAGTAAATGATTGGAAGTAAATGAAGAGAGTAAATGAAGAAGTAAATGAAGAGAGTAAATGAAGAGAGTAAATGAAGAGAGTAAATGAAGAGAGTAAATGAAGAGAGTATTGGAAGTAAATGAAGAGAGTAAATGAAGAGAGTAAATGAAGAGAGTAAATGAAGTAAATGTGTTATGAAGTAAATAAGGGTATTTATAAGGGGATTCAAGATCCCAATGTAAAACCAAAAATCATATTTTATTAAACCAAAATGAAGAGAGTAAATGAAGAGAGTAAATGAAGATAATGAAAAGAGAGTAAATGAAGAGAGTAAATGAAGAGAGTAAATGAAGAGAGTAAATGAAGAGAGTAAATGAAGAGAGTAAATGAAGGGTATGAAAGAGTAAATGAAGAGAGTAAATGAAGAGAGTAAATGAGAGAGTAAATGAAGAGAGTAAATGAAGAGGATGAAAAAGAAAGTAAATGAAGAGAGTAAATGAAGAGAGTAAATGAAGAGAATGAAAGAAGAAAGTAAATGAGTTAGAGAGTAAATAAGGGTATTTATAAGGAGAGATTCAAGATAAATGAAGAGAGTAAATGAAGAGAGTAAATGAAGAGAATGAAAAGAGAATAAATGAGTTTTAGAGTAAATAAGGGTATTTATAAGGGGATTCAAGATCCCAAGAGATAAATGAAGAAGTAAATGAAGAGAGTAAATGAAGAGGATGAAAAAGAAAGTAAATGAGAGAGTAAATGAAGGGTAAATGAAGAGAGAATGAAGAGAGTAAATGAAGGAGTAAATCTTGAAGAAGTAGAGAGTGAAAAGAAGCAGATGATTGGAAAGTAAATGAAGAGAGTAAATGAAGAGAAGAAGTAAATGAGTTTTTGAGTAAATAAGGGTATTTAAAGGGTTTTAGGATCCCAAAGAAATACCAAAATAATATTTTAATAAGACAATCCTTTTTGTAGATATTTTTACAAAAGTTGGTTTGAACTTTGAAATAAAATATTGATTTGCCATGTAAGCATTAAATGCTACGACGGCTTATCTTACCCACGCGCCCACTCACTTTGTTTTCCCAATGTAAACAGTGTTCAAGTACTAAAAATGGTTGTAAACACGTCAGATCACGATATCAAGTGGTTTAAAACACTCGAGTATCATCACGTGTCACACAAATTGACCAAGTATTTGTAACGTTAATAAAATTAAGATAAAGACTGAACCTGGTCACTGGAGGATTAGTCCAGTGCCAGTTTCCAACTGAAGAGGTTCTCCAGTTGCATTTTCAAACAAAAACGAATTTTAGTCAGAAAATTATTTTGAGCCTTTCCCCCTAAAATGATGATCCAGATATCAGTTAGTGCCAAGATAGTATCACAAAGGCGTTCGATAGCCTGGCGAGCAAAGATGATCTGGACCTCCTCAACTGGAGAACTTCATCAGTGTCACTGACGCGTTCAATAACAAAGAAAGCTCCAGTTAAGGGTTTAACATTCCCAGTTCGCTGATGAGATGTTTAAAAGTTTTCTCATCGAGAGGTTTTGTAAATACATCAGCTAACTGTTTATCAGTGGGGATGAAATGAATTTCAATATCTCCTTTCATAACATGATCTCGAATAAAGTGATACCTGATATCAATATGCTTTGTTTTGGAGTGCATCACTGGGTTGTGAGATATAGCAATTGCACTGGTGTTGTCACAAAAGATTGGGGTCTTAGTAAACTTTAGACCATAATCTAGTAACTGGTTTTTGATCCAGAGAATCTGGGCACAACAACTGGCCGCAGAAATGTACTCTGCCTCTGCAGTGGACATAGAGACTGAAGTCTGCTTCTTGCTGGTCCAACTCACCAGTTTTCCTCCAAGGAAATGACAACCACCAGTTGTTGATTTTCTATCTATCTTACAACCTGCATGATCAGAATCTGAATAACCCATTAGATCTAATCCTGAACCTTTGGGGTACCAAAGGCCAAGATTAGGACACCCTTTCAGGTATCTAAAGATACGCTTTACAGCGTGCAAATGTGATTCTTTAGGGTTAGCCTGAAACCTGGCACATAAACATGTTGCAAACATTATATCTGGTCGACTAGCAGTTAAGTACATCAGTGAACCAACCATACCTCTATAGTCAGTTATGTTAACTGGTTTGCCATTTGGGTCAGAGTCCAAATTCAATGGTGCTGCAATAGGTGTGTTTTTTGATGGGATTGAATCATATTTGTATTTTCTTAACAAATCTCTGACATATTTTCCTTGGTTTATAAAAATACCATGTTCAGTTTGTTTAATCTGAAGACCTAGGAAAAATGTTAATTCACCCATTAAACTCATTTCATACTCAGATGACATGATTTTAGCAAACTTTTTACACATTGCATCATCAGTTGAACCAAAAATAATGTCGTCAACATAGATTTGTACCAATAAGATATTACCTCTATCTTTCAAGATAAACAAGGTATTATCTATTGCACCTCTTTGAAAACCATTTTTAAGAAGATGTTTAGTTAGAGTGTCATACCAGGCTCTGGGGGCTTGTCTTAGACCATACAATGCTTTGTTCAGTCTATAAACCCAATGAGGATGCTTCTCATCGATGAAACCTGGAGTCTGCTTAACATAAACTTCTTCTTCCAATGTTCCATTAAGGAACGCACTTTTGACATCCATCTGGAAGACCTTGAACTGCAGATGGGCTGCATAAGCCAAAAATATTCGTATGGCTTCAAGTCTTGCAACTGGAGCAAAAGTTTCATCAAAGTCAACGCCCTCTGCTTGACAATAACCCTGGGCAACTAATCTGGCCTTGTTTCTTACAACATGGCCATCTTCATCCATTTTGTTCCGGTAGACCCATCTGGTACCAATAGGTTCTTTCTTCAACCCTGGTGGACAAGGAACAAGCTCCCAAACATTGTTCCTTTCAAACTGGAGGAGCTCTTCTTGCATAGCTTCCACCCAGCTTGGGTCTGCCAAAGCCTCGTCAATCTTCTTCGGTTCAATTAAGGATAAGAAGGTGACGTTTAAGCATTGCTCACTGGTGGCTCTTCTAGTCTGAACCCCACTAGTTGGATCACCCACAATTTGTTCAATTGGGTGGGCTTGAGTCCATCTAGTGTATTGACTAGGCTGGTGAACTACAACATCAGTGCAAGTCACCTGGCGATCTTCTTCAGTTGCAGCAGCTTCTGGAGAAGGATCAGTCCATACAACTTCTACATCCTCATCAGAGTCAATGAGGTCTCGATTTGCATCATGAAATTCCTCATTAGAAGGTATTTCACGAACAACTGGAGAAGTAGGTGTTTGAACTGGTGCTGATGTTGGTGTGGCACGTACATCTGATCCAATCACCAATTCTTGTGGTAAGTTGAAATTGATGGAAGGATAGAATGAAGTGTCACTGGAGGTCTTCTTCTTCTTAACTGGTTCCAGTTTGTTGTAACTGGAAGCATCTTCTGGTGAAACAACTGACCGATGAACTTGGTCAGTTTCACCAAAGTTGATTGGAATGACTGGAGAGATATCAAGGGTTGGTCTCTTGTTGATTGCTTCAGTTGATTCGTCGAACGTGACATGAATTGTCTCATGAACCTTTTGGAGTCTATAGTTATAAACTCTAAAGGCCTTTCGAATATCTGAATAGCCTAAAAATACTCCCTCATCAGCTTTAGCATCAAACTTTCCAAGCTGACTGGAATCGTTTAGTATATAAACTGGACAACCAAATACATGGAAATATCCAATATTTGGTTTTCGATTCCTAAGTACTTCGTAGGCAGTCTTCTTATGTCTCTTGATGTAGACTGACCGGTTTTGAGTGTGGCAAGCAGTTGCAACTGCCTCAGCCCAAAAACTGGTGGGAAGACCAGATTCAGATAGCATACTTCTGGCGGCTTCTATCAGTGTACGATTCTTTCTTTCAACAACTCCATTTTGCTCTGGGGAGTGAACTGATGAGAAGTTTTGAGAGATGCCAGTGTCAGTGCAAAATGTTTCAAGTACTTTGTTTTGGAATTCAGTACCATTATCACTTCGCAACTGACGAACTTTTCGAATATACTTGAGCTCAATTCTTTTGATGAGTGAGATGATTTCAGCAGGGGCATCACTCTTGGATCTGATGAATACCACCCAGCAGTATCTGGTGAATTCATCAACCACAACTAGAGTGTACTTCTTTCCAGCTCTAGTTTGAACATTCACTGGACCAAAGAGATCCATATGTAGCATGTGAAGAGGTTCAGTGATGCTGAAATTTTGCCTAGTCTTGAAACTGGCTCTTTTCTGCTTGCCCATCTCACAACCTGGACATGGCTTTTCTTTATTGAAAGAAATCTGAGGTATCCCATCAACCAGTTGCTTGCGAGACAACTTGTTAATGTTCTTGAAATTTAGGTGGGATAACCTCTTGTGCCATAGCCAGTTGGTGTCCTCATCAGCCTTGGTATAGAAACATTGCTCTTTTGGAGCAGGTTCCATATCCATGATGTACACATTTCCTTTTCTTGGTGCAATCATCACCACTTTCCAATCCTTGTTAAATATGGTGCCTTGAGCAATATCGAACAATACCCTGAAGCCATCATCGCAAAGTTGGCTTACACTGATCAGGTTGTATTTCAAACCATTCACAAATGCAACTCTTTTGAATTCGACTTGTCCATTATTGAGCACACCATATCCTTCAGTCTTTCCAGATTGATCGTTACCAAATGTCACTGTCGGTCCATCTTGGACAGTGAACTCTTCCAGTAGGGGCTTACATCCGGTCATAGTCCGGCCAGCAGCGCTGTCCAGATACCAGATATTCTTCTTTCGATCGCCCTACACATACACAAAATCATTAGTTCTTTTTGTGAACCCATCTTTTCTTGATGGGTCCACTGGGCTTCTCTACGGAAGCCACAGTCGATTGTTGAGATGTGGAACTGGAGGCTACATCTGAAGCTTTTTCACCAGCTTCAGGTGCAGGAGTAAAAACAATTGGTATTTGATACTTACTCACCTTATTTTTACCAGATTTGCTTCAGTTGATTCGTCGAACGTGACATGAATTGTCTCATGAACCTTTTGGAGTCTATAGTTATAAACTCTAAAGGCCTTTCGAATATCTGAATAGCCTAAAAATACTCCCTCATCAGCTTTAGCATCAAACTTTCCAAGCTGACTGGAATCGTTTAGTATATAAACTGGACAACCAAATACATGGAAATATCCAATATTTGGTTTTCGATTCCTAAGTACTTCGTAGGCAGTCTTCTTATGTCTCTTGATGTAGACTGACCGGTTTTGAGTGTGGCAAGCAGTTGCAACTGCCTCAGCCCAAAAACTGGTGGGAAGACCAGATTCAGATAGCATACTTCTGGCGGCTTCTATCAGTGTACGATTCTTTCTTTCAACAACTCCATTTTGCTCTGGGGAGTGAACTGATGAGAAGTTTTGAGAGATGCCAGTGTCAGTGCAAAATGTTTCAAGTACTTTGTTTTGGAATTCAGTACCATTATCACTTCGCAACTGACGAACTTTTCGAATATACTTGAGCTCAATTCTTTTGATGAGTGAGATGATTTCAGCAGGGGCATCACTCTTGGATCTGATGAATACCACCCAGCAGTATCTGGTGAATTCATCAACCACAACTAGAGTGTACTTCTTTCCAGCTCTAGTTTGAACATTCACTGGACCAAAGAGATCCATATGTAGCATGTGAAGAGGTTCAGTGATGCTGAAATTTTGCCTAGTCTTGAAACTGGCTCTTTTCTGCTTGCCCATCTCACAACCTGGACATGGCTTTTCTTTATTGAAAGAAATCTGAGGTATCCCATCAACCAGTTGCTTGCGAGACAACTTGTTAATGTTCTTGAAATTTAGGTGGGATAACCTCTTGTGCCATAGCCAGTTGGTGTCCTCATCAGCCTTGGTATAGAAACATTGCTCTTTTGGAGCAGGTTCCATATCCATGATGTACACATTTCCTTTTCTTGGTGCAATCATCACCACTTTCCAATCCTTGTTAAATATGGTGCCTTGAGCAATATCGAACAATACCCTGAAGCCATCATCGCAAAGTTGGCTTACACTGATCAGGTTGTATTTCAAACCATTCACAAATGCAACTCTTTTGAATTCGACTTGTCCATTATTGAGCACACCATATCCTTCAGTCTTTCCAGATTGATCGTTACCAAATGTCACTGTCGGTCCATCTTGGACAGTGAACTCTTCCAGTAGGGGCTTACATCCGGTCATAGTCCGGCCAGCAGCGCTGTCCAGATACCAGATATTCTTCTTTCGATCGCCCTACACATACACAAAATCATTAGTTCTTTTTGTGAACCCATCTTTTCTTGATGGGTCCACTGGGCTTCTCTACGGAAGCCACAGTCGATTGTTGAGATGTGGAACTGGAGGCTACATCTGAAGCTTTTTCACCAGCTTCAGGTTGATCATAAGGTGTTTCAACCTGGAGAGCTGGAGGCAATGCATGAAGATCTGGTATAAGAGCTGCCATCTCCAGATCTTCAGATTTCCATGCATTTTTCTGGGCATCGATGGTTCTTGAAAATGCATCATAGTTTTTGCCAGATGCTTTTACCCAGGACTTGATAATCTTTTGAGATTTTTCAAAATCATAAGAAAGTTTTTGATTATCAAGTTCTAAAGCCTCAATCTTTAAAACTGACTCCTTGAGAGCCAACTGGACACTTTGTAAATCATTAAGTTGTGGCTTAACGATGTTCAGTTCAACTAGGATAGTGTCAAGATATCTTTCACTATCAGCTCGAACAGTTTCAACAAAGGCTAAGTCACCACTTAAAGATTCAGCCAGGTCCAGTTTCAGTTCAGGATCAACTTGGTGATCATAATCACATACCTTCTTTAGAATGATGTCCACCCATCTTCCAGTGACGACATCTTCTTTTGCCACATGTTGCTGCTGTTGATCTTCCAAAGCCATGAAGCACATGTCCCTTTCCTCTTCTTCATCATCAGATGAGTCATCAGAGTACTCCCATTTTCCCTCAGTTTGTGCAATTAAGCACTGGTCTTTTTCCTTTGCCATGGACAGGAGGGCAATCTGGGCCTTAAGCTTTTTGTATTTAGCTTTGTAGCTATCATCAGGCCGATTGTAAGTAGGGACAGGGGGGCCAGTTTGGTTGTTCAACTGACTAGATCTGCATTCCTTCATAAAGTGACCTTTCTTACCACACTTATAGCAGGTAAGATTGGTTTTATCCAGAGAGCTGGAGCTGGAAGCATTATTGGGTCCATTAAATCTTTTAGATTTATGCTTAAACCTGTTAAAGGTTTTAGCAATCATGGCGACCAGATCATCATCGTCAGTTTCATTACAACCATCACTGTTTTCAGTGGTCAGCCCAGAGTTTAAGAAACTGTTCAACATCTCCTTCATCGAGTGTGCCTGGACACTCTCAGCAGACATTAAAGCAGCACAAGGTCGCTCAGTTACACTAGCAACCTTGGAACCCTGGGCATGGTTCATGGCATCTTGCTCAGCCACCAACCTTGCAGCATTATTATCTTCAGTGAATCTGAAGGCTCCATAGAGCGATGCAAGGGTATGGGTGTGCAAGGTTTTACCTTGTCTTAAGACAAGAACCATGTTCTCCCATTTGGAAGGAAGAATATCACAAAACTTCTCAAGAAGAATATCCTTATCCTTCTCTACACCCAAGCCTCTCAACTGATTGATAAGGCTAGAGAATCTGGTGTATGTACCAGTTAGACTCTCATTGGGCAAGGCAAAGAAGGATTCGTACTTCTTGTTCAATGCAACTTTTCTAGTGACAATTGTATCGTCACCTCCCTCAAATTGAATCACTAATTCATCCCACATAGACTTGGCACTGGGAAACAACACAAGTGTTGGAATTAGGTCTTCAGGGACAGCCCCAAGGATCATGTTTTTCAGTCTGGTGTCCAAGTCCACCAGTCTGCGATCCTCATCAGACCAATGGTCTTCTGGCTTTTCCCTTGAGCCTCTTCTTCCAGTTGGATCTAGAAGAGGACTCACCCCAAGAGACATGGGTATATATGGTCCATCCTTTAGGATTTTCAACATATACCTCTCAATACCACCAAAATGCAAAAGCATTCTAGCTTTCCATGTACCAAAAGTCTCGCTGTTTCCATCAAATTTTGGAACAGGAGTGTTAGAATAGTGTACATGGACGTGGTTTGGGGTAGAAGGAGGAGGAGGATTAGGATTTACATTTTGAAAAGGTTGGTTGTTATTATTCAATGGGTTTTCACCTGAACCAGAACCATCTCCACCTTCAGTAGTGTTCATCTTAGCAGATCTAGGCAAGTATGTTAGCCTTCTGCTCTGATACCACTTGTTAGTCCCAACTCGTTAGATGGTACTACTGAAGACACCTCTATGTCGATGGTGGAGTTACTTTGCAATATATTCACTAAACTGGAGATGACTAGTTGCAGTGTATATATACCAAGTTCTAGATAGATTACTTATATAAATGACAATAAGTAAAGAACAATGCAATAATACAAATAACTTCTCAAGAAGAATATCCTTATCCTTCTCTACACCCAAGCCTCTCAACTGATTGATAAGGCTAGAGAATCTGGTGTATGTACCAGTTAGACTCTCATTGGGCAAGGCAAAGAAGGATTCGTACTTCTTGTTCAATGCAACTTTTCTAGTGACAATTGTATCGTCACCTCCCTCAAATTGAATCACTAATTCATCCCACATAGACTTGGCACTGGGAAACAACACAAGTGTTGGAATTAGGTCTTCAGGGACAGCCCCAAGGATCATGTTTTTCAGTCTGGTGTCCAAGTCCACCAGTCTTGCAGCATTATTATCTTCAGTGAATATGAAGGCTCCATAGAGCGATGCAAGAGTATGACTGTGCAAGGTTTTACCTTGTCTCAAGACAAGAACCATGTTTTCCCATTTGGAAGGAAGAATATCACAAAACTTCTCAAGAAGAATATCCTTATCCTTCTCTACACCCAAGCCTCTCAACTGATTGATAAGGCTAGAGAATCTGGTGTATGTACCAGTTAGACTCTCATTGGGCAAGGCAAAGAAGGATTCGTACTTCTTGTTCAATGCAACTTTTCTAGTGACAATTGTATCGTCACCTCCCTCAAATTGAATCACTAATTCATCCCACATAGACTTGGCACTGGGAAACAACACAAGTGTTGGAATTAGGTCTTCAGGGACAGCCCCAAGGATCATGTTTTTCAGTCTGGTGTCCAAGTCCACCAGTCTTGCAGCATTGTTATCTTCAGTGAATATGAAGGCTCCATAGAGCAATGCAAGAGTATGACTGTGCAAGGTTTTACCTTGTCTCAAGACAAGAACCATGTTTTCCCATTTGGAAGGAAGAATATCACAAAACTTCTCAAGAAGAATATCCTTATCCTTCTCTACACCCAAGCCTCTCAACTGATTGATAAGGCTAGAGAATCTGGTGTATGTACCAGTTAGACTCTCATTGGGCAAGGCAAAGAAGGATTCGTACTTCTTGTTCAATGCAACTTTTCTAGTGACAATTGTATCGTCACCTCCCTCAAATTGAATCACTAATTCATCCCACATAGACTTGGCACTGGGAAACAACACAAGTGTTGGAATTAGGTCTTCAGGGACAGCCCCAAGGATCATGTTTTTCAGTCTGGTGTCCAAGTCCACCAGTCTTGCAGCATTATTATCTTCAGTGAATATGAAGGCTCCATAGAGCGATGCAAGAGTATGACTGTGCAAGGTTTTACCTTGTCTCAAGACAAGAACCATGTTTTCCCATTTGGAAGGAAGAATATCACAAAACTTCTCAAGAAGAATATCCTTATCCTTCTCTACACCCAAGCCTCTCAACTGATTAATGAGGCTAGAAAATCTGGTGTATGTACCAGTTAGACTTTCATTGGGCAAGGCAAAGAAGGATTCATACTTCTTGTTCAAGCAACTTTTCTAGTGACGATAGTATCATCACCTCCTTCAAACTGAATAACTAATTCATCCCACATTGACTTGGCACTGGGGAACAAGACAAGTGTTGGAATTAGATCTTCAGGGACAGCCCCAAGGATCATGTTCTTGAGTCTGGTGTCCAGATCAACAAGTCTACGATCCTCATCAGACCAATGGTCTTCAGGCTTTTCTCTTGAACCTCTTCTTCCAGTTGGATCTAGAAGAGGACTAACCCCAAGAGACATGGGTATATGTGGTCCATCCTTAAGGATTTTCAACATATACCTTTCAATCCCACCAAAATGCAAAAGCATTATAGCCTTCCATATACCAAAAGTCTCACTATTTCCATCAAATTTGGGAACAGGGGTGTTAGAATACTGTACATGGACGTGGTTTGGTGTAGTAGGAGGAGGAGGGTTAGTATTAACATTTTGAAAAGGTTGTGCATTATTATTCAAGGGGTTTTCACCTGAACCAGAACCATCTCCACCTTTAGTAGTGTTCATCTTAGCAGATCTAGGCAAGTTTATTAGCCTTCTGCTCTTATACCACTTGTAAGTCCCAACTCAATAGATGACACTACCTGAAGACACCTCTATGTCGATGGTGGAGTTACTTTGCAATATATGCACTGAACTGGAGACGACCAGTTGCAGTGAGTATATACCAAGTTCTAGATAGATTACTTATTTAAATGACAATAAGTAAAGAACAATGCATAATACAAATAACTTGTAAAATAAATTGATGAGACAATATGTAATTTTCAATGTGTAATTTATTTATTGATGTTAAATAAATTACAAGGTTGTTGCGGAACCAAGATAATACAAGAATGTAAATATCATAACAACCTATGAAATACAATTGATCTACACTCGGAATTTCTCTAAACAATCGAAACACTTAAAGTTGTGAAATGTTCCTTTTAGCGATTGAGAGAATATTGCACAAGTTCACCAAGAATATTGCAGGTATGCAAAGTGTGAAGTATTCAACTTAAATTCTTGGTTGTGCAATGACTTGTATTTATAGGCAAAGTTAACATTGGGATGTTAACTTTGGCCGTACAAATGTGGTTGAGATCATTTAAGGAATAACATTTAATTCCTTAAAAAGCAGTGTAAAGTTGCAGAATAAAGCAACTTTACTCAACCACCTTTATGTACCTTTTTGCAATTAAATAATAAGATAAATCTTATTATCCAGATAAAGGTACATAAAGCATATAAGTCAATTCCTCGTAATCAGTGTAAAGCTTTGTAAGGGCTTTCCACTGATGGTCTCCAGTTTGTAACTGACTAGAATGTCATCTGGGCTTCGCTGCCATTGGCATTCTCTATCTTCCACTTGTTGTCTTCGACTTCAACTGGAAGGTTTCTTCAACTGGTCAGTTCTCAACTGGAGGAAGTCTTCAGTTGCGTTGACTGTACGGTGCAACTGGACTTCAATATATTGCTGGACAAATCTTCTTGGTCACCAGTTTCACTGGTCTCCAGATGCAACTGGTGACTGGCAAGTGTAAACTGGTGACTGGCCAGTTTCCAGGTGAAACTGGTCCTAACAATATTGACGTACGATATGCTTGATGTCATTGATACTTATTCTGTAACACCCCGACTATAGCGGAAACACGAGATGCCACAAAACGACATGGTACAAAAGATTTAAGTATAAAACATCAACATAAAGTTTCAAATGCCATTCAAATTCAAAAGAGTACAAGTTCAAGTTGACGTTTAATAAACATTACATAACCAAATTCATAATTAAAAGATCAAATGTTCGCATTACTAGTCCAACATGCAACAAACAACACATCATCCAAGAGGCGGTCCAAAGTGCTAACTTACTGCTCTAGACCTGAAAAGCATGAAGAAAAAGTGTCAACTACGAGAGTTGAGTGAGTTTATAGGTTTATTCTACCAAATATACGTACAACCGATTCAAATTATGAAGTAGTAAATCATATAGTTCCTATGAGTCCCGTTTTAAGTGCAAGACGGTTAACCTAGAAAGTGTAAAATACAACAAGTATAATAAGCACTAGATTGGACTAGTATTACTTGTAAATAAATATGCAAGATATATAAACAAAGTAATACAAGACTTAAAGCAATAAACAAGTAAAGTGGAACATTATGTAGTTTTCTGGGTATTTCATTTATTGATGTTTAAACAAAATACAAGGTTGTTGCGGAATCAAGATAATACAATTAAGTATGTATCCTAACAACCTTTGAATTACAAATGATCTATATTTGTCAAATAGCTCTTTAGGATCGAGATACTTAAAGTTGTGAAGTATCCCTGTTTAAGATCGAGAGTATTTTAGACAAATTCACTTTCATGCAAAGTGTATGCTTAAAAGTATTTTTCTTTAAGGAAATGACTTAGTATTTATAGGCAACAAAATTCACCAGTGAATTTTGTGACGTATAAATATGGTTATATACATTTAATGATCCGACAAGAACATTAAATGTATTAGATAAGAATAAGGATAATGTCACATCAAGTGCAAGTGTATCCTTATATCCAACCACTTTAACACACGTATACTTTCTTAAGGAACAAGTGGATTGTTCCTTGGAAAGTGTGTTAAAGGCTAAAGTCAAACCTCGTTATCAGTGTTCAGACTTGTAGTATCTAGAACACTGACCATCCTCCAGTGTACAGATCTGGTAAGACTTTCCAGTGGACTCCGCCATTTGTAAAGTCTTCTTCCTTCAGACTTCGGTCTTTGACTTCAGTCAGAATGTCTTCAGTAGAGTAGATCTGGACTGGGGTGAAGTCTTCAGTGAGCTAATCTGGAGAATGCTCCAGATTACCTATACAAGTATTGCTCACTAGTCTTCAATTATTTCTGAGCAAATCTTCAGAGGGACTCCAGATTCCAAGTCTGGAGTAGGTCCAGTCAAACATGTTTTTCTGGTCAGATCTTCAGTGAGGCTCCAGAAGTCGGGTCTGGAGCATGTCCAGCAAAACATGTTTTCTTGACTTATATTTGATAAGGTTCCAGTAGTCCAGTCTGGACCAGTCCATTAAATCTGGACTAATTCTGGACCTAACAAATTCCCCCTATTTGTTTAGAAATAATGCAAGTATTTTTCAGGCTTATAGATATACAAATTTGTATGCCTGGAAAACACTTGGTCGATTTTAGTCTAAATAATCTAAGTTACTGGAAAACACTTTATAGATCATGAGTGTTTTCAGTTTCATCTTTTAAGTTCTAACTTAGACTAAATCTGGTCATTTACTTGTAAAAAATAAAAACTTGCAACTATTATTACTTTCACCAAAAAGGAAAATAATTACAACTTTCTTAATACAATAATTACAACAAGTTCAATGATACAAGATTCAGGCCCTTCTTCTAGATATCCTTTCTGGTGCATCTTCAGAAGCCTTCCTCTTGGGAGATGGAGATGATGGAACAGATACTGGTGGTCTTAGACCCAACACAGCTTCCATTTGTTTGATTCTCTTCCAGACTTTTTCAATTCTCTTCATAAAAGCCTTCACGTCTGGAGAGAGATCAGTTTTGCCTTTGAAGGTCATTCCAATCTCTTTAAGTTCAGTCCATCCAAATGCTTGGACTGATGTATCCTTCCTTTCATCAGTGAAATTACCTTCCCTGGTCAACTTCACATTAAACTTAGTCATACCTTGATGTTGTTCAGCCAGAGTGATTTCAGCATTTATTATCTTTCTTGCATTGGCCCTGAACATCATCATTTCTTCAAACTTTGCCTTTTGTTTAGCCAACTGAACCAAGTCTTCAGTATCCCTGGATACACCACTCTGTTGTCCTTCACTGGACTGGTGTACTTGTCTGTTTATCTTCAGAGTTGTATCCAGTGGAATGAAAGTGCTTACATCACCATCTTTTATGGCCTTCAGTTGTCTGGCAGTAAGTTTGGGTAGACCAGTCATTTTCTTTCTGTACTCCACTTCCAGTGCACCAGCATTCTTTCTAATTTTCCTCTGGAGGCTTACCAGCTCCTCTTTTCTCTGCCTGATTAACTCTGGAATGGATACACCATATATCAAGGAATCATACACCTGCTCTTCCTCTGCATAGAATGAACGTATGTGAACATCATTCAGTGCATCAATACATTGTTGAACTCTGGGATCCTCCTTCATCCTTTTGAATACTTCAATATTTATGCCCAGTCTTCCAGCATTGTAGGAGTCCAGAGTCCCATGATTAGCCATATCCCTAAGATGGGCCAGCAGTTCATTTTTCTGGTTTGTTTTGAATATTTCGATCATGATGCACTGTTGTTCTAACTTTCTAGATGTTTCATTGTCAACATCTACATCTTTTCAGTTTCCTCTTCACCAGACACCATCTTTTCTTTCCCTTTAACTGCCTTCAATGTGGTTGGGATGTCTGGGAAGGACTCAAACTGGGGCTCGGCTTCAGTACCAGCAGCCTCTTCTTCAGTCTGAACATTGGCTTCAGTACCAATCCTCTTCTTCAGTCTGAACATTGGCTTCAGTACCAGAGCTCTTCTTCAGTCTGAACATTGGCTTCAGTACCAGAGCTCTTCTTCAGTCTGAACGCGGCTTCAGTACCAGCAGCCTCTTCTTCAGTCTGAACATTGGCTTCAGTACCAATCGCTCTCTGGGCCATACGTGCACTGGCATCAGTACCAGTCACTTGTCTTCTCTGGACAACGCTTTCAGTAGCGACTGCCCTTACAATCTCCTTCTTTTTCCTTATCAACCCTTCATGTTCACCAGTTGATGGAATACTTTCCCCCTTGGAATGATCTCCAGTCCTTGACTTTAGATCATTCCATAAATCTTCCATCATTTGTCTATCCAGTGAGCCAAATGTGCCTTGTACTGGCATGGAAGCAGTCATATCTTTCTTTAATACCAGCACTTCCTTCTTCAGATTTTCAATTTGTTCAGGCAAGTGCTTCGGCAGCTTCTCATCCAGTAGCTTTTCAAAACTTGGTAACACCCCATCATATATACTTCTAAGGACAGTTCCAGAAACCTCTTCACATAATTCTTTCAACATGTGGTTTCTGAACTTCCTTGTACACTCATCACTTATCACACTAACAACTTCACCCTGATCAAGTACGGGCCTACTCTCCAGTGAGCTTACCCTGAACACCAATTTGTTAACTTCTTCTTTCAGCCCTGCCAGTTCACCAGTTACTGCAGTCTGAACAGAAGACACCAGTTTCGATTCCAACCCCTGGACTGCCACTTTATATTTTCAGTATTTTGATTGGTGGCCAGTACCAGTTCATCCAACTTCTCAAACACTAACTTCTCATTCCCAGCGAACAGGTTCATTTCTGAAGAAAGATTACTGGACAACAAAGATTTGAAGTCAGAAATAACCTGGGAAGATGAGTGCAGTGATCTCTCCAGGTCTGCCACCTTACTAAGAAGGCCTTGGACCTCGGTTGAAGACGAAGTGGAGAGACCAGTGGGTGGTTCCAGATGCGAAGCCAATCTGGTCATTACTGGGACTTGTGCCCAGACTTCTTCAGATTCAACAGTTGTTGAGTCTGGCACACTTTGTTCGGTTGGTGCAGTGAAAGGAGTGAAATATGGAGTTGTTGGAGGAATTGAAGGTGGTGGTGGTGGATTGATTCTGGTGGTGGTTGAGTGGATTCTGGTGGTGGTTGAGTGGATTCTGGTGGTGGCATTTCTGGTGTAGGTGTTTGTATTTCTGGTGGATTTACTTCTACTTGTTCATCCTCACCCAAAAAGTTTAAACTTGTATCAAATCCCTCAGACATGGGGGAGTCAACATCATCCCATTCTGGAATATTTCCAACAAACTGTTCACCAGACTCTACTTGTTCACCAACCTCTACATTTAAATCCAGTGGAGCCTCCTGCTCACCAGAAGCTTGTTCTTCAGTCTGAACAACTTCAACAACTTCTTCAACAACCTGGCCAATATCCTCTTGTACTACAGCCTGGACTTCAGTGTCCACTCTCTGTTCAATTTGTACAAGGGATTCAATATTTTCTTCAAAGATGGGAGAACCATCAATATTAATAGTATCACCAGGATGGGTTGATGGGTTTACCTGGACTCCTCCCCTCATCAGACGCCTATGAGTTCTTGGTCGTCTGGAAAGCTCCACAGTTGCTTGACTGGAGCTTTCTGGAGCCACTTGCCTTATAGGTTGTATCATTTCTACAACCTGTACATCATCACCAGATGGTTCTTCAACATCATGAACCCTTTCTGGCGCCACATTCTCTTCCACTCTCTGAAATGAGAGCATGGACTGAGGAATTTCTACCTCACCAACTGGAGACCTTAGATTGACAAGGTCCCTCATATACTCACTCACTGAAAAGTGAGTAGTATTCATATCGTACTGGTCGCCTAATGCATTTTTGAACATAAGTGAAAGGAATCGAATGTAAGGAATGAATGGCTTTCTTCCTTTCACCTTTAGGCGCTCAACCAGGTCATCAAACAAAATCTGGGCAAAATCAACCCTTAGCCCGAACCACAAACAGTAGGCAATCTGGAGGTGTGTTTGGTTGATCTGATCTAACCCTCCAGAGCTGCCTCCTAGACACTCAACAATGTGTGTGAAGAAATATCTCCATGAGTCTGACAGCTTGCTCATGTAGATAGTTCCCTTTCTGGATAGCTGCCCATGCTCATCCATTATATCTGTATGCCCCATTAACCTGCATACTTCCCTTGTATTTATACCAGTGGGAAGCTCTCGGCAACTCATTCTGTTCATGATAGTTCAATTGTAGAACAGACCTGAGAAGACTTACTGTAAAACCAAGGGGTCTGGTACCCTCCTTTAGAGTATATCTTATCGATGAAGTTTCATCGTTGTATTGGGCCGTGTACCAGAATTCACACAAGTACTCGTGGTACATCCTACCAGGATTCAAAGTAAGTGCACCATACAATGGGCAAGAAAGAAAGAAAGAATTTAATTTCCCTATGATTGATTGAGCATCATGAACACTGGACAACGAAAGTCTTGCCATCCAATTGTTCATATTAATCCTTATGGCACTTGCCTCGAGATTGATGTGAGGTGCCCTAACAACATTATCAGAAGGAACGAATTCATTTGCAAGCAGATTTCTTAGAGTTCTTGACTGTCTAGGTGCCATTATAAGAATAGATGAAAATGAAATTGAATGATTTAAGGTTAGGATGAAGATTTGATGAAGTAATTGAATGTAAATGGAGTAAATATGAGAGATAAAAATGATTGGAAAATGAATGAAGAAAGGAATAAATGAAGGAATTTGAGAGATTTGGGAGTTATGTTCGAAGTAAATGAAATTGAAAGTGAAAGTGGGTATTTATAGGGGAGTTAATGTGGAACTCAAACGTTTAATTTGAATTTATCAAATAACATTTTTGATCGTGTTTTGAGATCCGCATTTAATTACATCACATCACCCATAAATGGGTGATGGTTTACCGCCCACAAAAACTAATCAACTTGTACTTTTTGTTTTCCCAAAGTAAAAAGACCATCATTATTTTGAAAAATTTGCATGCCACGTAGGATTTAAGATAAATATCTTCAAAAAAGGTTTGTACGTGGCACACACAAAAGACCAAGTATTTAGAAAATATTATGACATATTTCAGTGCATCTGGAGGTTGACTGGACACTCCAGTATCACTGGTGGATTAGTCCAGTGAACATGTACTGATGGTACACTGGAGGGACACTCCAGTAAAGTACCAGTGAATACCATTTTTGAAAGACTGGTAACCTCAAATGTGCACGTCAACTAATATAGACAAATGAGAGGGACACATTTACAAGAAGACAAAAAGTCAACTCAAACACGCACTTCAACCTATCCAGTTACCAGTGAGAGGGACATATTTACAAAGCACCAGTAATATTTTCTGAAGAATTTGTCCAGTGAGAAAATAAATTCCCCTTGAACTTAAAACAAGTTTAATTTAGAAAATATTTTTCAAGTCTTCCCTGGAATGTTGCTCCAGAAATCTAATAACTGTAAAGATAG
>CM067167.1:91353778-91397551 GCA_034093135.1 Erigeron breviscapus
TCTCCTTAAGGAACAAGTGGATTGTTCCTTGGAAAGTGTGTTAAAGGCTTAAGTCAAACCTCGTTATCAGTGTTCAGACTTGTAGTATCTAGAACACTGACCATCCTCCAGTGTACAGATCTGGTAAGACTTTCCAGTGGACTCCGCCATTTGTAAAGTCTTCTTCCTTCAGACTTCGGTCTTTGACTTCAGTCAGAATGTCTTCAGTAGAGTAGATCTGGACTGGGGTGAAGTCTTCAGTGAGCTAATCTGGAGAATGCTCCAGATTACCTATACAAGTATTGCTCACTAGTCTTCAATTATTTCTGAGCAAATCTTCAGAGGGACTCCAGATTCCAAGTCTGGAGTAGGTCCAGTAGAACATGTTTTCTGGTCAGATCTTCAGTGAGGCTCCAGAAGTCGGGTCTGGAGCATGTCCAGCAAAACATGTTTTCTTGACTTATATTTGATAAGGTTCCAGTAGTCCAGTCTGGACCAGTCCATTAAATCTGGACTAATTCTGGACCTAACAGTTCCCAAGAATTTCCTTCATAATATCCGTACCCAAACCGTATGTTCAAACATAATTTCCATCCATAATAATAATAATTTCCATTCTGCCAAAGGCATAATTCGATGAGTATATGCTTGAGCCACTACTAAGACCATTTCCTGTCCCAACCAACATAATATTCATTTCATAGCACAAGCTGTCAATCAAGTGCAATTTATAAAGAAGGGGATCGTGCCATGGAGACGACCGCCTAATTTAAAGTAGATTAGAGCACCGCTCGGGTCGGACTGTCAATGAAAGTGGCCACAAAGGGAACCAACATTCCACCGTTACCTATTTTAGTGGGTGAGTGGACGACTCCTAGTTGCGCAACCCTCTAACTACAGGCCTCCCCTTTCGGAGTTAATAGTAGTGTACCGAAGTGACACAGTTTGACAGAACTCAAGCTCATCATAATACTTACAACACATTGAACATACAATATATCCCATTTCATAATCATTCTTTCAAGAATCATTCATATATATAAAGCAATTTTATTTATCAAGCTTTTCACCCCGAAAGTAAAACACATAAAAGAGTTTGAAAGGGGGCTATGACTCACTTGATTCGAGAGTGTTAGGGGCTGATCAAATGCGAGATCTTCGCCTAGTCGTGTTGCTCCCCAAGCAAGCCTAAACCATGGTATTTATATATACACAACGTAAGTGTGTGTAGCATGAACTAGTAAGCTAGATCATGAGATGTAGACTAGTAGACTTGCCCATCTTTGGTTGTAGATTGATTATGGAATTCAAGTGTATTATATGGTTCACATTATTTGGTTAGAAGGTATTTGGTGGTGAAGGTCATTTCTCGTTATACATTTTGTACGTTTATTGGAATTTCGGTAGTTTGGCTTTGACTTATATGATTTCCATTGTATACTTTGTTTAATCATAATATTTGACATTAGTTACCTTATAATATTGGTGTTTATGAATATTTTCTGATTTATAAGTTTTTATTTAATTTAATATTATTTAATTAATTATTTATTCATTTTATTGATTTATTAATTAAATAATTCCTTAAAATGCTTTTAAGTTCCATATTTATCTTTATAAATTAGGAATAATTATAATTGAGTTACATACTGACTTTTATGCTTTTTGACTTAGAATTTTATGTTTTATATATTTATTTGTGTATTTTTCCATTAATTTAATAATAGTGATTAATTAGTGATTTTTACATAATTAATTTACCTTTAAATCATGTAACACTTGTTTGTTAGCTTTTAATTATTTTTCTCCAGTAGGTTTGAGTTATTTTTACCATTGGTTATGATGATTTAACCACATTCTTGATTTACATAATTTATTTATTGATTTATATGTCTTTTAATTACCATTTAAATTCAATAATTCATGGAAATTCTTAGAAATCACCACTAAACATTTTAGCCAAAAAACCCAGGCCTTTTAGGAAACTTTTATCAATAAAAATTCATATCAATTCAACCTCTCTTGTGTCTTGCTTATTTTGAGGACTTTAAGCTTAAAAATCGTTTACCGAAATAGTAATTTTAGCCTCATTTCTTAAGCAATTAAAGTGCTTCAAAATGGGTTTTCATTCTTGTTTCATTATTTCCAGAAAGTTCATCATATTTTGGTGTCCAAAGTCGTGATAGTGGTGGTGGTGTGATATGTGCAATTTAGTGCTTTCGGTTAGTGCTTATTTGACCCGAAAAGGTGATTTTTGAGCTTATTGTTGTCATGAACCAAAAGACTTGAGTTTTATACTTTTGAAATAACTTATTTCTAGTAGGTTTATCATATTTTCTTGGTCATAAGATTATGGTGCATGTGTGTGCTCAAAATGCATTTTTGCGTGTTTTCGGTTTATGATTTCTAGCTTATTTTAACATGTTTTAATTCAAGCTTTATATCCTTGATATTTTATCAATTTTTCCAGAATATTATCACCAAGATTAACATATTTTTCAGTTATGACAAGTCCATATTCATCTCATAATCCAACAAAAGATCCAACCTTCTTAAATCTAACATACATGCATTCAAATCAACACTTTTTAATACCAACCTTTTATAGATCTAACATTCAACAACATAAAAACATCTTTTTAATGAAAAATCTCAGAAATATATTCTTCAGAATATACAAAAACTTATAGATCTATCAAAAGGAAAATCACTTTAAAGCTATTTAATCTACAACAACACTTTTGGGTCTTAAACTTGTTGAATCCTTGGATTTTTCTTCTTAGATCGACATGCATGAGCATGGGAAGAAAGATCCTATCAACTTTACCCTCATCAAGTGTATATTACAAAGAAAACAAGAAGAAAGTATGAGTTTTTGATAAAACCTTTGAATATAAGCAAGAACAAGATTAGATCTAACAAAAAGGATGAAGATTATACCCTTGAAGACTCGATTTTTGATGAAGAAATGATGCAGATTTTCGTGGCCTCCAAACCCTTATAATACCTTTAATCTATGCTTAAAACAACCCTTAATCTATAGCTTACTATAACCCTTTAACAATCTAACTTAACCCTTATTATGATTTTGTGTTAAGTAAGATTTTTGCCTTGTTTCTCCCCTTGTTCTTGGCTGGCCGAAAAGAGAGAAGAAAGAAAGAGATGGAAGAGCTTTTCTTGAGAGAAAAGATGAGTGTGTGAAAAGTGTGAGTTCCAAGACTAAAAAGAGTGCATGTATAATTTCAAATGGATGTGTGTGTGGGTGTGATGGGGGGCCGGCCTCATGGGGGAGAATTTGGAGGGGTTTTACTTCTTTTTTTTTTAAAGTTGTGTATGTATATGTTAGATGTAAGTATATATATTTTGTAAGGCTAATTGTATTTGTTTGTAGTGTAAGTTAATTATTTATCTTAGTATGTGTATATATATATATGTATATATATGTATATATGTATATATATATATATATATGTGTGTGTGTGTGTGTGTGTGTGTGTGTGTGTGTGTGTGTGTGTGTCGTGTATATATGTATGTATGTATATATTTTTGTGTTTTTAATTTGTTACATAAGCCTTTATTTATAAACTTGTATTTATTTTAAGCATATATATATATATACTTATTGTTATTTAAACACTTTTATGTACATATTAATTTATAAATATACTTTGAGATAGAAATATTTATTCTCATGTCATATTTACTTAAATTGGTTTGGTGATTGATTTGTTGGACATTTATAAGAATTTTGATTGATATCTCAACTTGTGAGGCTCACTTTATCATTTATAACTTGATTAATCATCAATAAAATTTTTGTTCAATGGTATTTTATAAATTAAATTTAGAACTGAACAATAGCTTTAGATTGCTAATTTAGGGGCATTATCTACTAGCTTCAAGTATAACTATGGCTTGCGGGATCATAGACAACATAACTAGCACATATATAATATTAAAAAGTAGGGTTGTTACATCCTTACCCCCTTAGAAGAATTCCGTCTCGGAATTTGAATTTGCTTAGGGAGTAAGTGCGGATATTTCTCGTGTATAAAGTCCTCGCGCTCCCATGTAAACTCGGGTCCGCGTTTCGTATCCCATCTAACTTTAACGATAGGGATCTTGCTTCTCTTAAGGCATTTCTCATTGCAGTCGAGAACTTCTATTGGCTCCTCACGAAATTGGAGCTTATCTTCCACACGTAGTTCTTCAAGTGGGACCACTTTCGAATCACCGCCACACATTTCTTCAAGTTCGACACATGGAATGTGTCATGAACATCTCCCAATTCTTGGGGTAATTTCAACTTATAGGCTACGGGGCCTATTCTAGCAACAATTTTGAATGGCCCAATGTATCGGGGGCTCAACTTTCCTCTTTTGCCGAACCTTACGGTTCCCTTCCATGGCGACACCTTTAATAGCACCTTGTCGCCAACCTCAAATTCTAGGGGCTTCCTCCTTTGATCCGCATAACTCTTTTGCCGATCTCTTGCGCCTTAAGCTTTTCTTTAATGATCGCCACCTTGTCCGTTGTCTCTTGGATAAAATCAACGGTAGCTAGGCTTCTTTCACCCGCCTCTACCCAACACATGGGTGATCTACATTTACGCCCGTATAGAGCTTCAAACGGCGCACATTGTATGCTAGAGTGATAACTATTGTTGTAAGTAAATTCCGCGTATGGCAAGTGTTCATCCCAACTTCCACTGAATTCTAATGCGCAAGCCCTTAGCATATCCTCCAGCGTTTGTATTGTACGCTCACTTTGCCCATCCGTTTGTGGGTGGTAAGCCGTGCTTAATGCTAACGTAGTGCCATTGCTTCTTGCACAAGACCCCAGAAACGTGAGGTAAACCTACCATCCCTATCGGATATTATGGATAGAGGTACACCATGTAATATCACAATCTTTTCAACGTACAGACGAGCTAAATGCTCAGTGTTCCAATCTTCTTTGATGGGGATGAAATGGGCTGACTTCGTAAGACGATCAACAATCACCCATATAGCATCATGACCTTTCTTTGTCCGAGGCAACTTCATCACTAGGTCCATTGCTATTTGCTCCCAGTTCCACTTGGGAATTTCTGGCTGCTTTAAAAGTCCAGCTGGCTTTTGATGCTCAGCTTTGACCATCGCACAAGTCATGCATCGGCTCACATATAGGGCTATATCACCTTTCATCCCAGGCCACCAAAAGTCCCTTTTTAGACCTTGGTACATTTTATCCGCTCCCGGATGAATCGAGTATTTTGAATTGTGAGCTTCATTCATTAATACCTCTCTCAGCCCATTGATCTTTGGGACCAAGCTCTTCCTTTGAAATACAAGATGCCTTCATCATCCCTATCGAACCTTGTTTCTACCCCACTCAAGGCCTCTTCTTCAATGTTCTTCCCTTCAAAAGCCTTTGCTTGATCTTCTAAGAATTTGTCCCTTAGAGACATTTTCACTCGTAAGTGGTTAATTCTTGTCCTCGACACTCTAGTGCTCACCTTTCTACTAATAGCGCCAGCAACAACATTTGCCTTTCCGGGGTGGTACTTAATTTCGCACTCGTAATCATTAAGCAGCTCCATCCACCTCCTTTGCCTCATGTTCAACATCTTCTGATAGAAGATGTGTTGCAAGCTCTTGTAATCGGTAAATATGGTGCACTTGGTGCCATAAAGATAATGTCGCCATATCTTCAAGGCAAACACTACGGCTCCTAGATCCAAATCGTGTGTCGAATAATTCTTCTCATGTGGCTTCAATTGCCTAGATGCGTATGCAATAACCTTGTCTCTTTGCATTAGTACGCACCCTAGCCCTTTATTCGATGCATCACAATACACTACAAATCCTTCCATTCCATCCGGCAATGCTAGTATTGGTGCTTCACATAACATGTTCTTAAGCGTTTGAAACGCTTGCTCTTGTTCTTCACCCCATTCGAACTCTCTTGACTTTTGGGTCAATTGGGTTAAAGGTACCGCAATCTTAGAAAATCCTTGAATGAACCTCCTATAATAACCCGCCAAACCTAGGAAGCTACGCACTTCCGTTGGTGTCTTGGGTGTCTCCCATTTCTTGATTGCTTCTATCTTAGATGGATCTACATGGATTCCTTCTTCGTTCACAACGTGCCCCAGAAATTGGACTTGACGTAGCCAAAATTCACACTTAGAAAACTTAGCATATAGCTCTCGTCTCTAAGTAGCTCAAGATTATCCTCAGGTGCTTCTCGTGCTCCTCCTTACTTCTAGAGTATATCAAAATGTCATCGATGAACACTATGATGAATTTGTCCAAGTATGGCCTACAGATCCTATTCATTAGGTCCATGAAAACGGCTGGCGCATTTGTGAGACCAAATGGCATCACTAGAAACTCATAATGCCCATAGCGAGTTCTAAAGGCCGTTTTAGGTACATCTTCTTCTCGTACCCTCAACTGATGATAGCCGGACCTAAGGTCAATTTTCGAGAAATGCGACGCTCCTTGCAGTTGGTCGAACAAATCATCTATTCGCGGCAGCGGATATCTATTCTTGATCGTCAATTTATTCAACTCTCTATAGTCGATGCACATTCTCAAAGTTCCATCCTTTTTCTTGACAAAAAGAATTGGCGCACCCCATGGCGAAGAACTAGGTTGGATTAAACCTTTATCAAGCAATTCTTGCAATTGCTCCGAGAGTTCTCGCATTTCGGAGGGCGCTAGCCTATACGGTGCTTTAGCTACGGGGGCTGCCCCGGGAACTAAATCGATAGTAAACTCTACTTGTCTCGCTGGGGGAAGTCCAGGTAGTTCGTCCGGAAATACATCTAGAAAATCTCTAACCACTGTTACCTTAAGAGGATCCTTATCTTTCACTCGCTTATCCACTACTTGTGCCAAGTATGTGTGGTATTCCTTGCGTAAATACTTCCTCACTTTCATAGATGACACTATCTTGGGTTGGACTCCCGCCTTATGGCCTTGAACTATTAGCACCTCACCGCTATCTAAAGGAATTTTAATGATCCTTTCATGGCAAAGTATTTCAGCACGCATTTTTGACAACCAATCCATTCCTACTATCACATCAAAACTTCCTATTTCTATGGGAATCAAGTCTATACTATAATCCTTCTCATCTAAAGTTAACTTACAATCAACAATAATTTCCTTAGTCTTATACTCGTTTCCATTAGCATATTCAACATAATAAGTTTCCTCAAGCTCACTTAGGTATCTTATCAATTAATTCTTTAAATTCAAAGGAAATGAAACTTCTCTCGGCTCCAGAATCAAACAACATAGAGGCATAGACATTATTTAATGGAAACGTACCTACGATGACATTTGGGTCATCACGTGCCTCATTTTCTCCCATCGCATACACCCGTCCTCTTGCTGGACCTCCTTGGTTTCCTCGGTTCACGTTGTTACCTTGATTCCCTCCATTTGCTCTATTTCCACCATTTCCTTGGTTCACTTGATTCCCATTATTTCCTTGGTTTGCTTGATTCCCACAGTTGCCAACATTTCGAAAATTCCCACGATTATTGTTCATATTTCCACGACCTCCTTGAGCTTTTCCCAACCTAGGGCAAGCATTCCTCCAATGATCCATAGCTCCACATTCACGACATGCTCCGGGGTTTCCTCCAACTCTTGCTCCACTTCGGCAATAGGCAGCAAGGTGTCCAAATCGGTTGCAAGTCGTGCATTGCTTACATTCTCCTCGATGGTGGTTGCCACAACGGTTACATCTTGGCGGCATGCCACCGTTTGGGTTGGGGTTAGCATCGGCAATTCCATAGTTTCTCACTACTTTTTGTCTTTTATCTGGCCCATTACCTTTCCTATCACCAAATCGATTTCCTCCTCCTTGCCTTGAGCTTGATTCACCACGCGAGTATCTTCCACTCCTAACCAAGTCATTTACTAACTTGGTTGCCAAGCTTATAGCTTCTTCAATTGTGGTGGGGTTCGCGGCCGTGACCATCAATCTGATCTCAGGTACTAATCCATAGATAAACCTTTCAACCTTCTTAGCCTCGGTGTTCACCATCTCAGGTACTAGCACACACAACTCGTGGAAGCGAATGGCATATGCCTCCAGCTCCATTCCTTTCATAGTATGGCCCCAAAACTCAATCTCCAACTTTTGCACCGCTGGGCGGGGACAGTATTCCCGCTTCATTTCCTCCTTGAGTTGCTCCCAAGTCAAAGCATTCATTACGGCGCGACCTCTCGTAGTGACTCAGAGGTTCCACCAAGTGAGTGCCCTTCCTTGGAGCTTGCTAGCCGCAAACTTGACACGGTCGGCCGGTGCGCAATCGATGATGTTCAAAGTGGCTTCCATGCTTTGGAACCATGTGAGCAATCCAACAGGACCTTCCGTCCCATAAAACTCCTTGGGATTGCAAGACGTGAAAGTCTTGTAAGCATTCCTTTCATTAGCATTGCCTCCTCCATCTTGTCTTCTAGCCGTGTTAAGTGTAGCGGTCACATTCTCCGCAATTTGGGTGGCAATGTTTGGCATGACGGCATTGATTTGTTGAGAGATAAGCTCAGCTAACTCGGTCCTTCGCCGGGCCTCTTCCTCTTGGCGCTGGGCCTCATCACTTGTTTCCCCGCCGGTCCTTCGTGGTGCCATGTCTCTACAAAGGATAATATAGTTTAGTCATTCGTGTATTGAATCATATGACATAAACTCGACTCACGACTTCTTGATCTCACACGAGTATATCTAAAGTTACTTAGTGCATGGAGGGCTCGTTTGCACACATATGTATATCATATTCTTTTTCTTAATCACGACACATTTGTCATTATGAGCAAATAAATGGCTAGGTAAAATTCTGAAATTTATCAACCATGCTTTCAAGGTTAGCTAAGAGAATTACAGAATCTGTGTACGAATTTGGAGCACGTAAAAGTGGCTTAAGATGGACGATCTGGGAAAAACTCATAAAATATAAAACGTATCCCTATGAGTTAAGTTTCACCTCCAACTGGAATCAGGTCAAAAGACGAAATAGAACTCCAGATATGGCCGTTCTACCAAAAGTGGTCAGAACTGATTTCTTGCTGTAACTATAACCTTTATAATAGGGACAACTATAACACAAGAAGGATAACACATAATGTAACCATAGAGGGGCATTAAGCATACATATATATCATTCAAGATAAGTTTACAAAATTGCTACATGCCAAATACGATGTGATCGTCGTCACATATAAGCTAGAATGTTCAAGAAATTGAAACAAAGTGCAAGCGTTCATACATCAAATAAGTTCATAAATAAAGAAGTCCTTAGGTTCACTTCCTAAGCATGAGAGCTACCACGATAGAGCAAACAGCCGTGAGCACACAACCCATCACAAATATCACCTCGTTAATTCGACGAACTTCTGATATCGCCATCCTCGCATAATCCCCCGTTCGATCCATGGTTCCCAAGGCTCTTTCCATCATCACCTCTTGAGTCCTTACCCTTAGTCTAGCATCCCTTAATCCATTTGCTATTCCCCACACCCTCTCCCTTTCTTCACGAGTCATACCTATGGGAGGTGGAGGGGGTACCCCATAAACTGGGCGATGTGGTTCTTCTCCTTGACGCCTATGTCCGAGATGGTACCAGGGATGATCACGAGGAAGGTGCGGCTGAAAGTATGGGTCTTGGGCTGGAAATCGTCCATCACTTAGGTTCATGGGTGCATCTTGCCTTGGCGGAGCGGGTGCTCTAGGGGCTGGTGGTGATGGTGGTGGTGATGGTGGTGGCGAGGGTGAGCGGCGTCCGGGTTAGCTAGAGGCAACACTTCTAGCATCATCGCTTTCCGGTGGGTCTTCCGTTGGCTCGGTCTCTTCTTCTTGGAGTGGTTGGGGAGGTTGTTCTTGCTCTAGTCGTCTCCTTTCTTCCTCTTCCATGTGGTCCACGAATCCATACAAATTCCTTGGTCTAGGGGCTGATCCGGAAGTTCCACTTGCTTGCGACATGATGTTCCTACACAAGTTTCACAAGGCGTGAGATGACGACTTGACTCGACGCTTAGACGACCATGGACGACCGACTTGACCATTGACGACCCACGTGGCAACTTACGGACAGCAAGACGACTTGACGGACCATGAGACGACTTTAACCATTCGACAAGCAACTAACCGACTCGACCAACGACTCACAAGCTTAACAACCAAACAACGACATGACCATCCACAACCGACGACCAACTCGACTCGCACGACCAACATAACCATTTATAATTAAAGTAACGACTAGGATTCAACTTGTGCATAGCTCTCATGTATTATATCTAAATGGACAAAGTAATACTAGCCAAGTGGGGGTATTAACTAAGGGTTCTAATAGGTAATGCAAACATTAGATTTGGTTATGTATCTTTTGCACCAAGAATCGTTTTTAAAGCTTCTTTTCAAAAGACTCATTTTGAATATTCCTTAGACAACCATTTCGATCATTCCATATTAAATTTTTAGTTAGGCATAGTTGATCAGGCTATGCATAAGTAAAACAAGAATACTTTATGATCGACTCAATTGTTTAAGAAATATTCGACTCGTTTTGAAAATACGTAGTTATAGCAAAAATTCTCTATAACCTTGTCTCTGATACCATTTTTTCTGTAACACCCCGACTAAGGCGGAAACACGAGATGCCACAGAACGACATGGTACAAAAGATTTAAGTATAAAACATCAACATAAAGTTTCAAATGCCATTCAAATTCAAAAGAGTACAAGTTCAAGTTGATGTTTAATAAACATTACATAACCAAATTCATAATTAAAAGATCAAATGTTCGCATTACTAGTCCAACATGCAACAAACAACACATCATCCAAGAGGCGGTCCAAAGTGCTAACTTACTGCTCTAGACCTGAAAAGCATGAAGAAAAAGTGTCAACTACGAGAGTTGAGTGAGTTCATAGGTTTATTCTACCAAATATACGTACAACCGATTCAAATTATGAAGTAGTAAATCATATAGTTCCCAAGAATTTCCTTCATAATATCCGTACCCAAACCGTATGTTCAAACATAATTTCCATCCATAATAATAATAATTTCCATTCTGCCAAAGGCATAATTCGATGAGTATATGCTTGAGCCACTACTAAGACCATTTCCTATCCCAACCAACATAATATTTCATTTCATAGCACAAGCTGTCAATCAAGTGCAATTTATAAAGAAGGGGATCATGCCATGGAGACGACCGCCTAATATAAAGTAGATTAGAGCACCGCTCGGGTCGGACTGACAATGAAAGTGGCCACAAAGGCAACCAACATTCCACCGTTACCTATTTTAGTGGGTGAGTGGACGACTCCTAGTTGCACAACCCTCTAACTACAGGCCTCCCCTTTCGGAGTTAATAGTAGTGTACCGAAGTGACACAGTTTGACAGAACTCAAGCTCATCATAATACTTACAACACATTGAACATACAATATATCCCATTTCATAATCATTCTTTCAAGAATCATTCATATATATAAAGCAATTTTATTTATCATGCTTTTCACCCCGAAAGTAAAACACATAAAAGAGTTTGAAAGGGGGCTATGACTCACTTGATTCGAGAGTGTTAGGGGCTGATCAAATGTGAGATCTTCGTCTAGTCGTGTTGCTCCCCAAGCAAGCCTAAACCATGGTATTTATATATACACAACGTAAGTGTGTGTAGCATGAACTAGTAAGCTAGATCATGAGATGTAGACTAGTAGACTTGCCCATCTTTGGTTGTAGATTGATTATGGAATTCAAGTGTATTATATTGTTCACATTATTTGGTTAGAAGGTATTTGGTGGTGAAGGTCATTTCTCGTTATACATTTTGTACGTTTATTGGAATTTCGGTAGTTTGGCTTTGATTTATATGATTTCCATTGTATACTTTGTTTAATCATAATATTTGACATTAGTTACCTTATAATATTGGTGTTTATGAATATTTTCTGATTTATAAGTTTTTATTTAATTTAATATTATTTAATTAATTATTTATTCATTTTATTGATTTATTAATTAAATAATTCCTTAAAATGCTTTTAAGTTCCATATTTATCTTTATAAATTAGGAATAATTATAATTGAGTTACATACTGACTTTTATGCTTTTTGACTTAGAATTTTATGTTTTATATATTTATTTGTGTATTTTTCCATTAATTTAATAATAGTGATTAATTAGTGATTTTTACATAATTATTTACCTTTAAATCATGTAACACTTGTTTGTTAGCTTTTAATTATTTTTTCCAGTAGTTTTGAGTTATCTTTACCATTGGTTATGATGATTTAACCACATTCTTGATTTACATAATTTATTTATTGATTTATATGTCTTTTAATTACCATTTAAATTCAATAATTCATGGAAATTCTTAGAAATCACCACTAAACATTTTAGCCAAAAATCCCAGGCCTTTTAGGCAACTTTTATCAATAAAAATTCATATCAATTCAACTCTCTTGTGTCTTGCTTATTTTGAGGACTTTAAGCTTAAAAATCATTTACCGAAATAGTGATTTTAGCCTCATTTCTTAAGCAATTAAAGTGCTTCAAAAGGGGTTTTCATTCTTGTTTCATTATTTCCAGAAAGTTTATCATATTTTGGTGTCCAAAGTCGTGATAGTGGTGGTGGTGTGATATGTGCAATTTAGTGCTTTCGGTTAGTGTTTATTTGACCCGAAAATGTGATTTTTGAGCTTATTGTTGTCATGAACCAAAAGACTTGAGTTTTATACTTTTGAAATAACTTATTTCCAGTAGGTTTATCATATTTTCTTGGTCATAAGATTATGGTGCATGTGTGTGCTCAAAATGCATTTTTGCGTGTTTTCGGTTTATGATTTCTAGCTTATTTTAACATGTTTTGATTCAAGCTTTATATCCTTGATATTTTATCAATTTTTCCAGAATATTATCATCAAGATTAACATATTTTCAGTTATGACAAGTCCATATTCATCTCATAATCCAACAAAAGATCCAACCTTCTTAAATCTAACATACATGCATTCAAATCAACACTTTTTAATACCAACCTTTATAGATCTAACATTCAACAACATAAAAACATCTTTTTAATGAAAAATCTCAGAAATATATTCTTCAGAATATACAAAAACTTATAGATCTATCAAAAGGAAAATCACTTTAAAGCTATTTAATCTACAACAACACTTTTGGGTCTTAAACTTGTTGAATCCTTGGATTTTTCTTCTTAGATCCGACATGCATGAGCATGGGAAGAAAGATCCTATCAACTTTGCCCTCATCAAGTGTATATTACAAAGAAAACAAGAAGAAAGTATGAGTTTTTGATAAAACCTTTGAATATAAGCAAGAACAAGATTAGATCTAACAAAAAGGATGAAGATTATACCCTTGAAGACTCGATTTTTGATGAAGAAATGATGCAGATTTCGTGGCCTCCAAACCCTTATAATACCTTTAATCTATGCTTAAAACAACCCTTAATCTATAGCTTACTATAACCCTTTAACAATCTAACTTAACCCTTATTATGATTTTGTGTTAAGTAAGATTTTTGCCTTGTTTCTCCCCTTGTTCTTGGCTGGCCGAAAAGAGAGAAGAAAGAAAGAGATGGAAGAGCTTTTCTTGAGAGAAAAGATGAGTGTGTGAAAAGTGTGAGTTCCAAGACTAAAAAGAGTGCATGTATAATTTCAAATGGATGTGTGTGTGGGTGTGATGGGGGGCCGGCCTCATGGGGGAGAATTTGGAGGGGTTTTACTTTTTTCTTTTTTTTTTAAAGTTGTGTATGTATATGTTAGATGTAAGTATATATATTTTGTAAGGCTAATTGTATTTGTTTGTAGTGTAAGTTAATTATTTATCTTAGTATGTGTATATATATATATATATATGTGTGTCGTGTATATATGTATGTATGTATATATTTTTGTGTTTTTAATTTGTTACATAAGCCTTTATTTATAAACTTGTATTTATTTTAAGCATATATATATATATACTTATTATTATTTAAACACTTTTATGTACATATTAATTTATGAATATACTTTGAGATAGAAATCTTTATTCTCATGTCATATTTACTTAAATTGGTTTGGTGATTGATTTGTTGGACATTTATAAGAATTTTGATTGATATCTCAACTTGTGAGGCTCACTTTATCATTTATAACTTGATTAATCATCAATAAAATTTTTGTTCAATGGCATTTTATAAATTAAATTTAGAACTGAACAATAGCTTTAGATTGCTAATTTAGGGGCATTATCTACTAGCTTCAAGTATAACTATGGCTTGCGGGATCATAGACAACATAACTAGCACATATATAATATTAAAAAGTAGGGTTGTTACATATTTGGCGATACAAAACTAAACGATACGAGGTAACGTTCGATTAACTAGTGCTTGTTTAGACGGGTCAACCTGTGGGTCAAACCCCCAATCCATGACCCAAGAAATTACCCAACCCTATCCATCCCCTCCCTACCTTATCCTTTCCTTCATCCATTCATTTCCCTTTTCTCTCTCTCTCTAAAAACCTCTCCAAGAACACACACACACACACACACATACTTGCTCTCTCTCTCAAAATATTTTATTTTATTGTTGTTGGGCTTAATATTAGAGTAGAAACATCATCATCATCATATCTTCATTTTATCAAAGTTGGGGTCAAAGCTCAAGAAATTCCCTTTTCTAGCTCAAATTCGGATTCAAGCTTTTGGTGGTGATTTCGGTAAGTAAAACTCATCTCATAATTGTCATTTTATGTTATAAACAAGTTTCATAGTCAAGTACTTGAGCATCTTGGTCAAATTCGGGTCAAGAGCACTTTTAAATCAAAAATTATGGTTATTGGTTTCAATTTGGGTCAAAACCGGGTTAACATGAAATGGTTGTTTTGATTCAAATTTACAAAGTGGGTTGCCTTCATTTATGTTAACATACATTTGTTCATGTCCTAAATGAGTCAAGAAAGCATCAAAACTATTTTTAAGGACAAATTAGGGTTCTAGTTATAATTAGGGTTTCTAATTATTTTTGATTAAACTTGGCCGAATTTGAGGATTTAATTGTGTTTAGGATTGTTGTTTTAGCAAGGATTAAGTTTAAATATGTCTAAAAATGTTCCAATGTGTGTTTGGAACCTTTGCAAACCGGTGTATGAGTAAAAAAATGAGCTTTGGTCTTGAATGGGTCGGTTTCCTCTTTGATTTGGCTGCGCTGTCTTTCTGCCCAGTACCCACCGTCTCGGACGCTCAGGACCACCGTCCCAGATGGTGGTCTGGAATCGTGAGTTTCACCGTTTCATTTCAGAACCCACCGTAAGACAGAGGTGCCCACCGTAAAGCCCACCGTAAAGGAGTTTTGAGCCACCGTCCAAGATGGTGGCCTATAACTTCCAGTTTTCTGTTTTGTTTCTAGCTTGTGAACGGTTGTACTTGGATCGTTTCTAGCTCTTAAATGAACCCTTCCTAGCTTTCCTATAGTCTTGTATATGAGTCACAATCACCGTTCAAAGTCAGGAGACAATATCTAAACCCAATCTAGAGTTCAAACTTGATGAATTAATACATATACATGATACAATGTTAGGTTTTGAACACGAGACGACCCTTAGACGACTTTAACTCAATCCAAGCTAGTTCTTGACCTCTCTATTTACCATGTCGAGTCTCGGGAGTCGGTTAAAGTCCTGAATCGTACTTAAAAACCTAATTGGGTTTTAACTTAAAACTATATAATTGTACAATAATAACTTTTGTCACGGGTGACTTGTGGACGACTTTAATTTGTTGCAAACTACTTCTCGACTTCTTTAATGACTTTCTTGAGTTCCGAGAACATTTCAAACGACTTGAGTCACCATTAAAAACACGAATTAGGGCTTTAACACAAGATATTGACGTGTATTGATGCATATGTGTATTGATATATAATTATAGGTCGTGGACACGTGGAGCTCATTGAACGATTATAACTCGACTTTAACTCATTCTTAGCTTGCTTTTGCCGATCAAGGTGAGTTCCGTAGCTCCCTACTCAATTGAGATTCGGGCTGAAAAGTGTACTATACGTGCTTGTTTGTTTGATTGATTGGTTGATTGGCTTGAGTTACGATTTGTTTAATGTTTGATTGATTGTTTGACGGTTTACCTTATTGTTGTTGGATTATGTTTTCGATTTGGATTATGAGATGTGATTAGGATAGTTGTACATACATGGAAGACGATGATACATTTAACGAGTTGTAGATGTGGTGGGAAGGCTGCGGGTGACCCTATATATAAGCATCTATGGTTCCTTAAATGTAAAGTCGTATGAAATGTATGTGCTTGTGGTTTCGGTTGGATTGTGGTACGATGGACTTGTGGATGGATTTGGTTACGCATGTACATACTTTATCTGTGCGGATATACACGCAAGCATACTTCATTTGTGCGGATATACACGCAAGCATACTTTATTTGTGCGGATATACACGCAAGCATACTTTATTTGTGCGGATATACATGCAAGCATACTTTATTTGTGCGGATATACACGCAAGCATACTTTATTTGTGCGGATATACACGCAAGCATACTTTATTTGTGCGGATATACATGCAAGCATACTTTATTTGTGCGGATATACACGCAAGCATACTCTATTTGTGCGGTTTACACGCAAGCGAACCCTTTCGGTGCGGTACACACGCAAGCAAACCCTTTCGGTGCGGTACACACGCAAGCACACACTATTTGATGCAATAGTGACATGGTTGACATACAATTGGTATACATTATGGCATTTGCATACATACGATACATGATTTGGGTATTGACATCACTTGTGCTCATTTATTACACGTGCTTATTATTACATTGTATGATCTTGTCGTGGATGATACGTGACGCTTAAAGGATACTTGTAAGTTGTGACTCGTCTTTACCTCATACTTATATGTTATTCGACGATGGTTCCTTGTGAACTATCACTACTGTAACAACCCTCAAAATCCGACTAGGATAATTTAGTTGGACTTATCTAGGCATTATCCCTAGAGGTTATTAAGAGAATTGACCTTCTAAACATTAAGGCATAGTAATATTTGCCCTCTAATTCAATGGAATGCCCAAAGATAGATAGTTGCCTTAGAAATGCCATCCGCAATAACTAAAGACTATCCAAGTCAATCTCAAAGTTTATGTAAAACAATAACAACTTCGTTAGTATATAATCTAAACAAGAGAGTATCTAATGATCCAAATAACTCAACATCTAAAATAATAACAATGTACATCAATAAATTTACAAGTTAAACACGTATTTATATACATACATGGCATATAAAATATAATGTAACATTTAAATAATTCTTGCAATTAGAAAATGTGCATACAACTTAAGCTAATTATAAGTAAAAAAAAACTCTTACAAAATCCACCTATCCACATACAACTAACTCACTTATTCTTACACTCACACACCCATAATACATACATATACTTATTTCCATGTCTTAACACTAGTTGGGAACTAACCCAACACCTCACCCCATGAGTTAACCAACCCATGCCCTTCCACCACACCTCTTAACCAATAAACTCACTCCATACCCTTTATTTTCTGCCATAGCCACATTTTTTATGCCCCAAGACCAGGCCACTCTCTCTTTTCACACTCAAACACAACACACACACATGCAATGGGTCTCTCTCAACTCTCCCAACTTTCTTCTTTCTTCTTCTCCATTTTCGGATTCTCCAAGGCAAAATGGAGCTTAAAACTAACTAATCTAATGTAATAATAAGTTCCATTGATCATCCAACAACTAGAGTCATGTATGGTGGAAGCATGGAGTCGATTTGGAGGCAACAAGGTCACGAAATCAGCCCTCTAAGGGGCTGATTGAACAGCAGCAGAAAACAGGAGCAAACAAGTCCCATCTTCTTCTTTCCTTTTGATTCTTGATCATCAATGGGTACCCAACATGTTCCTTTGATTGTTATTCATCTTTTCCTTCATTTTGTAGCTTATTTTCCTTTCTTTTCAAGCTGTTACAGCCATGAAACACTCCAAGGGCAGCCACGAAATGGAGACCCAACAACACCCACAATCTTGTTATATTCATCTTCAAAGGTTGATAACTTGAACTCTTTTGGTTATCACTTTCTTTACCTTTAAATTTATCACTAAATACATATGGATCTACACATGCATGCACATTTAAAATATTGATTTGAAAGAAATAATTAAGAATGCAAGAGATAATAATGGATTTAGTGTAAAAGTGTTAGATCATCACATGCATGTTAACATTTGCACTAGTTTTGGTTGATTTTGATTTGGGATTTGAGATGGATGAATGATGACTTTGAATTTGATAAGAAATCTGTATATTTGATGTTAAAATCATAGAAAAAGGAGTATCAAGCATGTTAGTGGTGAAATAAAGTGTAAATTAAGCAAGAAAGGCTATTGGTGAGTTGTGTTAATCAAAATACAATCTGACAGAATCCATCTTCTGTCTTGGAACGGGTAAACGAAACATGTGAGGGCCGTTTCAAGAAAAACTTTCAAAATAAAAGTTGTAGATGAACGAGTTAAGTTTAACCACCAACTGGAATCACTCGAAAATACTGAACCAAACTAAAGATATGATTTTTCTACTGAAACTGGTCAAAACTGCAATTTTGTCTGAATAATTTATCAACTTTAACAATTTTTATCTCCTAATACATAAGGTTCCAGGAGGCCATACTTGGTGGAAAGTAATTTCAATGTGTCCTGAACTTAAAATAAAATCGTGGAATTTTTATTAAGAGCAAAACCCAAGGAACTTTTATAAAACTTTCGAGTATGCAAAACAGTGACTTTTTGACCACTTCCATTTATAAAAATATTTAGAGGTAGTAAACATTATTTATAAATTAAGCCAAAATTCACAAAAATATTAGACACATATATGTAACTGTACAAAAATCACGAAGGTCCAGATAATTTGATTTAATCACAAAACAGTAGACAACATTTTATAAATTTGATGTATGAAAACAGAAAAATAAGAAGAAAACTATCAAAGTATGTAAATGGGCTAAAGAATACACTAAGGCCATAATGGGCTAACTTGGCCCAAATAATAAACCCATTTGAACCATAAATCAGTAGGCCCACTGGGCCCAATAAACCATGTAGCCCAATAACCAATATAACCCATTAAGCACATAACCCAAATAAGGTTAAGCCCAATAACTAAATTAAGCCCAAGTCACTTAAAAGCCCATAACACTTAGGCCCAATTGGTGATGACCCACAACACATAAACGAATTTCATGAACCCGAATAATCATAAGGCATATCGAGAAATGTATGAGTTAAAAGATAAGTGTAATCCAAGTAACACAAAATATAATTAAGTGAGATGGACATAAGTAATTACGTTAACCAAACTATAAATTGATATCACAAATGCTAATTCGTGCTAAAATCGGTTACACATCAAATGATGAATAAGGATAATATAACTTAATACGGCATTCCTATATGATAACCTAAGATGCCAAACGAAACCACAAATGAAGGCAAGTTACCGAAATTCTAACAACTTATAACTACATGTACAATGAAAGTGACCTTTTTCACCATCAATCTCTACAACCAAAAAGATGTGAATATTAGCAATACACTTGGATCCCAAAATTGATGACAACATAATGAAAGTGGCATTCTAAGTGATGGCTTAAGATAGGAACTTACGTATATTAGTCCTATCGTAGGGATAGTCTTGGCTCGAAATGTGATTGAGGAATATGACGGATATATGATCAAGGAAGCTATAGATGGGAAGTACCCATTTTGGATAAGTGAATATAATATGCGGCATATCAAGGTGAGTCATAGCCCCCTTTCAAACTCTTTTATGTGTTTTACTTTCGGGGTGAAAAGCATGATAAATAAAATTGCTTTATATATATGAATGATTCTTGAAAGAATGATTATGAAATGGGATATATTGTATGTTCAATGTGTTATAAATTATATGATGAGCTTGAGTTCTGTCAAACTGTATCACTTCGGTACACTACTATTAACTCCGAAATGGGAGGCCTGTAGTTAGAGGGTTGCGCAACTAGGAGTCGTCCACTCACCCACTAAAATAGGTAACGGTGGAATGTTGGTTGCCTTTGTGGCCACTTTCATTGCCAGTCCGACCCGAGCGGTGCTCTAATCTACTTTATATTAGGCGGTCGTCTCCATGGCACGATCCCCTTCTTTATAAATTGCACTTGATTGACAGCTTGTGCTATGAAATGAAATATTATGTTGGTTGGGACAGGAAATGGTCTTAGTAGTGGCTCAAGCATTTACTCATCAAATTATGCCTTTGGCAGAATGGAAATTTATTATTATTATGGATGGAAATTATGTTTTGAACATACGGTTTAGGTATGTTGATATCTAATAACATGTTTTCTAACTGTTTAAAATGGTTAGGTAACGAGATTATTTAAAAACCTATGCACTCACCAACTACGTTTTCGTAGTTGACACTTTTTCTTCATGCTTTTCAGGAATTAGCGTAAGCTTTGAGGAATTACATGCATCATGATTATTTGCATTGCACTTGGGAGTCAAAGATCAAACCTTGTGATGGACAATGGAATCCGCCTTGATCATTGTAGTATATCATCTCATGTATTTGTTATTTGTTTAGTGGACTCAATATCCAAGTATGGTAGACGTATTGTACTTGGGAATTGGTTCACATGCTTGTACATTGTAAAATTATTTTTATCAAATAAAGCTATGGTGAATGTTATCTATTATCCTTTGTTTTGAATACCCGACTTTCTGTACATCTCATCGTTTCGCCTTAGTTGGGGTGTTACAGAAAATGGTTTCAGAGACTAAGGTTATAGAGAACATTATGTTCCTCCGGGAATTTCAAAACTATAGCCACTTTTCAAAACAAATTTTTATAGTCGAGTCGAGCATAAGGTTAAGCGGATTAGTTTGAGCTTTACATGGTAGGACCCTAATTAAACGTAGGTCATGAACTACGTTTAATTATGAGAGCACCATGTAAAACTCAAACGGCCACTTAGACTTATGTTCAAAAGGATTCCTTTTCAAAAAAAAAAAAAAAAAAGATCTTTATTAAACTCGTTTTAATGAGAATACGTGTTGCATTTAGACATTCACCTAAGCATATAGGAATTCGAGACTTGCCTTACTAGAGGATTATGCTAGTTTTATATAAGGATTAATTTTAGATGTCTCGAAGTTACGAAGCCCTTAATAGAATTCCCTTTTTGCACATTAGAAGTGAAATGAATATAAGGTTGAAAGGTATTCGTTGATACATGCTACTCTATGTTATAACATGTGAATTTGGGCATGATTTGATTGCAATGTGAAAGCTTATAATGTGCAATGTGAAAGTTGTAATATGCAATGTGAAAGCTTATAATGTGCAATGTGAAAGTTGTAATATGCAATGTGAAAGTTATATGCAATGTGAAAGTTTGGAATGGGCAATGTGGAAATTATGTGAGAAATGCATGCGTAAAAGCTTTATGATTTATGATGTTGAACTTTAAGTAGCATATGCCCTTTAAAATAATGTGCTTACTATGAGGCATGAAATCATTTTGGGATATGACTTGTTTAAAATATTGGGTAATGAGGTTGATTATTTATGATTGATTTGAAAAAGAATATGAGCATGACGAGGTGATAGGAAAATTTTATGGACAATAGAGATATTAAAGCCTTCACCCATAAGATTGAGCTACTGGAAACTAGTGCGTGAATATTTTGATGATTTAGTAGTCATGCCTTTCTATTGAGATAATTATTGCGCCCTAAGGTTGAGCTAATTGAGGACTAGTGCATGAACGATTTAATGATTATATAGTTGTGCCTTATTATTGAGATAGTTATTATGCTCTAAGATTTGACGATTGAGAACTAGTGATTGTCCCTGAGAAATTCACTATGAAATTAGATATTTTCTAAGTATGAAAGTTGTTATTAAATACCCCTCCGTCATTCGTTCACTTGTGCTATCTTGAAAATTATCCATCATCATATCTCTTATGACACCGCTACTCATTATTGACATACGACAACGCGATATCAGCGGTGGAGCATCTTCTCACGAACGTTGGACGATATACTCTAAGAATTGTAGTCCCAAGATATGACGCGACTCTATCCCCTCAGATACTACGCATAACCTTTGTATTCGATCTGAGATGGTGCGAAACATATGGAAACATCGAATGAAGTTGGAGACTTATGAAAGATGAGCGGTATTAAAGCTATATGACGATACACTAAGGACCATAATGGGCTAACTGGCCCAAATAATAAACCCATTTGAACCATAAATCAGTAGGCCCACTGGGCCCAATAAACCATGTAGCCCAATAACCAATATAACCCATTAAGCACATAACCCAAATAAGGTTAAGCCCAATAACTAAATTAAGCCCAAGTCACTTAAAAGCCCATAACACTTAGGCCCAATTGGTGATGACCCACAACACATAAACGAATTTCATGAACCCGAATAATCATAAGGCATATCGAGAAATGTATGAGTTAAAAGATAAGTGTAATCCAAGTAACACAAAATATAATTAAGTGAGATGGACATAAGTAATTACGTTAACCAAACTATAAATTGATATCACAAATGCTGATTCGTGCTAAAATCGGTTACACATCAAATGATGAATAAGGATAATATAACTTAATACGCATTCCTATATGATAACCTAAGATGCCAAACGAAACCACAAATGAAGGCAAGTTACCGAAATTCTAACAACTTATAACTACATGTACAATGAAAGTGACCTTTTTCACCATCAATCTCTACAACCATAAAGATGTGAATATTAGCAATACACTTGGATCCCAAAATTGATGACAACATAATGAAAGTGGCATTCTAAGTGATGGCTTAAGATAGGAACTTACGTATATTAGTCCTATCGTAGGGATAGTCTTGGCTCGAAATGTGATTGAGGAATATGACGGATATATGATCAAGGAAGCTATAGATGGGAAGTACCCATTTTGGATAAGTGAATATAATATGCGGCATATCAAGGTGAGTCATAGCCCCCTTTCAAACTCTTTTATGTGTTTTACTTTCGGGGTGAAAAGCATGATAAATAAAATTGCTTTATATATATGAATGATTCTTGAAAGAATGATTATGAAATGGGATATATTCTATGTTTGTAAGTCCCAACTCAATAGATGGTACTACTGAAGACACCTCTATGTCGATGGTGGAGTTACTTTGCAATATATGCACTGAACTGGAGACGACCAGTTACAGTGAGTATATACCAAGTTCTAGATAGATTACTTATTTAAATGACAATAAGTAAAGAACAATGCAATAATACAAATAACTTGTAAGATAAATTGATGAGACAATATGTAATTTTCAATGTGTAATTTATTTATTGATGTTAAATAAATTACAAGGTTGTTGCGGAACCAAGATAATACAAGAATGTAAATATCCTAACAACCTATGAAATATAATTGATCTACACTCGGAATTTCTCAAGACAATCGAAACACTTAAAGTTGTGAAATGTTCCTTTTAGCGATTGAGAGAATATTGCACAAGTTCACCAAGAATATTGCAGGTTTGCAAAGTGTGAAGTGTTGTATGTTTTTCACTTAGTATTCTTGTTGTGCAATGACTTGTATTTATAGGCAAAGTTAACATTTAGGATGTTAACTTTAGCCGTACAAATGTGGTTGAGATCATTTAAGGAATAACATTTAATTCCTTAAAAAGCAGTGTAAAGTCGCATGATAAAGCAACTTTACTCAACCACCTTTATGTACCTTTTATTACTTAAATAATAAGATAAGGCTTATTATCCGGGTAAAGGTACATAAAGCATATAAGTCAATTCCTCGTAATCAGTGTAAAGCTTTGTAAGAGCTTTCCACTGATGGTCTCCAATTTGTAACTGACTAGAATGTCAACTGGGCTTCGCTGCCATTGCCATTCTCTATCTTCAATTTGTTGTCTTCGACTTCAACTGGAATGATTCTTCAACTTAGTCAGTTCTCAACTGGAGGAAGTCTTCAGTTGCGTTGACTGTACGGTGCAACTGGACTTCAATATATTTCTCGACAAATCATCTAGGTCTCCAGTTTCACTGGACAGTTTCACTGGGTCTCCAGATGCAACTGGAGACTGGCCAGTTTACCAGGTGAACTGGTCCTAACAAATTCCCCCTATTTGTCTAGAAATATTGACAAGTCTTTTTCTAGTTCTTGTATCTATACAAGTGTGAACTGGAGAGACTTGTTTGATTTAAATCTATCTAAGTTTCCAAGGCATTTTTATAGATCAATAAATGCCTTAGGTTTTTCTTTTAGGTTTGTTAGATTTTAATCTATTATCTACCTTGTGGTTACAAACTGGTAACTTCATTTATACAAGGAAATGAAATTTATACAAGTTACAGAATGTAAAACAAAATACAAGTAGATAACTGAAGAAAGAACTTAATGAGATGACCCTTCGCCAGTTCTTCTTCTCTTGGACACTGAAGAGATAGGCTGAGAGTCTTCAGGATCAATATTCAACTTTTGCTCAAGATTTTCTTTATGTTGAATCTTGCCCCTTAAGAAGTTCACCCATGCTTTCTCAAACCTATTCTTTTGTGCCTTCGCATCCAACACATTCACCATTTCCACCCATTCGCTGAACCCATATTGCATAGCACCAGGATTGTCAGTTTTAACCAGTGGCCCTCTGGTATAACTAACTTCAACTTGAAAAACTTTGGTGCCTAGCTTGATTGTTACATTTACACCATTAATAGTACCACTATGTCTTCTAGTTGACATGATCTGGGAGTAATAGCTTCTAGCTTCAGATTCATTTGTAATTTTTATACTCCCAGCACCAACAGCCAGTACAGCGGACTTAATGTCTTCATTAGATACCTCGCCAGTTGGTTCAACAAATGTGCTAGGTCAGCATCTCTTGACAGTGGTCTTCTTGGTTGTGGAATCCTTCTTGGTGGATTCAAAACCTTCTTCACAACCTTCTTAACATTTGCAATTCGTTTAAGAATCCCACTGGCCTATTCTCTTTAGCCTTCTCCACTGAAATGTTCAAACTCTTGGCATCAAATTCAGCTTCATCCTCAGGATAGTGTCTGTCCAGTTCTACATCCAGCATTTCTTTCAACTGGTCAACTATCCTGGGATCATTCTTAACCCTGACATACTCCTCCTTAGTGATACCCAAAAGATTGGCATCACTCATATCAAGCAACTTGATCTGTGCAAGATGTGCCCTGGCCTCAACTTGGTTTCTTTGTTTCATTTTCTTTCTTTCTTTAATGTCATTGCCAAGTCTAGCCAGTCTTCTGCTATCGCTATCTGAAACTGGAGGGAGTATATCAGCATTGCCAGTTTCCAGCATTGGTACATCAGTGGCCGGCTGGGCAGATGCTTCAACAGCTAAACCTTTTCCCTTATCCAACACATTCCCCCTATCACCTTGCTCACCAGCTTCAGTACTGGTAGCTACAACCATTTCTCTTCCAGGTGCAACTGGTGCAAGGACTCTTTGGACTCTTTCCCCCTTGGCAGCATCTAGACCTGCCCTAATTCCTTCCCATTCAGAGGGGTGAGATGGCAACCGGTCAAGAGGCTGCCATGTTTGCATGTCCTTGCACTCTTTGAAGATTCCACACATCATCCTAAAGGACCTCCAAAGGTGGTTGGTCTCCTTTGACTGGGTCAAGACATTTGTAGTAACCTGTTCTTGACCAGTTTTCAATTCATTTAAGATCTTAGAATCTTCATCTAGACCAGAAACCACCTTGTCCTTTATTTCATCATCCTTCTTCTTTAGATTCTCTACTTCAGTTGTCAGTTTTTCTAAAGATTGAGCATGTAGAGATACCTGGGTGTTCAAATTCTCTATGCTGCCTCTCAACTGGTTGATCTCACTGGTGAGTGGGGCCAGATCAACCTGAGGAGTGGCCAGCTTGGTGTTCTCAGACATCACCCTTTCAATCAAATGTGCTTCTCTAGCACCCAGCGTATCCTCTATCTTCTGACCAACTGAAGTCATCAACTGCTGTCCAAGTTCAGTTACATCTAGGCCAGGTTTTTCAATCAACTCCTTCACCTGCCTTTCAATCTCCCTCAAATCTACTTCAGTTGTTCTTACAGTATTGCCAAGCAGATTAGAGATTGAGGTTGTAACCTTGGACCGAGTAAGGTCAAAGGCTTCTTTCAAAGTACCAGCCAGATTGTTGCAGCCAGTGACCAACTCATTTAACTTGTTGAACACCAAGTCTTCATTTGATGAAAACTTATTAATCCCCAGATCAACCACCTTAATATTTGTCAAGTGATCTTTGTGGTATCTGGAGAAAGACATGGTGTTTTTGTCAAGTGTCTTCTGAATCTCCTCCACCCTGGTTAGAAGGTTTTGGAGATTGGCTTGAATTGAGACAACTTGACTGTCCAGTGACGAAGGAGAAGGTGTCACTGGACCAACAACAGTTACTACTGGAGCAACTGGAGGAGGCAAACTTAAAGAAGTCTCCCCAGTTGTCATGCCAGCAGTTGAAGATATAATAGGAGTGGTGGATGAAGAAAGGACTAGAAAATCAATGTGTTGTTCATGCTGAGAATGCTCAGGTGTGAACAACGGTGTCGGTGGGGGTGGCATTTCTCGAGCAAATGAGAATTGCCCAGTTGGTGAAGGAGCGGTATAAGTTTGGAAAGATATATCAGTAGGCACATTTTCTTGGGAGGGTGAAAGTGAAATTGATGCGTCTGGAAGGGAGACTGGAGATGAAGGGTTTTGAGCTTGTACAGAAGCCTCAAAAATCTCCAAGTCTGTTTCAGTTCCTTCAGAATCCGAAGACTCTATCAGGATTTCCTCGTCATTAACATTCATGTCCAGATCCATGAATGTAACTGAGGGCTGACCAGAAGGGTCAGTCTCCAGATGACCTTCCCCAGTTTCCTGGATGGGTGCATCTGTTGGAGGATCAGATACCGAAGTATCTTCACCAGGGATAGATGTGATTGGGGTTGCTTCAGTTATGGTTGCTCTATCCTCAACCACAACTTTAGACGAACTGGAGGGTCCCTCATTATTTTGAGGCCCGCCCAGTTGCCTTTCTGACTCACCTTCAATAGGTGCATCAGTTGAAGCGAATTCCAGTTGCATTCGTTCTGGAATCTCGACCTCTCCAGCTTCAGATACCAGAGAGTCTAAATTCCTTAACATATCTGGTGCAGTGTACGGTGAATCTGTACTTAAATATGCTTCTCTGCCCAGAATATGTTTAAAACAGAGAGAGAGGAACCTTGAAAAGGGGATACACACACCCCTAGTGCCCTTCAGCTTTTGAACTAGGCTTCTAAACAGAATATCTGCAAAGTCCACTCTCAAACCGTTCCACAAGCAGTAAGCCATCTCTGCTTGTGAGGAGTTAATCTGGTCAAGTCCACCAGAACTCCCACCCATACTCTTCACCAGGTGGATGAAAAAATACCTCCATGAAGGTGTAAGACCCTTCATGGTCATCGCACCCTTCGTCTTCAACACTCCATTCTCCAAGCACTCTTTGTGTCCCATTTCAAGAAGTACTTGGCGAAAATTTATGTTTGAGGGCAAGACGACTGGAGATTCACCCTCTCTCCAGTAATTGAGGCATAAGGCATCCCTCAATACGTCAGCAGACAAGGTATACTGGATTGTTCCATCCTTTAATGTGAAACTGATGGAGGAACAATCGGAAGAAAGAACGGCAGTGTACCAAAACTCACACAAGTAGTTATGAAACAACTTGCGTGGGTTTAGAGAGAATGAGGGTCCTATTGGAGAATCCTTCAAAAACTTTTGGATTTTACCAATAAGGGTATTGGACCCTTGAGATCCTTGTAAGCTTGCCATCGGATTATTTGGATTTAGTTTGATGACAGAAGCATTACTAGGAGCACCAGATGCCGGTTTGACATCTGGTGAAGGAGCATATGGAACAGTCAAGAGATTTACATCTCTTGAATGGGATGATCTAGGAGCCATTTGAGAATGAAATTGAAATTTGGGAATTAAGGTTCTTGATTTGTGAAGTAGAGAGAGAAATGAAGCAATTTTGATGATTGGAAGTAAATGAAAGAATGTAGAAGAGAAGTAAATGAGTTCGGAGTAAATAAGGGTATTTATAATGGATTCAAGATCCCAATGAAATACCCAAAACTATATTTTATTAAACAAAATCCTTTTTGTAGATATTTTCACAAATTGAGTTTGAATTTTGAAATAAAATAATAATTTGCCATGTCAACATTTAATGCTACCATGTCAGCATTAAATGCTACGACGACTTATCTTACCCACGCGCCCACTCACTTTTTATTTTCCCAACACAAACAGTTGTCAAGTACTAAAATAGCTTTAAACACGTCAGATCACGATATCAAGTGGTTTAAAACACTCGAGTACCATCACGTGTCACAAATATTGACCAAGTATTTCTAACGTTATAAAAATTAAGACAAGACTGAACCTGGTAACTGGAGGATCAGTCCAGTACCAGTTTCCAACTAGAGAGTTCTCCAGTTGCATTTTCAAACAAAAAACGAATTTTAGTCAGAAAATTATTTTGAGTCTTTCCCCCTAAAATGATGATCCAGAAATCAATTAGTGCCAAGATAGTATCACAACGACGTTCGATAGCCTGGCGAGCAAGGATTATCTGGACCTCCTCAACTGGAGAACTTCATCAGTGTCACTGACGCGTTCAATAACAAAGAAAGCTCCAGTTTTAAGGATTAACATTCCCAGTTCGCTGATGAGATGTTTACACTACTAGAAACAGGGCTAACCTTGACCCGCTTTTTATGACCCACGCTAATAGATGACGCGCAAAGTGAGAAGTCATAAAATAAGGGTCATTACGAGTAAATTTACTGTTGGGGATGACGCGTTTTCAGAAGCGTCATAACATATGGATCATAATCTGTTAAAATTTAGGTTTCTAGATGACGCTCGTTTTGCTTCGTCCTAAATAGGGGTCATCGTTTTTTTTGGCACGATTCCCTAGCCATCAGATAAATAGTTTGATTGAACTTCCAAAAAATTTAAACTTCATCTGAAAAATGAGCGGGTCTTTACTTTTACAACTCCCCTCTCATTATTTTGGGTATTTCCCTCTTATACATCTACTGACTTTAGCCCAAAAATATTAAGGTTTACAAAATTCAAAATCAGCCAAAAAACTCTCTATTTCCGCTAGATCTACCTCCAGCTTTAAGTTTCCATACCCCTATATCGGGAATTTTGGATCCCGCTCCTCTCAATCTGAGTCTAATCTCAGCTTATGTCTTAGAGCTCGATGAAGAGCAAGGGTCTTAAAAGCGATTGAGCAATTAACCACCATTACCCGCCACTGTATTCCGCCGTGATTCCACCGGAAAGTTCATAATATTACGTCAGTTCAGCTGTACAGAAATTAATTCAATTCTATGATCTTCTCTTGGGTAATTCAGATCTTCGTGTTTATAATTAAAATTATATACATATAATTATTATATAATGTCTACTTATTCGTGATATTTTATTTTTATTTGATTAGATAGTTGATATCGAAAGATCTCGAAGGAGCAGGGAGTTATTATTAAGTAAAAAGAGGATGGAGAAAGCAAGTACTTTGGATTATATCAATCAGATGTTTCCTACAGGTCTTTTCATTTATTTTTTTTAATTTAATTTTGTGTATGTATATGTATATATATCAGTATATGTGCACTGTTTTGAATTCTAGATCAGATCATAGTGAAATTGTGTTTATAGCGAAACACTTGAAGTTTGGATTTGAAGGTTTGTTTAAAGTTAAAAATGTGAAGTGTTGCAATTTATATATCTTATGTTTAAAGTTTTGTTGATTTAGTTGGTGCATATATACATTGAATATGCATTAAAGTTTAAGAACTTTGTATTAAAATATTGATCTACTTAGCCAGGGTGTTATGAGTTTTGATTGATTAAGTTGGTTATGATTTTGTGTTTTGGTTTATAGGTTTTGAGTGATACGCAGAAGCGGGCAGTTTATGATCAGTATGGCGAGGAGGGTTTGAAAGGGCAGATGCCACCACCTGGCAGTGGTTTCTCTGGTATGCCGCGTAACGCGGATGATATATTTTAGGGGTGTGGCTATTTTGTTCTTTAAGAAATCTCGAAGCTTTAAGCTCCGAAAAGCTACTAAAAGGCCCTTGCCAAACACACTCTATATATGTGTTTGTGTAGTATCTATATATTTGGCAATCTGTAAGTGTATGAAAGAAAAGCAGAATGAAATCCTTGGTGCCGGAAAATGTCGATTACTTCGTATGCATTATTATGGTTTTTTGACTTTCTTTTCCATATATCGCAGGCAAATCTTGAGGTTGATATCGTTGCATATGGAGGTATATGTTGTATAACTCTATTATATGAACGCCCATTAAGCATATCACTCTTACTGTTAAGTTGATTAACTAGTGATTTTATCAGGCTGTAAACTATAAGAACGGTGATACAAATCTTGAAGATTGACCTATATAGAAAACTAGTTAGAGCAGTTTCAATTAGTTTTTGATTTTAGTTTATTCTTTTGGACAGGATCTGACCCACATTCTGCTCTACTGGAGAACCCATCTATACATATTCATACGATGGTAGTGTTTCTGTTACCAGCATAACTTTGTACAATGTGCAAGGATCCGACGAGCTTGTCTTATTATGCTAAATGTATCTTAATTTATGTTCTCTGCAGAGGCAATGGCCATCAAATAATGGAATTTTACCAAAAATATTTCGTCCATTTATGCTTCTGCTAAAGCCGTTGATTCAATTTGTAATGCTTCTTTGGTTTCTTTGTGTTAAAATAAAGGCCCCCGATGTGTTTATAGTGCAGGTGAGCTAATGTTTCTATAATAAGATGTACATTAACTTTTCTTAAATGTCTCAAATATTATTAGTCTTTTGATAGTCTATAATAAGATGTACATTAACTTTTCTTAAATGTCTCAAATATTATTCGTGATGTTAGCAAGCTTGTGGGTAAAGAATTGACTACATGGGTGTGTGTATATTGTTTTCCTACTTTGAGGTCCTCAATGTTCATCATTAACATTATTTTGCTTCAACAACTTTCTATTTCAGTGGATTTCTGTATTCTTTGCTCACTTTAATATAATGTAGGTAATATATTCTGATGAAGATAGGAAGTTCAACAGAGATATCACCGTTGGCTTAATCCGCAGGGAGCTGCTGAATCTTGACGAGTATAATGTTCATATGGCAAAGCTTGTGAATTACTATCGATATGTAATTTTTGTCGTTAATTAACTTGTGACTTATCGTGAATTAGTACTTGAATTAAACGCGTTGTTTTGATATATATATATATATATATATATATATATATATATATATATATATATGAAATGCGTTATTTTGATATTTGTGTTTTTAATTTTGTATTATCAGGTTTTTAATTCTCATTTAATAGAAAATTAGGAACTGAAAAAAATTATTTAAAAAAAAAAAAAAAGGTTATGACGCGCAAAAACGCACGTCATAAAAAAGGGTCATAAATGCGTGTCATAAGTGCGCGTCATAGACGGATGACGCCCAAATGCGGGTCATGAAAATTTATGACCCCGTCCTTCCTTGACGCGCATTTGCGCGTCATCTGAGCCATTTATGACGCGCATTGCGGGTCATAAATAGCTGTTTTTCTAGTAGTGTTAAAGGTTTTCTCATCGAGAGGTTTTGTAAAAACATCAGCTAACTGTTTGTCAGTGGGGATGAAATGAATTTCAATGTCTCCTTTCATAACATGATCTCGAATAAAATGATACCTGATGTCAATATGCTTTGTTTTGGAGTGCATCACTGGGTTGTGAGATATAGCAATTGCACTGGTGTTGTCACAAAAGATTGGGGTCCTTTTATACTTTTGACCATAATCTAGTAACTGGTTCTTGATCCAGAGAATCTGGGCACAACAACTGGCCGCAGAAATGTACTCTGCCTCGGCAGTGGACATAGAGACTGAAGTCTGCTTCTTGCTAGTCCAACTTACCAGTTTTCCTCCAAGGAAATGACAACCACCAGTTGTTGATTTTCTATCTATCTTACAACCTGCATGATCAGAATCTGAATAACCCATTAGATCTAATCCTGAGCCTTTGGGGTACCAAAGAACAAGATTAGGACACCCTTTCAGGTATCTAAAGATACGCTTTACACGTGCAAATGTGATTCTTTAGGGTTAGCCTGAAACCTGGCACATAAACATGTTGCAAACATTATATCTGGTCGACTGGCAGTTAAGTACATCAGTGAACCAACCATACCTCTATAGTTAGTTATGTTAACTGGTTTGCCAGTTGGGTCAGAGTCCAAATTCAATGGTGCTGCAATAGTTGTGTTTTTCGATGGGATTGAATCATATTTGTATTTTCTTAACAAATCTCTGACATATTTTCCTTGGTTTATGAAAATTCCATTTTCAGTTTGCTTAATCTGAAGACCTAAGAAAAATGTTAATTCACCCATTAAACTCATCTCATACTTAGATGACATGATTTTAGAAAACTTTTTACACATTGCATCATCAGTTGAACCAAAAATAATGTCATCAACATAAATTTGTACCAATAAGATATTACCTCTTTCTTTCAAGATAAATAAGGTATTATCTATTGCACCTCTTTGAAAGCCATTTTTAAGAAGATGTTTAGTTAGAGTATCATACCAGGCTCTTGGGGCTTGTCTTAGACCATACAAAGCTTTGTTCAGTCTATAAACCCAATGAGGATGCTTCTCATCGATGAAACCTGGAGTCTGCTTAACATAAACTTCTTCTTCCAATGTTCCATTTAGGAACACACTTTTGACATCCATCTGGAAGACCTTGAACTGCAGATGGGCTGCATAAGCCAGAAATATTCTGATGGCTTCAAGTCTTGCAACTGGAGCAAAAGTTTTCATCAAAGTCAACGCCTTCTGCTTGACAATAACCCTGGGCAACTAGTCTGGCCTTTTTTCTTACAACATGGCCATCTTCATCCATTTTGTTTCGGTAGACCCATCTGGTACCAAAAGGTTCTTTCTTTAACCCTGGTGGACAAGGAACAAGCTCCCAAACATTGTTCCTTTCAAACTGGAGGAGCTCTTCTTGCATAGCTTCCACCCAGCTTGGTCTGCCATAGCCTCGTCAATCTTCTTTGGTTCAATTAAAGATAGAAGGTGACGTTTAAGCATTGCTCACTGGTGGCTCTTCTAGTCTGAACCCCACTATTTGGATCACCCACAATTTGTTCAATTGGATGGGCTCGAGTCCATCTAGTGTATTGACTAGGCTGGTGCACAATAATATCAGTGCAAGTCACCTGGCGATCTTCTTCAGTTGCAGTAGCTACTGGAGGAGGATCAGTCCAAACTACTTCTATATCCTCATCAGAGTCAACGAGGTCACGATTTGCATCATGAAATTCTTCATTCAAAGGCATTTCTTGAAGAACTGGAGAAGTTGGAGTTTGAACTGGTGCTGATATTGAAGTGGCACGTACATCAGATCCAATCACCAATTCTTGTGGTAAGTTGAAATTGATGGAGGGATAAAATGATGTGTCACTGGTGCTTTTCTTCTTCTTAACTGGTTCCAATTTGTTGTAACTAGAAACATCTTCTGGTGAAACAACTGACCGATGAACTTGGTCAGTTTCACCAAAATTGATTGGAACGACTGGAGTAATATCAAGGCTTGGTCTCTTGTTGATTGCTTCAGTTGATTCATCAAATGTGACATGAATTGTCTCATGAACCTTTTGGAGTCTATAATTATAAACTCTAAAGGCCTTTCGAATATCTGAATAACCTAAAAATACCCCTTCATCATCTTTTGCATCAAACTTTCCAAGCTGACTGGAATCGTTTAAGATATAAACTGGACAACCAAATACATGAAAGTATCCAATATTTGGTTTACGATTCCTGAGTACTTCATAGGCATCTTCTTATGTCTGTTGATGTAGACTGACCGGTTTTGGGTGTGACAAGCAGTTGCAACTGCCTCAGCCCAAAAACTGGTGGGAAGACCAGATTCAGATAGCATACTTCTGGCCGCTTCTATCAGTGTGTCGATTCTTTCTTTCCACAACTCCATTTTGCTCTGGAGAGTGAACTGATGAGAAGTTTTGAGAGATGCCAGTGTCATTGCAAAATGTTTCAAGTACCTTATTTTGGAATTCAGTACCATTATCACTTCGCACTGACAAACTTTTCGAGTGTACTTGAGCTCAATTCTTTTGATGAGAGAGATGATTTCAGCAGGTGCATCACTTTTGGATCTGAGGAATACCACCCAGCAATATCTGGTGAATTCATCAACCACAACTAGAGTGTACTTCTTTCCAGCTCTAGTTTGAACATTCACTGGACCAAAGAGATCCATATGTAGCATGTGAAGAGGTTCAGTGATGCTAAAATTTTGCCTAGTTTTGAAACTGGCTCTTTTCTGCTTGCCCATCTCACACCCTGGACATGGCTTTTCTTTATTGAAAGAAATTTGAGGTATCCCATCAACCAGTTGTTTGCGAGACAACTTGTTAATATTTTTAAAATTTAGATGGGATAATCTTTTATGCCATAGCCAGTTGGTGTCCTCATCAGCTTTGGTATAGAAACATTGCTCTTTTGGAGCTGGTTCCATATCCATGATGTACACATTGCCTTTTCTTGGTGCAACCATCACCACTTTCCAATCCTTGTTAAATATGGTTCCTTGTGCAATATCGAACAAAACTCTGAAGCCATCATCACAAAGTTGACTGACACTGATCAGGTTGTATTTCAAACCATTCACAAATGCAACTCTTTTGAATTCGACTTGTCCATTATTAAGCACACCATATCCTTCAGTCTTTCCAGATTGATCATTACCAAACGTCACTGTCGGTCCATCTTGGATAGTGAACTCTTCGAGCAGGGGCTCACATCCGGTCATAGTCCGGCCAGCAGTGCTGTCCAGATACCAGATATTCTTCTTTCGATCGCCCTACACAACCACAAAAATCATCAGTTATTTTGTGAACCCATCTTTTCTTGATGGGTTCACTGGACTTCTCTACAGAAGTCACAGTAGATTGTTGTGGTGTTGAACCGGAGGCTGCATCTGGAGCTTTTTCACCAGCTTCAGGTGCAGGAGTAAAAACGATTGGTATTTGATACTTACTCCCCTTATTTTTACCATATTTAGTTCCAGATGGAACATTCTTTTGATTAGGTTTTGAAGGGAGTGGTTTAATATTTTGTTTGAAAACTAGAGGTAATGAACCTCCTTCCAGATTTTTAATCCGGGCAGTACAACTCTGAACCTGTCGAGACAAAAGTTGGAGTTGACTTTCCAGATTAGCCAAAATATTATTTTCATCAGGCAACTGAACCTTGGACCTTGGTTCAGTTGGAGTTTTAGTCTGTCGGGTCTTGGGCACCTTAGACTTTTGAGGTAAAGGCTTGTTACCAGTGGCCTTTTTGACTGGAGCTTTAGCCTGTTTGGCTCCAGTTTTAACCTCAAAGGGGGTGGTCTCAATGGGTTCAGTTTCAACAGCTTTAGGTTGATCATAAGGTGTTTCAACCTTGAGAGCTGGAGGCAATGCATGAAGATCTGGTATGAGAGCTGCCATCTCCAGATCTCCAGATTTCCATGCATTCTTCTGGGCATCAATAGTTCTTGAAAATGCATCATAGTTTTTACCAGATGCTTTTACCCATGACTTAGATAATCTTTTGTTCTTTTTCAAGATCAGAAAATAGTTTTTGATTATCAAGTTCTAAAGCCTCAATCTTTAAAACTGACTCCTTGAGAGCCAACTGGACACTTTGTAAATCATTCAGTTGTGGTTTAACATTGTTCAGTTCATTAAGATAGTGTCAAGATATCTTTCACTATCAGCTCTAACAGTTTCCACAAATGCCAAATCACCACTTAATGATTCAGCCAGGTCCAGTTTCAGTTCAGGGTCAACCTGATTATCATAGTCACATACCTTTTTCTAGATGATGTCCACCCATCTTCCAGTGATGACATCTTCTTTTGCCAGTGCTGCTGCTGTTGATCTTCCAAGGCCATGAAACACATGTCCCTATCCTCTTCTTCATCAACTGATGAGTCATCAGAGTACTCCCATTTTCCCTCAGTTTGTGCCATTAAGCACTGATCCTTTTCCTTTTCCATGGACAGGAGGGTAATCTGGGCCTTAAGCTTCTTGTATTTAGCTTTGTAGCTATCATCAGGCCGATTGAAATTAGGGACAGGGGGGCCAGTTTGGTTGTTCAACTGACTAGATCTGCATTCCTTCATAAAATGACCTTTCTTACCACACTTATAGCATGTAAGATTGTTATTATCCAGAGAGCTGGAGCTGGAAGCATTGTTGGGGCCATTAAATCTTTTAGATTTATGCTTAAACCTGTTAAAGGTTTTAGCAATCATGGTGACCAGATCATCATCGTCAGTTTCATTACAACCATCACTGTTTTCAGTGGTCAGGCAAGAGTTCAAGAAACTGTTTAACATCTCCTTCATTGAGTGTGCCTGGACACTCTCTGCAGACATTAAGGCAGCACAAGGTCGCTCAGGTACACTAGCAACCTTGGAACTCTGGGCATGGTTCATGGCATCTGCTCAGCCACCAGTCTTGCAGCATTATTATCTTCAGTGAATCTGAAGGCTCCAAAAAGCGATGCAAGAGTATGGTTGTGCAAGGTTTTACCTTGTCTCAAGACAAGAACCATGTTTTCCCATTTGGAAGGAAGAATATCACAAAACTTCTGAAGAAGAATATCCTTATCCTTTTCTACACCCAAGCCTCTCAGCTGATTAATGAGGCTAGAAAATCTGGTGTATGTACCAGTTAGACTTTCATTGGGCAAGACAAAGAAGGATTCATACTTCTTGTTCAAGGAAACTTTTCTGGTGACAATAGTGTCATCACCTCCTTCAAACTGAATAACTAATTCATCCCACATTGACTTGGCACTGGGGAACAACACAAGTGTTGGAATTAGATCTTCAGGGACAGCTCCAAGGATCATGTTCTTGAGTCTGGTGTCCAGATCAACAAGTCTATGATCCTCATCAGACCAATGGTCTTCGAGCTTTTCTCTGAACCTCTTCTTCCAGTTGGATCTAGAAGAGGACTGACCCCAAGAGACATGGGTATATATGGTCCATCCTTAAGGATTTTCAACATATACCTTTCAATCACACCAAAATGCAAAAGCATTCTAGCCTTCCATGTACCAAAAGTCTCACTGTTTCCATCGAATTTGGGAACAAGAGTGTTAGAATAGTGTACATGGACGTGGTTTGGGGCAGTAGGAGGAGGAGGGTTAGCATTAACATTTTGAAAAGGTTGGGCATTATTATTCAAGGGGTTTCACCTGAACCAGAACCATCTCCACCTTCAGTAGTGTTCATCTTAGCAGATCTAGGCAAGTTTATTAGCCTTCTGCTCTGATACCACTTGTAAGTCCCAACTCAATAGATGGTACTACTGAAGACACCTCTATGTCGATGGTGGAGTTACTTTGCAATATATGCACTGATTGGAGACGACCAGTTGCAGTGAGTATATACCAAGTTCTAGATAGATTACTTATTTAAATGATGCAATAATACAAATAACTTGTAAGATAAATTGATGAGACAATATGTAATTTTCAATGTGTAATTTATTTATTGATGTTAAATAAATTACAAGGTTGTTGCGGAACTAAGATAATACAAGAATGTAAATATCCTAACAACCTATGAAATACAATTGATCTACACTCGGAATTTCTCAATACAATCGAAACACTTAAAGTTGTGAAATGTTCCTTTTAGCGATTGAGAGAATATTGCACAAGTTCACCAAGAATATTGCAGGTTTGCAAAGTGTGAAGTGTTGTATGTTTTTCACTTAGTATTCTTGTTGTGCAATGACTTGTATTTATAGGCAAAGTTAACATTTGGGATGTTAACTTTAGCCGTACAAATGTGGTTGAGATCATTTAAGGAATATCATTTAATTCCTTAAAAAGCAGTGTAAAGTCGCATGATAAAACAACTTTACTCAACCACCTTTATGTACCTTTTATTACTTAAATAATAAGATAAGGCTTATTATCCGGGTAAAGGTACATAAAGCATATAAGTCAATTCCTCGTAATCAGTGTAAAGCTTTGTAAGAGCTTTCCACTGATGGTCTCTAGTTTGTAACTGACTAGAATGTCAACTGGGCTTCGCTGCCATTGCCATTATCTATCTTCCATTTGTTGTCTTCGACTTCAACTGGAATGATTCTTCAACTTGGTTAGTTCTCAACTGGAGGAAGTCTTCAGTTGCGTTGACTGTACGGTGCAACTGGACTTCAATATATTTCTCGACAAATCATCTAGGTCTCTAGTTTCACTGGACAGTTTCACTGGGTCTCCAGATGCAACTGGAGACTGGCCAGTTTACCAGGTGAACTGGTCCTAACAATGTTCAATGTGTTATAAATTATATGATGAGCTTGAGTTCTGTCAAACTGTATCACTTCGGTACACTACTATTAACTCCGAAAGGGGAGGCCTGTAGTTAGAGGGTTGCGCAACTAGGAGTCGTCCACTTACCCACTAAAATTGGTAACGGTGGAATGTTGGTTGCCTTTGTGGCCACTTTCATTGCCAGTCCAACCCGAGCGGTGCTCTAATCTACTTTATATTAGGCGGTCGTCTCCATGGCACGATCCCCTTCTTTATAAATTGCACTTGATTGACAGCTTGTGCTATGAAATGAAATATTATGTTGGTTGGGACAGGAAATAGTCTTAGTAGTGGCTCAAGCATTTACTCATCAAATTATGCCTTTGGCAGAATGGAAATTTATTATTATCATGGATGGAAATTATGTTTTGAACATACGGTTTAGGTATGTTGATATCTAATAACATGTTTTCTAACTGTTTAAAATGGTTAGGTAACGAGATTATTTAAAAACCTATGCACTCACCAACTACGTTTTCGTAGTTGACACTTTTTCTTCATGCTTTCAGGAATTAGCGTAAGCTTTGAGGAATTATATGCATCATGATTATTTGCATTGCACTTGGGAGTCAAAGATCAAACCTTGTGATGGGCAATGGAATCCGCCTTGATCATTGTAGTATATCATCTCATGTATTTGTTATTTGTTTAGTGGACTCAATATCCAAGTATGGTAGACGTATTGTACTTGGGAATTGGTTCACATGCTTGTACATTGTAAAATTATTTTTATCAAATAAAGCTATGGTGAATGTTATCTATTATCCTTTGTTTTGAATACTTGACTTTTTGTACATCTCATCGTTCCGCCTTAGTTGGGGTGTTACAACTACGAACTCACCAACCTAGTGTTGACCTTGTTTAGTACACTTTTCAGATAATCAAGTGATTCTTGGATGTGAAGTTGATTATTGCTTATGTTGGACTCGGGCATGGACTTATGTGGATCAAGGATTCATTTGCCCATTGCTTCACCTTGTGCTTAGGATCGATAGTCATCTTTTGATTGTCTTTTGTAGTGTTTGATGGTTACTTGCTCCGTGTGTATTTTGTACTTTATATTCGATGTTTGGATTCACCGGATCCCTTTTATTCATTTAGACTTATTCTATGATAATTCCATGCATACGCTATATCTTTTCAGTGGTATTTCGAGCCTAGCTCGGGGTGTTACAGAATGGTGGCCCATGCTTGGTCGTAGAGAATTAGGCGATTTGACCTAGACTACGGCTTAAGTTAAAACTCTTCATATAGCATGCATGGTTAGGGATTTTGTGTGCAACGTGAATTATGTGAACCTTAAAAGGTGTACATTGTGAGTTCGTAGTTAAGACCAACTATGTGATGACTTGAGTACAATGTGATGAACGTGTGATGAGTACAATGTGGTTAACGTGTACATTGATTTGAACTTGATTGTGGTTGATATGGATTGTTGTTATTGGTTGGTGATGACTTGATGATTTAGGGCAAGGTGAAGTTATGGCATTAACATGGTATAACATTGTGGCAACCCTAAAATAGCCTGATCAACTATTTTATGGTCACCCAGTATTATAACAAGTTAATGACATCACGGATTGCACATGTTTGGCTTAGAGTATAATAAGGAACCGATATGCTTAATGGGAGTTGGTTGGGTGGAGGGTTAGCCGCTGGTACACCCTGTATACATACCCGGTCAATAACTAAAGGGCATATCGGATTCGGATTATACTTTAAACCACTCATTTTAGTTAACTTGTTTTAGTTGCTTGTGATGTGATATGTTGAATATGAGTACTTGGTTTAGATGGTGGACAATTGTTGTGAACTTGGCACGAGAACATGTAGATAACGATTACTTGAGAACCTTGATATATTGTCCTTAGCGTAGTGATATGAAACACGTATGATATGTTGGTATGATAGCATGATATATGACAGTTACTTGGGAACATTTATATGTTAGCCTTAGTGTAAAGACATTAAACATGTGTAGTGTGTTGGCATGAAAGCACTAACTACTAGTGCGACTAACAAGAGAGCAATGGTGAGGCTAATCCTCAGGTCATAAACTCTAGAACTATTATTATGGTTGGAATTTGGTAGTAGAATGACATGTTGTTTTAAATGTTTTAGGTGCAATTTGAATCGTTTAGTTGCTGAGGAATTTGGTGTTGATTTGTCTATACATCCATGATTTAGACTAGTGTTGACATTATGGTGAACAATGAGGATATTTTGTTTAATAGTATGTGAACTTGAACATGTATGAGACGTTGTTAAACTTGGTTGTATGCAGGATATGAGATATTTGGTGATGCATGCGTAAAAGTATTAATCAATGGAGAATTATATGAATTGATTTAACATACTAGTTATATTGCATGAGTATGAGAAACTATGTTGTTAAGCGTGATTTTATGCATGATGTAACGGAAATAGATAATGCATGTGTAGGTGTGTTAATCGGCGAGCATTTTCATGAATGGATTAGTGTACTAGTTTGATGCTTTTAGCATGTATAAATTTTGTTGTTAAGCTAAACTGTATACATGAGAAAAGCGAATACGGTGACGCATGTATAAATACTTACTCAATGGACGATTATATGAAAAAGAATGGTAGACATGTTTAATAATTTAAGTATGCCAAAAACTTTATTTCTTAACTTAGTTATAAGAACGAATCGGTAATGATTTGATGTGTCTATAACTATACATGTATCCACATCGTTAATGAGCCGTTTTTATGAGTAATTATGACTTAAATGCACGAATATTCGATACTTTCATAGTGTTTGTGTGATTTGTTAGAAATATAGATGTAGTAGTTGATTTGTGTACCTTTATGTTATTTTGTACTTATAATGTAAACTTGTTAATATGGAAGGGGGCATAGTGTAATTAGCTCATATGTATATAAACCCCCTCCATAATGCATAATGTAACCTTTCACCCATTTATGCAAGCTAATCTTTCCCTGCCAAACACATTCTCTCTCTTTACTTTCTCTCTCTTAAACCGCCATTGATACACACATAAACACACACATAAGCTCGAATTCTATTCGTTACAATTGGTATCAGAGCACAATCAGAGTTGCTGAACGATCCAAAAGCTTAATACAAGCTTAATTTGTGCTTATTTTCAGAATTTGGCTTATTTCTGAAAGGTTCATTTGCCGAGATCACTGTTTGAGTGATTTCTGCAAATTAAGTGTGTTTTTGTTCAAATTTTGTTCACCGATCGATTCATTATCAGTATATCATCCTTCATTATCGATTTCAGAAGCTAATTTCATCATTTGAAATGTTTTTGCTCGAGCTCGGCAAATCGCATGTTCGAGAGGGTTTGAATTCTAGTTGAAATTAGCATCTAATTTGTTGAAGGATTTGTGCGCATTGTTTTCCTGATCATTTTGATATAAAATACGAGCTTTAATTCGCAAAAATGAAGGAGATATTGAAGATTTACAGTTTTCTCTGCAAATGAGGGTCTGGCTGAACGAAGAAGACAAACAGTAACCGACTATTTTGTCACGTAGTGATTACTCGTGTTTGCAGAGGTCGTTGGCTTGGTTTGATCTTACTTGTTCTATTTGCAGAGCTTATTGCTCGGAAAATACGTGGTTCAGCATAATTTGGCTAAGTATTGATCCTACTTGTTCTATTTATAGAGTTATTTGCTCGGCAAATAGTAATTTCAAGAATATTTGTTAAGTATTGGTGATAATTGTTCTATTTGCAGAGCTCTTTGCTCGGCAAATAGTTGTTTCAAGAATCTTTGATGGTGCTACTTGTATTGTTTGCAGAGGTTTAAGCTCGGCAAACAAGTACTTTTGGTTGGTGCGACTAAGTACAAGTTCTATTTGTGCTATTTGCAGAGTTATTTGCTCGGCAAATAGTTGATTTTGGTTCTTCGACCAAGTGATTTTATTAGTTGTGCTGGTTGCAGAGGTTTAAGCTCGGCATTCAGTTGAAGTTGGTTGTTGACCAGTGTACTTGGGTTGTGACTTGGCTACTTACACTATTTGCAGAGGATTAAGCTCGGCATTTAGTTGTTTTTGAAATTCTCAAATCAAAAGTTTCAAGAAAATCAATTCAAAACCATTTTTCATCAATATTCTTCAAGTGGGAAGAAAATAAAATTTTCAAATTTTTACTTGTTCTATTTGCAGAGGTCTAAGCTCTGCATCTAGTTAAAATAGAAAATTTTACAAATTTTTTTGGAATTTATTTGAAATGGCTTCAAGGGAAGCTTTAGCACTTGGTTCTGAAGGAAACCTCCTGTCTTGTTTAGAGGTTCTTATCCTCAATGGAAGAAAAGGTTTCTGAACTGGATAGACAGACAGAAGAATGGAAAACTGTTAAGAAAATCTTACAAAGATGGTCCTGAAATTCCAAAGAACCCTGTTAATGGAGAAGTTTTACCTGAAGAGAGTTGGAATGCAGAACAGAAAAGTAGAGTTGAGGTTGATCAAAGTGCAATTGCCTATCTTTACCAAGCACTTCCTGATGACATTTACTGCAATGTGGACTCCTATGAAACAGGAAAAGACATATGGGATGAAATGGAGAAGCAGATGGAAGGATCTGATGTATCAAACACCATCAGGTTGTCGACTGTTCTGAACATGTTTGAAACATTCAAACAACAAAAAGGTGAACCATTGAATGAGGTATACATCAGATTCTGCAATGTCATCAATGAGCTTAGAAAGAATGATGTGAAGAGAACCAATATGGAACTGAACATCAAATTCATCAAAAATCTGGAAGAGGAATGGCAAGTGTATGGAACCCAACTCAACCAACAATCAGACTTTGGGAAACTTACCATTCACACCTTGTATGAGAAGCTGAAGCTAAATGTTGAAGATGTTCAGAGGATCCAAAAGAAGAAAGATGAAAGTTCACATTCCGATCCATTAGCCTTGGTAGCTGAGAACAAGACTTTAAGAGTGTCAAGACAAAGATTTGTTGAATATGACACTGATTCTATTCAAGTGAAATGAGTGATTGTGATCTTGATGAGAAACAAAAAGAGATGTACAAAGAACTCGCTTATTTCACAAAGGCTTTCAAGAAGAAATTTGTAACACCCCAACTGAGGCGGAACGGTGAGATGTACAGAAAGTCGAGTATTCAAAGCAAAGGTTTATAAATA
>CM067167.1:91398551-91420672 GCA_034093135.1 Erigeron breviscapus
TTAGACCCAAAAGTGTTGTTATAGATTAGTAGCTTTTAAAGGATTTTCCTTTTGATAGATCTATATGTTTTTGTATATTTTGAAGAATATATTTCTGAGATTTTTCATTAAAAAGATGTTTTTATGTTGTTGAAAGTTAGATCTATAAAGATTGGTATTGAAAAGTGTTGATTTGAATGAATGCATGTTAGATCTAAGAAAGTTGAATCTTGTTGTTGGATTATGAGATGGATATGAACTTGTATTAAGTGAAAAATATGTTAAAAGAGGTATAATAATCTGGAAATTTGATGTTAAGAGGTATAAAAATAAAGTATTAATCTTGTAAATGATGAACTCAAGTGTTAATAAAGCAAGAATGGTCATTGGTGAGTTGTTTGGACCCAAATACTTTCTGACAGAATTATTCTTCTGTCTTTGAACGGATAAACTGAACATGTGAGGGCCGTTTCAAGCAAAACTTTCAAAATAAAAGCTGTAGATAAAAGAGTTAAGTTTAACCTCCAACTGGAATCACTCAAAAATACTAAACCAAACCAAAGATATGATTTTTCTACCAAAAGTGGTCAAAACTGGATTTTTGTCTTAATGTTGAGTCAACTTTGACGATTTTTAATTTCTTAACTAATAGGTTTCAGAAGTTTAAACTTGGTGTGAACTGAGTTCAAAGTGTCCCTAACTTAAAATAAAATTGGGAGATTTTTCTTAAATGTTCATCATAGAAATCTTTTATAAAATATTTTGAGTCGCACAGCAGCTCTTGTTCTGACCAGTTTTTGTTTGGTAATTTTTAGAGGTAGTAAACAATGTCTAAAAATTTAGCAAAAATTCACATAAATATAGGACACATATATGTCTCTGTATAAAAATCAACAACGTCCAAATAATTCAACTTAACCAAGAATGACTACTCAACATTTTATGAAAATAAGTGTTAAAACAGAAAATTCCAAGTAAAAGTTCTTCACAACAAAATAAGCTAAAAGTCACTAGATTGCAAATTTAACCAACTCCAACAATCTCGTAACAAAAAGTATTATAAACCTACTGATAATATGTCAAATAAAAGTTATAAAACTTAACTTGGTTATTAAATGGCAAAGACAAGCCTACAAATCACTAATTCGGTTCATATAAGCACTAACCGAAAGCTTTAATTTGCACATATCACACCACCACCACTATCACGACTTAAGACACCAAAATATAATGAACATTCTGTAAATAATTAAATAAGGATGAAAATCCATTTTGACGCATTTGAATTGCTTGAAAAATGAGGCTAAAATCACTATTTCGGTAAACGATTTATAAGCTTAGAATCCTCTAAATGAGCAAGACACAAGAGAGGTTGAATTGATATGATTTTTCCCATGATAAAAGTTGCCTAAAAGGCCTGGGATTTTTAGCCAAAAAGTTATGTGGTGATTTCTAAGAATTTCTATTAATTATTAAATTTAAATGATAATTAAAAAGGTAAATAAATAAATTATATAAATCATGAAATTGGTTAGATAATCACAACCAATGATGAAAGTGACTAAAACCTACTGGAGTAAAATCATTTTAAGTCAAAGAACAAATGTCATATAATTTAGAAATAATTAAGTAAGTGAAAATCACTAATTAATAACTATTTTTAAATTAATAGAAAAATTACATAAATAAATATATATATCACAATATTCTAAGTTAAAAGCATAATAATCAGAATATAACCCAAATATAATTAGCCACAAATTATAAAGGCAAGTGAGGTACTTAAAAGTATTTTTAAGAATTATTTGGTTAATAAATCAAGAAAATGAATAAATAATTAATTAAATAATATTAAATTAAATAAATAGTTATAAATCAGAAAGTATTCATAAATATTAATATTATGAAGTTACTAATGTCAAATATTATAATTAAGCAAAGCACACAATGGGAACCATGATAATCAAAGGCAAGTTACCGAAATTCTAACAACTTATAACTACATGTATAATGAAAGTGACCATTTTACACCAACACTCTCTACAACCAAAAAGATGCAAATATTAACAATATACTTGGATCCCAAAATTTATGACAACATAATGAAAGTGGCATTTCTTAGTGATGTCTTAAGATAGGAACTTACGTATATTAGTCCTATCGTAGGGATAGTCTTGGCTTGAAGTGTGATTGAGGAATATGACGGATATATGATCAAGGAAGCGATAGATGGGAAGTACCCATTTGGATAAGTGAATATAATATGCGGCATATCAAGGTGAGTCATAGCCCCCTTTCAAACTCTTTTATATGTTTTACTTGCGGGGTGAAAGCATGATTAATTAAAATGACTTTCTCTTATGAAATGATTCTTTGAAATAATGATATGGGAATTATATTGTATGTTCAATGTGTTATGAATTATACGATGAGCTTGAGTTCTGTCAGACTGAGATACTTCAGTACACTACTATTAACTCCGATAGTGGAGGCATGTAGTTAGAGGGTTGCGCAACTAGAGTCGTCCACTCACCCACTAAATAGGTAACGGTGGAATGTTTGGTCTGCCTTGGTGGCCACCTTCATTGCCAGTCCGACCCGAGCGGTGCTCTAACTATCTGTATATATTATTGGTCGTCTCCATGACACGACCCCAATTGTGATGAAAGCACTTGATTGACAGCTTGTGCTCTGAAATGAAATATTATGTTGTTGGGACATGTAAAATGGTCGTAGTAGTGGCTCAAGCATATACTCATCGAATTATGCCTTTGGGCTGAATGGAAATTATTATCATGGTTGGATATTGTTGATTGAACATACGGTTTGGGTATTGGATGTTAGAAATCTAAAATGGTGTTAAAATGTAATTATTTTAATAATGGAAGGAGTATTAGTGAAAGTTAGTCAAGTGTATAAATACTCCTCTCCATACCCAAAATTGTAAGCTTTGGTAAGCTTTTCCCCACATTTATCCTAATCATTCCATTTCACTCTAATTATTCTCTCTCAATCTCCATCTTCAACCTCCATACACACACAAACACCTTTTCACACACTAACTCCATTTTTGCACAAATCAAGCTCAAATTTCTTCTTAACAATTGGTATCAGAGCGAAATCAGTTAATCTGAACGATCCATAGCTCGATTTGTTGCAATTCTCATCCAATTTTCAAATTTTTATTCAAAACCGTTTTTTTTTAAAAAATCTTCACTGTTCTTCAATTTTTCACCTCTCAAATCACATAAAATCACAGATATTTGTTCACCAATAGATTCCTAGTAGTTGAAAACATAATCCTGTCAAGTGTCAAGTTCCAATTCGATCTAAATCTCAAGTTTGAATTTTTAGATTTTGGCTCAAAATTTGGGTTTTGAATCTGTTGTGTTTTATGTTGATTTTTGTTAATCGGTGTGTTGCTAAGGTGAAAACAAACAGTTTGCAAGTGATTTCAAGTTATTGAAGCTTTGTTAAGTCATTAATGGAGTTTTTGATTAAAACTGTGTTGTTGATGAAGAAGATGACCTCAGACGACTTTGGCTAGGACGATCTTCACAAGATCGTCTCAGCTTTGAATATTCATTTTTTTTCATACTTGTGCTTAGTGGCTTGTAGGACGATCTCCTCAAGATCGTCTTGACAAGTGGTTGTGTGGTGTGAAGTGTTTGTTGTGGCTAATTAATCCTTACGGATTGGTTTGGTCAATTCAAACACTTGGAAAGTATTTTATACTTGAAAGTTTTGAGAAAGAAAGCTAGGACGATCCTCACCAAGATCGTCCCAGCCTACTGAACTTAGGACGATCCTCACCAAGATCGTCCCAGCCTACTGAACTTAGGACGATCCTCACCAAGATCGTCCCAGCCTACTGAACTTAGGACGATCCTCACCAAGATCGTCCCAGCCTACTGAACTTAGGACGATCCTCACCAAGATCGTCCCAGCCTACTGAACTTAGGACGATCCTCACCAAGATCGTCCCAGCCTTGTGAACATAGGACGATCTTGTCAAGATCGTCCCAGTTCCTTTGAATACTGTCCCCTAAAACGATTTTCACCAAGATCGTTTCACCAAGATCTTCACAAGATCGTTACAATTCCAAAAATCCAATAAAAAAAAAAAAAAAATTGGAGGGAAACCTGAAGTACAAAATCTCCAAATTTCAATTTTAATTCTTTCACTTCAATTTCAATCACAATTACCTTTCATTTCATTTCACTTTGCTCAACAAAATGTCAAGTCCAAGTATCTCAAATTCAGTCAAAAATGATTTTGTCTTCAATTTGTGGTTAACTTCTTCACCCAAGAAACCAACTTCATCTGAAGAAAAACTTCATAAAGGTGGACTGTGTTCATGTTGTTCATCGAAACCTTATCCAAATCCTTGTCAAGTGATGAAGATATTGATTCATTCAACTGCATCTGAAAATGTCAAGTTTCAAGAGGAAGTAGTCACGTTACAAGCTGAGAATGTCAAACTGAAAGAACAAATGATCTACTTTCGAGCTGGGAATGTGAGACTTAAAAATGAGATGAATGAACTTCAAGTTGAATTTGGAAACCTTGCAGTTTGGAATGAAATTGACAAACAAACTTTAAAGAAGAATGATGAGTTGATGTCACAAATGAAAGCTGAGATAAAAGAACTTCAGACAGAATTGAAAACTTCCAACAAGAAGCTGAATGATAGTATCTTGGAAAGCAAATCAAGAGAACTTATTTTGCAAGAAAAGATTTCAAGTTTTCAATCTCAGTCGAAAAATGAGACATCCATATTCTTAACCATGGAGAGCAAGTTTATTGATGAGATGAACAAAGTTGAGAAAGAGAGACAAGATGTTTGCAACAAAATCAAGACTCTTGAAGAGAATTGTTTGCAATATCAATCAAATGAAACATCTCTACGAAAGAGAATCTCTGAACTTGAGATGGAATTGCAAACACAATCAACATCTTGTGACACTCAAAGTGATGATGGATCAGTTTATCATGATGCAAGTCCAATATTTCCAACTGAACTTGATGCTCCAAAGAAAGTTTGCACTGAGTCCATCCCAAAGAACTCAAAGATCAAAGTTTCATCACCTGCTGAACGTAAAGCTTCTCAATTTACTAACTATGCCTTATTCAAGGATAGAAAGTATTCTTCGAAGCCTACTATTGATGGAACACAGACTCTCATTCCATTCTTGTCATTTGAAGACAATACCAAGTTCATCTCTCAAGCAAAAGCTCAGTTGACCAAGATCAAATGGAAACCTGTCTACAAACCAAAGTCAACTGAGTCAAAGACAATCAAATACTCACTTTGGCAACTCTTCAACCTTGCACCTAAAACAATTCACATGCCAAAAGTGAATGATTTTGCATCTCCACTGCGTCCACAAAAACTCAACTTTTCAACAACCTCGAGTTTTCACCCACCATGGACTGCAGATTCTATTCGTCGAATCGATGACACGTACATTTGGAATGTCAAGACAAAAACCGTTGGGCCTACACAAAAATGGGTCCCAAAGGTTGTTTGTAAGTAAATCGATGAATTGGCTTATACACATGTCAGTGTATAACCCGGGCTAAAGATGTTGTTTATTGGACTACTACTTCATAATGGTTGATTCCCCAGTTTCGACTTCAAAGAGACATGATGAACATGTTGCCACACATTCATCATGAGGGGAAGAAAGAGGATAATGAAGTCGAATAAGTTTATTTGAAAGAAGAATTTATCAGTTGAGGGGAAGAAAGATAAATTGTTGACTAAAGTGTTACCCCCAAATTATTCTTTGAAGATAGTTATCGCCAACGTGGTGGGTACTCCGCGGGTACACCCTATACATAAGCGTTGGTGGTACGCAAATATGATTGTTTGATCGAGGGGAAGTTTGTGATGAAAAAGATGTTTATCCAAATGCTTCAAGAGAAAGATTCATTAATTAAGGGGAAGTGTGACAAAGTTAAGATTGTCAAGAAGAGGCTTTCATGTTCAAATCTAAAGAGCCAAGATCAAGTTTCCGCAATGCTCATACTCTGAGAAGTTCAAGACTTAAAGATACATCTTTAATGTAAGTGTGAAGATTAAAGACATAAAGCCAAGTTTGATGGAAGATCTTGAAGACAATGAGAAAGCTTCGAAGACCTTCATCAACAAATTCGTAATTATAGATGATATCGTGCATGAATTACATTTCAACACCAAGGGGAAGAATGTTAGAAATCTAAAATGGTGTTAAAATGTAATTATTTTAATAATGGAAGGAGTATTAGTGAAAGTTAGTCAAGTGTATAAATACTCCTCTCCATACCCAAAATTGTAAGTTTTGGTAAGCTTTTCCCCACATTTATCCTAATCATTCCATTTCACTCTAATTATTCTCTCTCAATCTCCATCTTCAACCTCCATACACACACAAACACCTTTTCACACACTAACTCCATTTTTGCACAAATCAAGCTCAAATTTCTTCTTAACATTGGACCTTATATGGAATCTTGAAAGTTGTTGAATTTGGCAATATTGAAGTATTGATGATCAAATGGTTTTGGTATGATGAATGACTAATCGATTGATATATGTTTCTCTCACGATAAATGTGACAAATGAGAACTTTATAATTTACCATGGATTTCTCAACTATTTTGAAATGGATATGTAACGAGATTTACTCGCAAACCTATGCACTCACCAACTACGTTTTCGTAGTTGACACTTTTTCTTCATGCTTTTCAGGAATTAGCATAAGCTTTGAGGAATTATATGCATCATGATTATTTGCATTGCACTTGGGAGTCAAGGATCAAACCTTGTGACGGGCAATGAAATCCGCCCTGATCATTGTAGTATATCACCTCATGTATTTGTTATTTGTTTCGTGGACTCAATATCCAAGTATGGTAGACGTATTGTACTTGGGAATTGGTTCACATGCTTGTGCATTGTAAAATTTTTTTTATCAACTAAAGCTATGGTGAATGCTATCTATTATCCTTTTTGAATACTCGACTTTCTGTACATCTCATCGTTCCGCCTTAGTTGGGGTGTTACAGAAAATGGTATCAGAGCCTAAGGTTATAGAGAACATTGGGGTTCCTCCGGGAATTCCAAAACTATAGCCTCTTTTCAAAACGAATTTTATAGTCGAGTCGAGCATAAGGTTGAGCGGACTAGTTTGAGCTTTACATGGTAGGACCATAATTAAACGTAAAGTCATGAATCTACGTTTAATTATGAGAGGACCATGTAAAACTCAAACGGCCCTTAGACTTATGTTCAAAAGGATTCCTTTTCAAAAAAAAAAAAGATCTTTATTAAACTCGTTTTAATGAGAATACTTGTTGCATTTAGACATTCACCTAAGCATATATAACGATTCGAGACTTGCTTTACTTGAGGATTATGCTAGTTTAGTAGGATTCCCCTTTTGCACATTAGAAGTGAAATGAATATAAGATTGAAAGATATTCGTTGATACATGCTACTCTATGCTATAACATGTGAATTTGGGCATGATTTGATTGCAATATGAAAGCTTATAGTGTGCAATGTGAAAGTTTGTAATATGCAATGTGAAAGTGGGAATGTGCAATGTGGAAATTATGTGAGAAATGCATGCGTAAAAGCCTTATGATTCATGATGTTGAACTTTAAGTTGCATATGCACTTTAAAATAATGAGATTATTATAAGGCACGAAATCATTTTGGGGTATGACTTGTTCAATTATTGAGTAATGACGTTGACTATTTATGATCGATTTAGAAAGAAAATATAGGCCTGACGAGTTGACATGAAATTTCATGGATGATATGGATATAAGAGCCTTTACTCTCTAAGTTTGAGCTATTTGAAACTAGCGCGTGAATATTGCGATGATTATGTAGTCATGCCTTACTATGGAGATAGTTATTGCGCCCTAAGATTGAGCTAATTGAGGGCTAGTGCATGAACGATTTAATGATTATATAGTTGTGCCTTATTATTGAGATAGTTATTATGCTCTAAGATTTGACTATTGAGAACTGGCACCTGCTAGATGTGATTATAATGTGGTTAGTCTGTACTACTGAGATATATATTGCGTGATGAGATTTGACCGCTTAGGAACTAGTGATTGTCCTGAGAAATGCAAAATGAATTAGAAATTTCCTAAGTATGGAAGTTGTCATTAAGTACCCCTCTAAGCCAATATTCGTTCACTCGTGCTCTTTTGAAATTATCCCCCATCCTATTTCTTACGACACCACTATTCATTATGGACCTACGACAACGCGATATCACCGGTGGAGCATCTTCTCACGAACGTTGGACGATATACTCTAAGAATTGTAGTCCCAAGATATGACGCGACTCTATCCCCTCAGATACTACGCATAACCTTTGTATTCGATCTGAGATGGTGCGAAACATATGGAAACGTCGAATGAAGTTGGAGACTTATGAAAGACAAGCGGTATTAAAGCCATATGATGATACAACGACACTGGTAGGACGCATTCCCATATATATTCTAGACGACACGACCTGAGAATGGTAACCCTGAAATTTGGTGCGATATTTCTATTCTAACACGTATACGCGAACATCTATCTATATTATCTAAGTCGGTGCGATTTGATGTGACCAATTTATACCCATCGCCACATCGTTATTGGCCTTTTTATTATATGTTTTTAGTCGATTTTGCTGGCATTTGGCGCGTTTATGGGTTTTGTTAGTGGTTTCAGGTTCTAAACAGGAGACGTTTCCGTTTGGTGCAATTTCGAGTAATTTTGAGGCCATGAAGTTGATTGGAGAGTTCGAGAAGTTATTAAGGTGAAAAGAGATAGAAAATATGCAAGTCTTCATAAGTTGATGTGTGGCCTTCAGTTCAGTATATTTATACTGCGACGCAGTGGTGGTGAACAAGTCCACTGCGCCGCAGTCATCTATGTGGAAAAGAGCATCGAGACCAGTATATTTATACTGCGACGCAGTGGTGGTGAACAAGTCCACTGCGCCGCAGTCAGCTAGTGGAAAAAGGAGAATTCAACCAGTAAGATTACACTGCGACGCAGTGGGATGTGCATGTGCCCACTGCGCCGCAGTCAGCTTTGACAAACGAGCACCAAAGGCAATAAGATTGCACTGCGCCGCAGTGGGGGCATCACTCGCCCACTGCGCCGCAGTTAGTATCACTTTTGTTAAAGGGGTAATACCTTAACAAGTGATTGGTCACAAACGACGCCAATATTTTCAAGAAGCGACAAGTGTGTCCAACGTCAAACCAGAGAAGGATGAAAGTAAACGAGAAACTATTGGAACGATTCTTTAATTGGGGTAGAAGACGATAAAGGAAAGCATGCAAAGTAACAATGGAAAGGAATAGCCACCAACGATCGACATTCCAACGTTTCTTACTATTTTATTGTAACTCACGTTACGAGCCGTTTGCTCATTTTACACCTCCGTATTGACATTCTTATCAGCAACCCATTATTTAGTATTGATCTAGGCAAGATTGACAGCCCGCAACGATTACATGCGATTAATCTCCAGTCGTCTCAAGAAGTGAGCGACATTCGTAACCTTTCTCTTTTTCGAAGGTTCTAATCAAGAGGAATTTTAGGGAACCGAGGAATGGATGCCCCAACCCTAGAGTTAAAAGCTCGCAAGAAACCAAGAATCGTGATGAAATCTTGTTTGACTTTCCCACATTATATGTCTCCGTGTAGACACTCCTACTGTTGGTCTATCCATTTTTACTACCGTATGAATGATCGAACTTCGAGGACGAAGTTTCAGTTAAGGGGGTAATGATGTAACAACCCTCAATTTCCGACTAGGACAATTTACTTAGACTTATCTAGGTATCTATCCCTAGAGGTTCTTAAGAGATTTAGCCTTCCAGACATTAAGGCGTAGTGATACTTGCCGTCTAGTTCAATGAAATGCCCGTATACGATAGTTATCTTAGAAATGCCATAAATAATAACTATAGACGATCTCAAACTATAAATTAGTTCTAACCGAACTTGGTGAAACGTCAATGAACCGAAAACTTCATTTCAAGAACTCAAGTGATATAAATAATAATGTAAGACTCACAACTTGTGACAAAGTCGATAAATCTTACGAAATGTCCAACAAATTGAATCATCAAGCCAACTAAATTGCATTTGGTCATGAGAATACCATGAGCATCTTAAAAATAATTAAAACTCCTTAAATACATGAAGATGCTTGAGCAATAATAAGTATATATGTACGAGTCTAATATAAATACAAGATTATGAATAAATGGATTAAGTAACAACTTTTAAAATACAAACATATGCATATATATGTACACATACACGACACACATACATGTACATATACTAAGACAACTAATCAATTTATATGAACAAGCAAATACATGTTACACCTACAAAACAAATACCCACTTAAAATATATATACATATACATACTTACATACACACTTTTTATAAAAAAAAAAAAAGAAGATAGAAACCCTACCTTATACCTTGTGCCCCCCCCCCCTCACACACACTCTTCACACTTCACATTCACTCTCACAAGTCTCTCACATTTCTCTCTCAAAAATTCTGCACTTCCCCTTCCTTTTCTTCCTCCATTTTTGGCTCAAATAATCAAGAAAAACAAGAACAAAAATCAATCTAAACTATATTAATAATAAGGTTAAGCAAGGGTTGTTTCAAGATAAGATTAAGGGTTGTTTCAAGCTTGGATTAAGGGTTATTAGGAGCCTAAATAGGTCTGAAAATTCTGCCCATTTTTCACCTTCAAAACCAAGTTCTTCAAGGGTATAAATCTTCATCTCTTTACTAGATCTATATTGTTCTTGTTTATGTTCAAAGGTTTTATCAAAAGTTTATGTTTCCTTCTTGTTTTCTTTGTAATATACACTTGATGAAGGCAAGTTGATAGGATCTTTCTCCTCATTCATATGCATGTCAAGATCTATGAGAAAGATCCAAGGATTCAACAAGTTTAAGACCCAAAAGTGTTGTTATAGATTAGTAGCTTTTAAAGTGATTTTCCTTTTGATAGATCTATATGTTTTTGTATATTTGAAGAATATATTTCTGAGATTTTCATTAAAAAGATGTTTTTATGTTGTTGAAAGTTAGATCTATAAAGATTGGTATTGAAAAGTGTTGATTTGAATGAATGCATGTTAGATCTAAGAAAGTTGAATCTTGTTGTTGGATTATGAGATGGATATGAACTTGTATTAAGTGAAAAATATGTTAGAAGAGGTATAATAATCTGGAAATTTGATGTTAAGAGGTATAAAAATAAAGTATTAATCTTGTAAATGATGAACTCAAGTGTTAATAAAGCAAGAATGGTCATTGGTGAGTTGTTTGGACCCAAATACTTTCTGACAGAATTATTCTTCTGTCTTTGAACGGATGAACTGAACATGTGAGGGCCGTTTCAAGCAAAACTTTCAAAATAAAGTTGTAGATAAAAGAGTTAAGTTTAACCTCCAACTGGAATCACTCAAAAATACTAAACCAAACCAAAGATATGATTTTTCTACCAAAAGTGGTCAAAACTGGATTTTTGTCTTAATGTTGAGTCAACTTTGACGATTTTTAATTTCTTAACTAATAGGTTTCAGAAGTTTAAACTTGGTGTGAACTGAGTTCAAAGTGTCCCTAACTTAAAATAAAATTGGGAGATTTTTCTTAAATGTTCATCATAGAAATCTTTTATAAAATATTTTGAGTCGCAAAGCAGCTCTTGTTCTGACCAGTTTTGGTTTGGTAATTTTTAGAGGTAGTAAACAATGTCTAAAAATTTAGAAAAAATTCACATAAATATAGGACACATATATGTCTCTGTATAAAAATCAACAACGTCCAAATAATTCAACTTAACCAATAATGAATACTCAACATCTTATGAAAATAAGTGTTAAAACAGAAAATTCCAAGTAAAAGTTCTTCACAACAAAATAAGCTAAAAGTCACTAGATTGCAACTTTAACCAACTCCAACAATCTCGTAACAAAAAGTATTATAAACCTACTGAGAATATGTCAAATAAAAGTTATAAAACTTAACTTGGTTATTAAATGGCAAAGACAAGCCTACAAATCACTAATTCGGTTCATATAAGCACTAACCGAAAGCTTTAATTTGCACATATCACACCACCACCACTATCATGACTTAAGACACCAAAATATAATGAACATTCTGTAAATAATGAAATAAGGATGAAAATCCATTTTGACGCATTTGAATTGCTTGAAAAATGAGGCTAAAATCACTATTTCGGTAAACGATTTATAAGCTTAGAATCCTCTAAATGAGCAAGACACAAGAGAGGTTGAATTGATATGATTTTTCCCATGATAAAAGTTGCCTAAAAGGCCTGGGATTTTTAGCCAAAAAGTTATGTGGTGATTTCTAAGGATTTCTATTAATTATTAAATTTAAATGATAATTAAAAAGGTAAATAAATAAATAAATAAATTATATAAATCATGAAATTGGTTAGATAATCACAACCAATGATGAAAGTGACTAAAACCTACTGGAGTAAAATCATTTTAAGTCAAAGAACAAATGTCATATAATTTAGAAATAATTAAGTAAGTGAAAATCACTAATTAATAACTATTTTTAAATTAATAGAAAAATTACATAATAAATATATATATCACAATATTCTAAGTTAAAAAGCATAATAATCAGAATATAACCCAAATATAATTAGCCACAAATTATAAAGGCAAGTGAGGTACTTAAAAGTATTTTTAAAGAATTATTGGGTTAATAAATCAAGAAAATGAATAAATAATTAATTAAATAATATTAAATTAAATAAATAGTTATAAATCAGAAAGTATTCATAAATATTAATATTATGAAGTTACTAATGCCAAATATTATAATTAAGCAAAGCACACAATGGGAACCATGATAATCAAAGGCAAGTTACCGAAATTCTAACAACTTATAACTACATGTATAATAAAAGTGACCCTTTTACACCAACACTCTCTACAACCAAAAAGATGCAAATATTAACAATATACTTGGATCCCAAAATTTATGACAACATAATGAAAGTGGCATTTCTTAGGGATGGCTTAAGATAGGAACTTACGTATATTAGTCCTATCGTAGGGATAGTCTTGGCTTGAAGTGTGATTGAGGAATATGACGGATATATGATCAAGAAGCGATAGATGGGAAGTACCCATTTTGGATAAGTGAATATAATATGCGGCATATCAAGGTGAGTCATAGCCCCTTTCAAACTCTTTTATATGTTTTACTTGCGGGGTAAAAAGCATGATTAATTAAAATGACTTTCTCTTATGAAATGATTCTTTGAAATAATGATAATGATATGGGAATTATATTGTATGTTCAATGTGTTATGAATTATACGATGAGCTTGAGTTCTGTCAGACTGAGATACTTCAGTACACTACTATTAACTCCGATAGTGGAGGCCTGTAGTTAGAGGGTTGCGCAACTAGAGTCGTCCACTCACCCACTAAATAGGTAACGGTGGAATGTTTGGTCTGCCTTGGTGGCCACCTTCATTGCCAGTCCGACCCGAGCGGTGCTCTAACTATCTGTATATATTATTGGTCGTCTCCATGGCACGACCCCAATTGTGATTAAAGCACTTGATTGACAGCTTGTGCTCTGAAATGAAATATTATGTTGTTGGGACATGTAAAATGGTCGTAGTAGTGGCTCAAGCATATACTCATCGAATTATGCCTTTGGGCTGAATGGAAATTATTATCATGGTTGGATATTGTTGATTGAACATACGGTTTGGGTATTGGACCTTATATGGAATCTTGAAAGTTGTTGAATTTGGCAATATTGAAGTATTGATGATCAAATGGTTTTGGTATGATGAATGACTAATCGATTGATATATGTTTCTCTCACGATAAGTGTGACAAATGAGAACTTTATAATTTACCATGGATTCTCAACTATTTTGAAATGGATATGTAACGAGATTTACTCGCAAACCTATGCACTCACCAACTACGTTTTCGTAGTTGACACTTTTTCTTCATGCTTTTCAGGAATTAGCATAAGCTTTGAGGAATTATATGCATCATGATTATTTGCATTGCACTTGGGAGTCAAGGATCAAACCTTGTGACGGGCAATGGAATCCGCCCTGATCATTGTAGTATATCACCTCATGTATTTGTTATTTGTTTCGTGGACTCAATATCCAAGTATGGTAGACGTATTGTACTTGGGAATTGGTTCACATGCTTGTGCATTGTAAATATTTTTTTTATCAACTAAAGCTATGGTGAATGTTATCTATTACCCTTTGTTTTGAATACTCGACTTTTTGTACATCTCATCGTTCCACCTTGGTTGGGGTGTTACAGTTTAGGCTTGCTTGGGGAGCAACACGACTAGACGAAGATCTCGCATTTGATCAGCCCCTAACACTCTCGAATCAAGTGAGTCATAGCCCCTTTCAAACTCTTTTATGTGTTTTACTTTCGGGGTGAAAAGCATGATAAATAAAATTGCTTTATATATATGAATGATTCTTGAAAGAATGATTATGAAATGGGATATATTGTATGTTCAATGTGTTGTAAGTATTATGATGAGCTTGAGTTCTGTCAAACTGTGTCACTTCGGTACACTACTATTAACTCCGAAAGGGGAGGCCTGTAGTTAGAGGGTTGCGCAACTAGGAGTCGTCCACTCACCCACTAAAATAGGTAACGGTGGAATGTTGGTTGCCTTTGTGGCCACTTTCATTTCCAGTCGACCCGAGCGGTGCTCTAATCTACTTTATATTAGGCGGTCGTCTCCATGGCACGATCCCCTTCTTTATAAATTGCACTTGATTGACAGCTTGTGCTATGAAATGAAATATTATGTTGGTTGGGACAGGAAATGGTCTTAGTAGTGGCTCAAGCATTACTCATCGAATTATGCCTTTGGCAGAATGGAAATTATTATTATTATGGATGGAAATTATGTTGAACATACGGTTTGGGTACGGATATTATGAAGGAAATTCTTGGGAACTATATGATTTACTACTTCATAATTTGAATCGGTTGTACGTATATTTGGTAGAATAAACCTATGAACTCACTCAACTCTCGTAGTTGACACTTTTTCTTCATGCTTTTCAGGTCTAGAGCAGTAAGTTAGCACTTTGGACCGCCTCTTGGATGATGTGTTGTTTGTTGCATGTTGGACTAGTAATGCGAACATTTGATCTTTTAATTATGAATTTGGTTATGTAATGTTTATTAAACGTCAACTTGAACTTGTACTCTTTTGAATTTGAATGGCATTTGAAACTTTATGTTGATGTTTTATACTTAAATCTTTTGTACCATGTCGTTCTGTGGCATCTCGTGTTTCCGCCTTAGTCGGGGTGTTACACCAGAACCATCTCCACCTTCAGTAGTAGTCATCTAAGCAGATCTAGGCAAGTTTATTAGCCTTCTGCTCTGATACCACTTGTAAGTCCCAACTCAATAGATGGTTGATGTGACCAATTTATATAGATCGCCCACTTCATTATTGGCCTTTTTCATATGCGTTTTGAGTCGATTTTGTATACATTTGGCGCGTTTATGGTGTTTGTTAGTGCTTTCAGGTTCTTAGCAGGTTGTGCGTCCATTTGGTACATTTTCTGACGATTATGGGCCAAGATGTTGATCCGAGTGTTCGAGTGATGTTGATAAAGAAAATCAAAGATTTCAGCAAGATTACACTGCGCCGCAGTGGGAGTACTCACACCCCACTGCGCCGCAGTCAAAGGTGTGCCAAAGCCAAGGCTGTCCAGAGATTTTACACTGCGCCGCAGTCCTTGGTCGATCAAAAGCAAATAATTTCCAGTGGTTTTGCACTGCGCCGCAGTGGGAGGAAAGTTGCCCCACTGCGCCGCAGTCACCCTTTGTCAAGATTCCAGGAGTTTTCCACTGCGCCGCAGTGGGAGCGAACCATGCTCACTGCGGCGCAGTGAGTGCACGGGAGACCAGGGCTTCAGCCCCTTTGCACCAGGTTGTGGGGAGATATAAAAGAAAGAGAAAACCTAATTTCATATTATCAAAGTCTTTCTTTCTAGGAGCTGTTCTACCAAGAGTCTTTGACGGATCATCGCAGATTTCACCATTTGATTCATTGAAGATTCAAGAACACCCATCTAGATCGTATCTAATTTTCTGTCTTGCAATTTACATTCAACAATCATTGGTACAATATGTTCTATTTCTATTTCATTTGTTATTTTCAATTTAGCATGAGTGGCTAGATTTAGAATCATCCACTTTGATGAAACTTGACGAATGATATGATTGCAATGTTTCAATTCAAGAGTTGATTTAATTATCGTTGTGTCGTGATCTTTATCGATTAATTCCTTTCAATTTATTCTTTTGATGTTGACTGTTTAGGTGTTCATCGTTAGTGGTATTAGGTGAATACGTTTATCGTTTCAATTCGATTGTCTATGGTCGTTTGTCACCGGTTCATGGTATGACGGTGAATGTCAAATCTATAATAGGAGTTAATTGGTAAACGTGTTTAGAAATGGTTGGTGGTACCACGTTTTCATTCACATAGGCATAATTGGTAATTGTATAATCAAGCAAACTAATTGTTGGGGAGATTTTCTAGGCATTGGTGGTACCGGCTTGGGTAATTTAACTAGCAACTTAGGTGTTTGGGTTATTTGTGAGCGGTTGGTGGTACCACGCGAGCATTTAATCCTTTCATGATTATCTTGTCAACTCTAAATAATCTGAACTTTATCATGTGCAATCATAACTGAAGTCAAGTAGACTCGAAGTGGGTGATATTTATTCATACTGTTTGAACTTTCTTTACTTTTCAATTGTCTTGTCATTTCAATTTCTTTAATTTCAAATTAGAAATTCGGCTACGGTTCCATCCTTATCCCAAAACCACTTTAGTTGACAACTATTTCAAAACCATTCCCCGTGTTCGATCCTGGACTTACCTTTTAGCTATACTACATACGAACGAGTCCACTGCCCGCAAGTGTGTAGTAGTCAGTTTTAGGGTATTTCTTGTTTTAATTTTTTAAACTCGATTTCACACATCAAGTTTTTGGCGCCGCTGCTGGGGAATGTGTGCCGATTTAGTTGATAATTTAGTGGTTTGATCCTTTCTCATGCGTGAGAAAGTTACCTGTTTATTAGTTTTCTTTTCTTTTCTTATCACATATGCATTTGACGTGTTTGTGTTAGTTGAGTGTTTGCAGGTATTGTTTTAGTTGATGAACTTGCGTTCTTCGGGTCTCCCTTTGAATAGTCCTTTGTCTACTCCGAGAAGACCAAGAGGGCGTAGGTTCAACTTCGCTGAACCCACAACACCAACACCGACACCATTTTCACCTATAGCCAAACCCACTCCTGATTCGGACGAGGAAGGGTTCTTTTTGGACGAGTTTTTCAAATTAGAAGTAAAGCAAGAGGAAATGGGGGATGAACAACCAAGAGATCCAAATAACATTCGCTATGGTGATAGGGTCCAAACTATTCCTACAGCCCGTGGCTCCGCCATTAGACCTCCGGGTATTGATCATACTTTCAATTTGAAGGCGAATCATCTAAAGAGCATAGAAGAGCAGAAATTCGATGGAAAAAGAAAATGGGATCCTTACCAACACTTGGATAGGTTTGAAAAGTTGGCTCGGCTTTACCAATATGGTCAAAACCAAATGAATGCCGTGAAGCTTGAGACATTTCCCATTTCGATCACCGGAGATGCTGAAGATTGGTTCAATGACCTTCCCGAGAATTCCATCACTACTTGGGACCAACTAAAGGAAGCTTTCATAGGTGAGTTTTACTCAATTAGAACTCAAAGAAGGTTGGAGAATTTGATTAGGTCCTTCGTGCAAGATGTTGATGAGGATGTTGTAGATGCATGGATCCGTTTCAAGGAAATGTTGAGGAATTGTCCAGGACATGATTTGACCAAGGAAAAGTATGTTGAGTTGTTCTTTGATGGTTTGGATAAGAAATCTAAAAGAGAATTGGGTTATGCCTTCGGTGGAAGTTTCAACAATATTACACCAAATGAAGGATACGAAATTTTGGAACAAATGGTGAAGGATAATGCAACTATGGATGATGAAAGGTTCTTGAAGAATGAGAAGAGGATGAATAGAGGAACTAAGGAAGGTAGAGTTGCAAGGGCTGAGACTAGTAATAATGCTGGGGTGATTGGAGAGATTCAGGCGCTATCTTCACGCATGGAAAAAGGTTTTGCTTCTCAAGAGGCTAGATTTGGAGCTCTTGAAAAGGATGTTAAGGTTGTAGCGGATGGTTGTGACCATTGTGGTGACATGCATTATTCTGAGGATTGTCCCAATCGGGGGCGCGAGGATGTCAACTATATTCAGAACCAACAACAAGGGAACTTTCAGCGCACCACCGGTTTCCAAAACCGACCCTCAGGTAACACTTCTTACAACTCTTCTTTTCCTACTAATAATTCTCGTTTTTCAGGAAATAGGTGGCAAAGAGATAATTATCAGAATCAGCCACAACAGCAGACTCAGCAAGGACAAGGATCCGGTTCTTCTTCTTCTAATGCCGATCCTAATGCCGAGTTGAGAGAGATGATGAAGCAGTTGGTTAGCAATCAAGCTGAAACAAACACTAGTATTCAAATGATCAGGGAAGATACTAAGGCTTTGAGCGAGAGGTTGGATCAGATAAATGGGAAGGTGGAGATCAACATGAAGAATCAATGTGTTAACTTTAAGGATCTCGAGAGTAGGATGGCTGCCCTTTCTAGGCCTTCAGGTACTTTGCCTAGCAATACTCAGCAGAATCCCAGGCCTCAGTTCAGTCAGGGGCAGAATCAAGGTCCTAATAATGGACAGAAGTACACTCCACCTCCAGCCCGTAACGAGGAAGCCAAAGCCATCACCACTCGCACTGGTAAGTCTTATGACCCACCTCCTATGCCTAATGTTGTTGAGTCAGATGTGCAGGATTCAGGTAATGATGATGCTGATGTTGATGAGGAGATTGAGATGGAGGATAATCCGACCGTGAAGACTCCGGTTACACCTCCAAAACCGGCTGTGGAACCCGAAGTTAAGCCATACAAGCCAAAGATTCCATTTCCACAGCGGTTCAAGAAAGCAAAGTTGAAGGAGCAGTATGACAAGTTTGTGGACATGATCAAGAATGTTCACATTAATGTTCCTTTAGTTGATTTGATTCAGGGGATGCCGAATTATGCTAAGTTCATTAAGGAGCTTGTGACTGATAAAGGAAAGATGGATGAGGTGAAAGCTACTTATCTTAATGCTGAGTGTTCTGCTATCTTGCAGAACCGCATTCCACCTAAGCTCGAAGATCCAGGGAGTTTCCTTATTACTTGTTCTATCCGTACTCTTACTTGTAAGGCACTTGCTGATTTAGGTGCTAGCATTAATTTGATGCCTTACTCGGTTTGGAGTAAGTTAGCTTTAGGAGTTTTGAGACCTACCCGCATGAGTATTAGATTAGCTGACCATTCTTTTCAGTATCCCATTGGGATTGCTGAAAACATGACTGTCCGGTAGGCCATATTGTGTTTCTAGTTGACTTCGTTATCCTCGAGATGGAGGAAGATACGAGAGGTACCCCTTATTCTTGGACGACCATTCCTTAATACCGCGGATGCTATCATCCGTGTGAAGGATAAGGAAATTTCTTTGGGTGTGGGTACGGATAGAATTGTGTTTAATGTTGAAAAGTCTATCAAACATTCATATTCTAATGATGAGTCTTGTTTCAGGATTGACGTTATTGATGATGCTTTAGACCGAGAGTTTCAGGAACTAATGGAGACTGACACTGGAGATGAGGAGATTTCTAATTAAGGGTCGGGGGAGATATCTAATGATGATTTGTTTGCAGAGGTTATGGCGCTTAGCTTGGATGAGACACCTCTCGAGGTTGAGAGTTTTGAGGAGGTTGTTGCTGATGGAAGTTCGAGGGTACCGAATTCGGTTGATGTACCACCGACTGATTTGGAGCTTAAGCCATTACCTTCCCATTTGGAGTATGCTTATTTGTCAGGTAATCTTCTTTACCTGTGGTTATCTCGTCCTCACTCTCGAGTGACGAGAAGGATTGTCTTTTGTCTGTGCTTCGAGCCCATAAGCGGGCTTTTGCTTGGAAGACCACCGATATTCCAGGTATTAGTCCTAACTTTTGCCAACATAAAATAGATTTTGTTGATGATGTTAAGCCCGTTGTCCAGAGACAAAAGAGGCTTAATCCGAACATGAAAGAAGTTGTTAAGAAAGAGGTCATTAAGTTGTTAGATGCTGGGATCATTTTTCCTATTGCTGATAGTCCTTGGGTTAGTCCTGTTCATTGTGTGCCCAAAAAGGGGGGCATGACAGTTATTAAGAATGAGAATAAGGAACTTTTGGCCACTAGGACTATAACGGGTTGGCGGGTTTGTATTGATTACCGAAAGCTTAATGATGCCACCCGTAAGGATCACTTTCCCCTCCCGTTCATTGATCAGATGTTAGAAAGACTTGCCGGTAATGAATATTTTTGTTTCTTAGATGGGTTTTCCGGGTACTTTCAAATACCCATTGGTCCAAAGGATCAAGAGAAAACCACTTCTGTCCCATTTGGTACTTTTGCTTACCGGCGAATGCCGTTTGGTTTGTGTAATGCCCCAGCACCTTTCAAAGGTGCATGATAGCTATTTTCCAGGACATGCTTGAAACCTCCATGGAGGTCTTCATGGATGATTTCTCGGTTTTTGGGGACTCTTTCCATACTTGCTTGCATAACTTAGAAAGGATGTTAGAACGGTGTGAGAGGGCACACCTTGTTTTGAATTGGGAAAAGTGTCATTTCATGGTGACCGAGGGTATTGTGTTAGGGCATAAAGTGTCTAAGGTCGGGATTGAAGTTGATAGGGCTAAGATAGATGTTATAGCCAAATTACCCCCGCCTTCCAATGTGAAAGGGGTAAGGAGTTTTCTTGGACATGCCAGTTTTTACCGCCGTTTTATTAAAGATTTTTCTAAGATTACTCGTCCTATGACCCACCTGTTGGAGAAGGACGTCTCTTTTGTATTTGATGATGCTTGTTTGAGTGCTTTTCAGGTTTTAAAGGAGAAGTTGACTAATTCTCCTATCATGGTTGGTCCGGATTGGGAATTGCCATTCGAGTTGATGTGCGATGCAAGTGACTATGTTTGGGCAAAGGGTTGATAAGCATTTCAAGCCAATTTACTTTGCTAGTAAAACTTTGAACCCCGCCCAGCAAAATTATACAACTACAGAGAAGGAGTTGCTTGCAGTGGTCTTTGCATTTGATAAGTTTAGATCATATCTTGTTTTGAGTAAGACCATAGTTTTTACGGATCATTCAGCCCTTAAGTACTTGTTCTCGAAACAAGATGCTAAACCTAGGCTTATCCGATGGATTTTGTTGTTACAAGAGTTTGATATAGAGATCAAGGATAAGAAAGGTGCTGAAAACTTGGCGGCCGACCATTTGAGTCGTTTGGAAGATCCTCACCGGGAGGAACTTCGTGAAGGGAAGATCAATGATCACTTCCCCGATGAATCTTTAATGTTTATATCTAATTCTGATGATGCTCCTTGGTTTGCAGATATTGCTAATTATTTGGTTGCAGGTGAGATACCGAATGATTTCACGTCCCAGCAAAAGAAGAAGCTCATATCAGATGCTAAGTACTATTTTTGGGATAGTCCATACTTATTTCGTGTTTGTGCAGATGGTATGGTAAGGAGATGTGTAGCTGGAGCTGAGATGAGGGAGATTCTTGATGCTTGTCATTATGGTCCAACTGGAGGTCATTACGGTCCTTCGGTTACAGGTAAAAAAGTGTTTGATGCAGGTTTCTATTGGCCTACAATTTTCAAGGAGGCCCAGACTTTGGTAGAGACTTGTGACATTTGTCAAAGACAAGGGACCATTCCCACCATCTAATAAGTTCCAATATATTCTTGTCTCCGTTGACTACGTGTGTAAGTCCCAACTCGTTAGATGGTACTACTGAAGACACCTCTATGTCGATGGTGGAGTTACTTTGCAATATATGCACTGAACTGGAGACGACCAGTTGAAGTGTGTATAT
>CM067167.1:91421672-91484110 GCA_034093135.1 Erigeron breviscapus
GTTATCCCATGCATGGTTCCTTTGAATTCAAAGCTTATACTGATTTGGATTATGGTGGCTGCAGTTCGGATAGGAAATCAACGTCAGGTGGATGTCAGCTTTTAGGGGGGAGAATTATATCGTGGCAGTGCAAAGCAGACATCTGTTGCACAGTCTACCTGTGAAGCAGATTACATAGCTGCTGGTCAATGCTGTTCTCAGGTACTTTGGATACAGCAACAATTGCGCGACTATGGTATGGATATCTCAGACTCTCCTATTTGTATTGATAATAAGTCTGCCATAGATATTACTAAGAATCCGAAAAACTTTAAAGTCACCAAGCACATAGATATAAAGCATCACTTTTTTCGTGACTGTTTTGAGAAAAAGCTTATTCATTTAGAAAAGGTTATTACTGATGATAACCTTGCTGATCTTTATACTAAAGCTTTTTATAGACCTCGTCATGAGTTGTTATATCAACTCAATGGTATGAAGAATGCCGAGTAGTTTCTCTCAAAGAACTTAAATTTTCTTTTCGAATCTTAGTAGTTTAAGTCGTATATAGATAGTGTCAAAAAATAAAAAATAAAAATAAATAAATAAAAAATAAAAAATTTAAGAGTAAGGTCACTGCATTAAGACGATTAGACGTGACGATACTTTAGCTTTTAAGCCTACTTAATTGTACTTTAAAATGCTCAGTTCAGTGATACCATTATATGATGTATCGATAGGCACAAAGTATCAAGGTTTCCTTTTAATCTGAACTTAAATGTATACAATGTTCTTATGGGAAACGTATTCAGATATATGGCTGAGAATACTTGTTCTTAAAATAGACAAGTCCTTTAAATCTTATGAAGATCTTGCATTATAATTATGTATATTTGGTCTTTATAAAGAAGGTCTCGGGTACATATATGTGTATGTATTGCTTTTTCGGATGTATAATTGTGACAAGATATACAAATATCAAATAAATCTGTTGAAAATATGAAACTAATGTGGCCTTTGAGATTCGAACAAGTAAGTCCTTGGGGTGTCTTTGTATACCTAGCCTACCTAAAGTTTCCAACTTGGGATAGGTTGTCAGAAAGTTCGCTACACGGGTCTCATAGAAAGTCACGGGTTTTCATAAGTGCTTTAAAGTAAAATTAAGTCACAAATATGCAAGTACTTGGCATTATGCAATGTTAAGTATATTTCCGTACGTGAGTCAAGTTAAGTCGCTTTGCGCGTGAGGAATCACCGACCTGTCACCGCTGACTTGATTCTTTAAGACTTTCTCACTTTACTCACCAAATGTCTTAATCTTAGTGCTTGTTCGATTGTGAGAGTGTATCTGAATATGGGGCACATAAGTTCGCAAACTAAAATTGTGGCATGAGTAACTTACTAGGTTACATGGTGAATGTCCTTGGCTCAAGTAATACGAAAGTGCCACAAACCAAAAAGGAGAACTGGAAGTACCGAGTGTTTAAGAGGATAAACATATTGGTAATCGTTTTTGGATCACTGTTCATAACTAATAATAAGAGAATTAATTCTCGCTAGTAGGCTTATGTAAATGCTAATCTGATCTGATCAGAAGTAACCAAGTTATATGTGAATAATGAATAAATTGTGTATAGACTAGTTTATTATTCTGTAATTTTTATTCTAATTTATTTTTTCATTTTATTGAGTCAAAATAAGTATTTTCATAAGTTCTTATTGCACGAGAGATTCTACTTAAATTCTGTTGAGTATATGTTTTGCTGAATTCATTCATTTGAATTCTTGATGAGGTTATGTGATTTGTGAAAAAGAAGATTTTCTGATATGGACATTAATTTGTTTAGGTTTAGAAAATGATCTTTTCCGTGTTATGTGAAAAGTCAAAATTATTTGAAATTTCACAAGGTTAAGTTGTTTCAAGTTAAATTTAATTAATAACTTGGTGACATTTTAGGGTTTTGACAATGAAATGACCTCCCTTGATCTTTTGTTAGATTCATTGTTATTTCGTAATTGGTTAACCTAATTTTGTGTGTTTTCACTTGAATTTTCTGCATTATTGTGCCTTTGCTCTTGTTGCGTTAATGAGTTTTTGGTAAGTGTGCAGTGTTCAGGTTAAGAAGATAAAGTTGGAGTGCTGATCTTTGTTGCAATACAGTGTTATTCATACTGATGATATCGTGGAGACAAGATTTTTGGTGTGAAGTGACAATATTGTGATGTAGATATGAGCACGTGAAGGAAGAATACATTAACCTGTCTTTGGAGTATTTATTTACTTTACATTTCATGTATTTAGTGCAAATAATCAGTGTTGATACGTGTTTCTTTTGATTTTCGTACCTTGACTTATGACATGATTTCGGAAACTTTACAAAGTTCTTCATTGGATTTTTGGACTATTCATTGTTTGTTAGTTGTAGACGACATCTAATATGGGACTTAAGTGTTTCAAGATGGTTTGCCGTCAAGCATCTCAATGATTAGAGAAATGCTCTCCGTATCATGGTCGTGGTTGGTAACGCTGTTAATATGTTCATTGATTATTTTCAGGTTTGTTGATGGTTGATTTTTGACCTTGGGGTTTGTGTTTTAATTCAAGATTATAATGTTTGTAAAATACTTACATTATGATGATGATTTTAGATGGTGGTACTTCTTGGTACAAGGCATGAACAAGTTGCTTTTAACGAGTTGTTGCTATGTACAGGATTAGGTCAAAGGGTCGAATCGTGGAAAGTTTCGTGATGAAGAATCTTGAAAAATTTTCCAAGTACAATGTTGTTCTTACGAAGATAGTCTTTAACTTCGTTTGGACTTGTTCTTCAGAAAATTGAACTTATTTTCGTCACATTTAATTTCGTTTTATTTGGTTTTAAACGAAAATAACTTCTATCTTCGTTCCACTTGAGTTTACGAAGGTTAACTTCGTTCCCCTTATTTTCGACCGACCTTTTACCCGACCCGTTTTGACCCATCTTTTAACCATCCATATATATATCCCAACTTAATTCGTTTTCTCTTTTTCATTGCCAAAATCATTAAAGAAAACGAATTTAAGCTGCTTAAACCCCCATATCTTCATCAATCAAATTACTTGATTTCACTTGATTTTCGGCTTGTTATTTCGATTTTTGTTGAAATAAGTGATTCAGGTATATTATCTAGCATCGTCATTCACAAATCCCCAATTCTCGATTCTTGTTTTTGTCCAATTTTTACATGAACTCAATCAGTTTTATAAATATTTTAGGTTCTAGGGTTTAATTTCGTTTTTGATTTTAACTCATTGGATCTTTAATTCGTTTGTAAAATCGAAGTGGGTTATGCTTCATTTAATCGATACAATAGTTTTGTAACTAATTTTGGGCAAATAAAGTGTTAATCAATGTTTTAAGAATCAAATATTTGATTTTGGAACAAACTGTTGTTCAGAATGGCTACGAACTTAGACTTCGTTTATCTCTACGAACTTAGGTTCTCAAACAGAGTGTACGAACTTAGACCTTCTTTCAACTAACGAATTTAGAAGTTTTTTGTGACAAACGAACTTAGTCATGCCTCCAGGCTATCTTCGTTCATTGTTAACCAACGAACTTAAAATCTATTTTCGTTTATTCCTACTAACGAACTTAAAGTCTATCTTCGTACATTCTTAACTTACGAACTTAAAGACTAATTTCGTACTGTCCCAACTTATGAGATTATTGATTAAGTTCATCTATGACTGCAATTCATTTCTTGTGCTAATCCTATCATTGTTTTTAAATTATGATTTGTTTTGCAGAAATGGCTCTTGCTCCACGTCAGTTCGTTAAAAAGCACAATCTTGCCTTAAATCTCGATCCAGATCAGCATAATTGTGAACGCTATCGTGAGATGTTTGATTTTATTGCTCGTTCTAGGCTTTCTTTTGCATTCTGTGATTCACCTAGACTGATTAGGCAGTATATTGATGACTTCTGGAGGACTGCTCATCAGGTCATGGTTAATGGTCGTAGCTTTGTTCGAGCAACTGTCGAAGGAATCACTTTTGATTTTAATGCTGCGATACTTCGTGAAATTCTGCACTTGGGTGATGAATCAGACGAAGCAGTAGAATTAGCTTATGATTTTGACCTAATTCGTAGGTGTTTTCAAAGAATGGGATATGTTGGTCAAATAAAGCTTCCTTTTGACAAAAGTGGATTTCAAGGACGTTGGAGATATCTTGCTTACGTTTTGTTAGTAAGTCTGAGCAATCGTAAGGCTGGATTTGATCAGCTTTCTGCTCAGATTTCTTCGCAGATGGTTGCCTTGGTCTATAATCGACCTTATCCTTTTTCAGCATACTTCTATCACGAGTTTATTGGTCAAATCAATGCCAAAGCGAAAAATAGGTTTCTCTTATATCCTCGCTTTGTTATGGCAATTGTTAGACATTTTTGTCCGAATTTAGTATTTGATCAAGGTCCTCGATATGTACCACATGCTTGGCCTCTACGTTTATTTGCTGATCTAGAGCTAACACTCGTAATGTGGCTGGTCTTACTGATCCACCATTGTTTGGTCATTTGATTAATCCAAATTATCGATCTCGTTTTGAGGATGATATGTTAGTGGATGATGAAGACAATTCTGATCATGAAGAGAGTTCAGATGACAGTTCTGATGGTGATTCTGATGACTCTAATCGGGAATGATGGTGGTGATGATGTAGTTGAAGCAGACACAGATGAATATGATAGTGTCGCTGCTGATTCTAGTAATGAGCATCGAACTAAGATGGCTCATGATGTCCCTGCTGTTTCAGGAAGTGATCATTCATATCACTTTCGAGAAGATGTACCTGGTGCTTTACGCCGAGAGCGTCGGAGTAAGGCATGTCATTCTTCACCAGTTCCTTCTGATACGGATCAATCCGTTCATGATGAACACGTTACTCAAGAAGAAGTTAATCAGGATGAGGATGTTGGTGCTGAACAAGAAGCTGTACTTGATTATCAAGAAGAATTGGAACATAGAAATATGGCATCAAGTCCATTACATGAAGGTACAAGTAATGTTGGCCCGAAGAGGACACTGGATGCTCCTCTCACTTATCGCAGAGCTAAGCGTGCACGCATTTCTGAGACTACTTCAGTATCTGCAGCTGCTGCTACTATTCCTGCTGTTTCTAATGCACCGGTTGCTACTGTTGCCGGTAGTGTAACATTGCGTCCACTGTTGCCTCCTGCTATACCAATATTGCCCAGATTTCCTACTTTTCCTCCTATTCCTTCAGATTACTCCCTAGTTAGGCGTATCGATGTTCTTCAGACTCGTGTTGATACGTTAGAGTCTGATCTTACGAATGTTCGAGGTACTTTGACCTTTTTAATAAACTGGGTCAAGAATCAAGGGGGAGATGTTCTTGAAGAAGTCTGCAGATTATCAGCAGTTCAGCCAAGACGTCAGAATGATGATGATGATGCTGATGATAATGCTGGTAATAGGAGTGATTCTCGCCCAGTTTCTGACAAAGGAAAAGGGGTTGAGACTCAGGGGGAGACAGGAAGAGATACTGTTCAGACTGGTACGTCTGGTGCGGGTGGATCAAGTGCTCCTTGAGAGGCTGAAGTTATTGAAGCACTTGACTCAGGTAATTCTTCGAAATCGATTGATTATTTAAGTGATGATCAAGTTGAAGCTGAAACTGAACGATTAAAGTGTGAAGTTAAGGCAAAATTTGGACATGACTGTAATACTGAAGAAAATGCTTTTCATTCTGTATTTGATAACTTTAGATAAACAGCAAAGCAGAAACTGAAAGAGAAAAAGAATTACAGATTCAAAGGCAAACAGCCTTGGAATCTGATTCTGATTCTGATTCAACTTATGATTCTGATAAAGATTGATAAAGTGTATATTAGGTTGCATGTAATAAGTTTACGACATGTAAATGTAATCTATCTTATTTCAATGCAATTATATTTCATCTTTATTATTATTATCATGATTATTCATTGTATTCTGGTGTTCATTTTGTGTAATCTTAATAGATGATACAGATGATGCAGAATTATTCTTTGATGATGATGAACTTGAGGAGGGTGAGTTTGTTCCTGAACCGGATCTAAACATATTCAAGAAACCTTATGGGTTTGATGATGTTTGGGATTCAACTCCTGAAGACCCATCTTTGGCTGAAAGAAAAGAGTTAGAGATAAAGAGAAATGAAGTTAAGGAAAGAATGCTTCAAACTTCAATTAGTAGCTCCGCTAAAGTTTTAAACTTCGTGGTATATGCTAGGATTGATGATGCATTGATTCCTTTTCACTGGGAAATCAACTTGACAAGACCTTTTGATCCAAATGATTATCCTGTACCTCTCAGAGAAGATGATCCACTACATGAGATTGATCGACTTGTGCCTGGGCAAAGAATTAATGAATATATAGTCACATGGGATACTATGAAACCCATTATGTATTGGACTCATATCTCAGATAAAGATGTTGCAAAATATAAGACAATAATCTGGAGTTGGTTCTATGATGAAGAACTGAAGCTATTCGTTCTTAAAAGACAGAAGGTTGTCAGTATCTAGCATGGCGTGAGAGACATTTCAGAAGTTTGTGTGAAGAAGACTTACATGAACTAGGAAATAACAGGATTATCAATCCAAGTGGTTATGGTCTTGCTGATGTGGTTGGTAAGAATCTTCATGAAGATTTCAAGTTGAGATCGAATATGAAAGACTCTGAGAAACCAAAGTTTCATATTGAACCAAGACGAAAGAAGAAGGTGGTTAAGCCAGATAAAAGCGTTGAGTATATTCAACGTGATATCAAGTGTATGATCAAAGTCCCTGCCAAGAAATGGGCACAAGATGTCTTGGATAAAATGGATAATTGGGAGATTGATCGAAATTCTGGTGAAGCCAAGATGTATGCAGACTCGAAGAAGAAGATGTTGTTGAGAAGGATGTATGATCCAATGCAGTTGGTTAACTTCTCAAGAAATGATCAGAGAAAATTATACGATACTGAATGTTCATTTTTACCATTTTGGAAGAATGAAGAAGATCGATATCGTAAGATTCTCCAAGTCTGCTTACATGAAAATATCCATGCAAATAGCAAACGATTGTTATTTGATGGATGATGAAGATTTTTGAAGACTGAAGAAATCAAAGATGCTGCTGTCAAGGGGGAGTTTGTTGATGCATGTTGATGTGACAACAGCAACTTAGATTTGATTAGTCTTTTAGATTAAGACATTATGTTGTTTTATGTCTTATTCATTTATATGTAATTGATAGATTATAACTTCGTGTTTTAGTAATGATCGATTACATGTTTTGGTGTTATATATATGTTTATATATGATGTTTGTTATGTATGTCATACAAGTACAAACATAATATATGTTAGGTTTCTTGTACATAAAGTACTTGGAAAATAAATAAGCATAGATGTTGATGGTATTTAGTACTAACGAAGATAATCTTCGTTAGGAACTAACGAAGATAATCTTCGTTTTATGGGCTGGGCTAAGTTCGTAAGAACAAAGCCCAGCAAGCCCAATATCGATCTCAAACATATATAACGAATGGAAACCCTAAATTGAGATTCCAGTTCATTACACACACCTAAGACGACTAAGTTCGTTTCTAGTTTATAGAAAACGAAGATAGATCTCATACGGCTGATTATTTTAGATATAATTGGCAATATATTCGATAACTAATCAAACTAGTTATCTCGTGAGGATTCCGCACTCACGACATAACAATAGACGATCTCGAGAGCGATCCGCAGCTATCGAGGGACTCACAATATTTTATCAATTTTTCCAGAATATTATCATCAAGATTAACATATTTTACCAACCTTTATAGATCTAACATTCAACAACATAAAAACATCTTTTTAATGAAAAATCTCAGAAATATATTCTTCAAAATATACAAAAACATATAGATCTATCAAAAGGAAAATCACTTTAAAGCTATTTAATCTATAACAACACTTTTGGGTCTTAAACTTGTTGAATCCTTGGATTTTTCTTCTTAGATCCGACATGCATGAGCATGGAAAGAAAGATCCTATCAACTTTGCCCTCATCAAGTGTATATTACAAAGAAAACAAGAAGAAAGTATGAGTTTTTGATAAAACCTTTGAATATAAACAAGAACAAGATTAGATCTAACAAAAAGGATGAAGATTATACCCTTGAAGAACTCGATTTTTGATGAAGAAATGATGCAGATTTTCGTGGCCCTTGAAGCCTCCAACAACCCTTATTCTAACCTAAAAACAATCCTTAAACCCTTGCTTAATATAACCCTTGCTTCAACTAACTTAAACCCTTATTATTATTATGAACTTAGATGAGTTTTTGCCTTGTTTCTCCCCTTGTTCTTGGCTGGCCGAAAAGAGAGAAGAAAGAAAGAGATGGAAGAGCTTTTCTTGAGAGAAAAGATGAGTGTGTGAAGAGTGTGTGAAAAGTGTGAGTTCCAAGACTAAAAAGAGTGCATGTATAATTTCAAATGGATGTGTGTGTGGGTGTGATGGGGGGCCGGCCTCATGGGGGAGAATTTGGAGGGGTTTTTTTTTTTTTTTTTAAAGTTGTGTATGTAATGTGTATGTATATGTTAGATGTAAGTATATATATTTTGTAAGGCTAATTGTATTTGTTTGTAGTGTAAGTTAATTATTTATCTTAGTATGTGTATATATATATATGTGTGTATATGTATGTATGTATATATTTTTGTGTTTTTAATTTGTTACATAAGCCTTTATTTATAAACTTGTATTTATTTTAAGCATATATATATATATTGTTATTTAAACACTTTTATGTACATATTAATTTATGAATATACTTTGAGATAGAAATCTTTATTCTCATGTCATATTTACTTAAATTGGTTTGGTGATTGATTTGTTGGACATTTATAAGAATTTTGATTGATATCTCAACTTGTGAGGCTCACTTTATCATTTATAACTTGATTAATCATCAATAAAATTTTTGTTCAATGGCATTTTATAAATTAAATTTAGAACTGAACAATAGCTTTAGATTGCTAATTTAGGGGCATTATCTACTAGCTTCAAGTATAACTATGGCTTGCGGGATCATAGACAACATAACTAGCACATATATAATATTAAAAAGTAGGGTTGTTACATCCTTACCCCCTTAGAAGAATTCCGTCTCGGAATTTGAATTTGCTTAGGGAGTAAGTGCGGGTATTTCTCGCGTATAAAGTCCTCGCGCTCCCATGTAAACTCGGGTCCGCGTTTCGTATCCCATCTAACTTTAACGATAGGGATCTTGCTTCTCTTAAGGCGTTTCTCATCGCGGTCGAGAACCTCTATCGGCTCCTCACGAAATTGGAGCTTATCTTCCACCCGTAGTTCCTCGAGTGGGACTACTTTCGAATCATCCGCCACACATTTCTTCAAGTTCGACACATGGAATGTGTCATGAACATCTCCCAATTCTTGGGGTAATTTCAACTTATAGGCTACGGGGCCTATTCTAGCAACAATTTCGAATGGCCCAATGTATCGGGGGCTCAACTTTCCTCTTTTGCCGAACCTTACGGTTCCCTTCCATGGCGACACCTTTAATAGCACCTTGTCGCCAACCTCAAATTCTAGGGGCTTCCTCCTTTGGTCCGCATAACTCTTTTTCCGATCTTTTGCGGCCTTAAGCTTTTCTTTAATGATCGCCACCTTGTCCGTTGTCTCTTGGACAAAATCAACGGTAGCTAGGCTTCTTTCACCCGCCTCTACCCAACACATGGGTGATCTACATTTACGCCCGTATAGAGCTTCAAATGGCGCACATTGTATGCTAGAGTGATAACTATTGTTGTAAGTAAATTCCGCGTATAGCAAGTGTTCATCCCAACTTCCACTGAATTCTAATGCGCAAGCCCTTAGCATATCCTCCAGCGTTTGTATTGTACGCTCACTTTGCCCATCCATTTGTGGGTGGTAAGCCGTGCTTAATGCTAACGTAATGCCCATTGCTTCTTGCACAAGACCCCAGAAGCGTGAGGTAAACCTACCATCCCTATCGGATATTATGGACAAAGGTACACCATGTAATATCACAATCTTTTCAACGTACAGACGAGCTAAACGCTCAGTGTTCCAATCTTCTTTGATGGGGATGAAATGGGCTGATTTCGTAAGACGATCAACAATCACCCATATAGCATCATGGCCTTTCTTTGTCCGAGGCAACTTCGTCACTAGGTCCATTGCTATTTGCTCCCACTTCCACTCGGGAATTTTCGGCTGCTTTAAAAGTCCAGCTGGCTTTTGGTGCTCAGCTTTGACCATCGCACAAGTCATGCATCGGCTCACATATAGGGCTACATCACCTTTCATCCCAGGCCACCAAAAGTCCCTTTTTAGACCTTGGTACATCTTATCCGCTCCCGATGAATCGAGTATTTTGAATTGTGAGCTTCATTCATTAATACCTCTCTCAACCCATTGATCTTTGGGACCCAAGCTCTTCCTTTGAAATACAAGATGCCTTCATCATCCCTATCGAACCTTGTTTCTACCCCACTCAAGGCCTCTTCTTCAATGTTCTTCCCTTCAAAAGCCTTTGCTTGATCTTCTAAGAATTTGTCCCTTAGAGACATTTTCACTCGTAAGTGGTTAATTCTTGTCCTCGACACCCTAGTGCTCACCTTCCTACTAAGAGCGTCAGCAACAACATTTGCCTTTCCGGGGTGGTACTTAATTTCGCACTCGTAATCGTTAAGCAGCTCCATCCACCTCCTTTGCCTCATGTTCAACATATTCTGATCGAAGATGTGTTGCAAGCTCTTGTGATCGGTAAATATGGTGCACTTGGTGCCATAAAGATAATGTCGCCATATCTTCAAGGCAAACACTACGGCTCCTAGCTCCAAATCGTGTGTCGAATAATTCTTCTCATGTGGCTTCAATTGCCTAGATGCGTATGCAATAACCTTGTCTCTTTACATTAGTACGCACCCTAGCCCTTTATTCGACGCATCACAATACACTACAAATCCTTCCATTCCATCCGGCAATGCTAGTATTGGTGCTTCACACAACATGTTCTTAAGCGTTTGAAACGCTTGCTCTTGTTCTTCACCCCATTCGAACTCTCTTGACCTTTGGGTCAATTGGGTTAAAGGTACCGCAATCTTAGAGAATCCTTGAATGAACCTCCTATAATAACCCGCCAAACCTAGGAAGCTACGCACTTCCGTTGGTGTCTTGGGTGTCTCCCATTTCTTGATTGCTTTTATCTTAGACGGATCTACATGGATTCCTTCTTCGTTCACAACGTGCCCCAGAAATTGGACTTGACGGAGCCAAAATTCACACTTAGAAAACTTAGCATATAGCTTCTCGTCTCTAAGTAGCTGCAAGATTATCTTCAGGTGCTTCTCGTGCTCCTCCTTACTTCTAGAGTATATTAAAATGTCATCGATGAACACTATGACGAATTTGTCCAAGTATGGCCTACAGATCCTATTCATTAGGTCCATGAAAACGGCTGGCGCATTTGTGAGACCAAATGGCATCACTAGAAACTCATAATGCCCATAGCGAGTTCTAAAGGCCATTTTAGGTACATCTTCTTCTTGTACCCTCAACTGATGATAGCCGGACCTAAGGTCAATTTTCGAGAAATGCGACGCTCCTTGCAGTTGGTCGAACAAATCATCTATTCGCGGCAGCGGATATCTATTCTTGATCGTCAATTTATTCAACTCCCTATAGTCGATGCACATTCTCAAAGTTCCATCCTTTTTCTTGACAAAGAGAATTGGCGCACCCCATGGCAAAGAACTAGGTTGGATTAAACCTTTATCAAGCAATTCTTGCAATTGCTCCGAGAGTTCTCGCATTTCGGAGGGCGCTAGCCTATACGGTGCTTTAGCTACGGGGGTTGCCCCGGGAACTAAATCGATAGTAAACTCTACTTGTCTCGCTGGGGGAAGTCCAGGTAGTTCGTCCGGAAATACATCTAGAAAATCTCTAACCACTGTTACCTTGAGAGGATCCTTATCTTTCACTCGCTTATCCACTACTTGTGCCAAGTATGTGTGGTATTCCTTGCGTAAATACTTCCTCACTTTCATAGACGACACTATCTTGGGTTGGACTCCCGCCTTATGGCCTTGAACTATTAGCACCTCACCGCTATCTAAAGGAATTTTAATGATCCTTTCATGGCAAAGTATTTCAGCACGCATTTTCGACAACCAATCCATTCCTACTATCACATCAAAGCTTCCTATTTCTATGGGAATCAAGTCTATACTATAATCCTTCTCATCTAAAGTTAACTTACAATCAGCAATAATTTCCTTAGTCTTATACTCGTTTCCATTAGCATATTCAACATAATAAGTTTCCTCAAGCTCACTAGGTATCTTATCAATTAATTCTTTAAATTCAAAGGAAATGAAACTTCTCTCGGCTCCAGAATCAAACAACATAGAGGCATAGACATTATTTAATGGAAACGTACCTACGATGACATTTGGGTCATCACGTGCCTCATTTGCTCCCATCGCATACACCTGTCCTCTTGCTGGACCTCCTTGGTTTCCTCGGTTCACGTTGTTACCTTGATTCCCTCCATTTTCTCTATTTCCACCATTTCCTTGGTTCACTCGATTCCCATTATTTCCTTGGTTTGCTTGATTCCCACGGTTGCCAACATTTCGAAAATTCCCACGACCTCCTTGAGCTTTTCCCAACCTAGGGCAAGCATTCCTCCAATGATCCATAGCTCCACATTCACGACATGCTCCGGGGTTTCCTCCAACTCTTGCTCTACTTCGGCAATAGGCAGCAAGGTGTCCAAATCGGTTGCAAGTCGTGCATTGCTTACATTCTCCTCGATGGTGGTTACCACAACGGTTACATCTTGGCATCATGCCACCGTTTGGGTTGGGGTTAACATCAGCAATTCCATAGTTTCTCACTACTTTTTGTCTTTTATCTGGCCCATTACCTTTCCTATCACCAAATCGATTTCCCTCCTCCTTGCCTTGAGCTTGATTCACCACGCGAGTATCTTCCACTCCTAACCAAGTCATTTACTAACTTGGTTGCCAAGCTTATAGCTTCTTCAATTGTGGTGGGGTTCGCGGCTGTGACCATCAATCTGATCTCAGGTACTAATCCATAGATAAACCTTTCAACCTTCTTAGCCTCGGTGTTCACCATCTCAGGTACTAGCACACACAACTCGTGGAAGCGAATGGCATATGCCTCCAGCTCCATTCCTTTCATAGTATGGCCCCAAAACTCAATCTCCAACTTTTGCACCGCTGGGCGGGGACAGTATTCCCGCTTCATTTCCTCCTTGAGTTGCTCCCAAGTCAAAGCATTCATTACGGCGTGACCTCTCGTAGTGACTCGGAGGTTCCACCAAGTGAGTGCCCTTCCTTGGAGCTTGCTAGCCGCAAACTTGACACGGTCGGCCGGTGCGCAATTGATGATGTTCAAAGTGGCTTCCATGCTTTGGAACCATGTGAGCAATCCAACAGGACCTTCCGTCCCATAAAACTCCTTGGGATTACAAGACGTGAAAGTCTTGTAAGCATTCCTTTCATTAGCATTGCCTCCTCCATCTTGTCTTCTAGCCGTGTTAAGTGTAGCGGTCACATTCTCCGCAATTTGGGTGGCAATGTTTGGCATGACGGCATTGATTTGTTGAGAGATAAGCTCAGCTAACTCGGTCCTTCGCCGGGCCTCTTCCTCTTGGCGCCGGGCCTCATCACTTGTTTCCCCGGCGGTCCTTCGTGGTGCCATGTCTCTACAAAGGATAATATAGTTTAGTCATTCGTGTATTGAATCATATGACATAAACTCGACTCACGACTTCTTGATCTCACACGAGTATATCTAAAGTTACTTAGTGCATGGAGGTCTCGTTTGCACACATATGTATATGTATATCCCGATTCATATTCTTTTTCTTAATCACGACACACTTGTCATTATGAGTAAATAAATGGCTAGGTAAATTCTAAAATTAATCAACCATGCTTTCTAGGTTAGCTAAGAGAATTACAGAATCTGTGTACGAATTTTGAGCACGTAAAAGTGGCTTAAGATGGACGATCTGGGAAAACTCATAAAATATAAAACGTAGCCCTATGAGTTAAGTTTCACCTCCAACTGGAATCAGGTCAAAATACGAAATAGAACTCCAGATATGGCCGTTCTACCAAAAGTGGTCAGAACTGATTTCTTGCTGTAACTATAACCTTTATAATAGGGACAACTATAACACAAGAAGGATAACACATAATGTAACCATAGAGGGGCATTAAGCATACATATATATCATTCAAGATAAGTTTACAAAATTGCTACATGCCAAATACGATGTGATCGTCGTCACATATAAGCTAGAATATTCAAGAAATTGAAACAAAGTGCAAGCGTTCATACATCAAATAAGTTCATAAATAAAGAAGTCCTTAGGTTCACTTCCTAAGCATGAGAGCTACCACGATAGAGCAAACAGCCGTGAGCACACAACCCATCACAAATATCACCTCGTTAATTCGACGAACTTCCGATATCGCCATCCTCGCATAATCCCCCGTTCGATCCATGGTTCCCAAGGCTCTTTCCATCATCACCTCTTGAGTCCTTACCCTTAGTCTAGCATCCCTTAATCCATTTGCTATTCCCCACACCCTCTCCCTTTCTTCACGAGTGTTAGAAATATAAATTAGTGGTGTTTAATTGTAAATAGAGTTACATTTGTAATGTTGTTAAAGTGCAAGGGGTCTAGATGAAACTTGTAATATTTAGGATATAAATACCCCTTGTAACCACATTATGTAACTAAGCCTTTCATTAATCACATAGTTACTTTCCACTAAATTACTTTCTCTCTCCTCCCTATCATCTTCAACCTCCCTTTCACACACAAACACACTTTTCACACACTATCCATAATTCCACCATTGTTATCACAATTAAGCTCATTTTCATTTATATCAATTGGTATCAGAGCATAATCGGTGAATCCGAACGATCCACAAACAAATTCATAACCGATTTTGTTCGAATTTCTGGTTTTTGAGCTTAATTTTGAATCTGAAAATTCTGTTACTGTTGAATTCGAGGCTGTTTCATGATTCTAATCACAGATTAGGAGTGGATTATTGGTGAATTTGATGAATATGTGTTCAATTTCTAAATTCTGTTTGTTTTAAGCAGTTAAGTAAAAATCTCTGCAAACAGTGATAATAAGAAAAAGTTCAATTTGAGTTTTTTGTTGACTGCTACTGTTGCTACAGTATTCTTCACGTGATGTTGAGTCCTTGACTGTACTCATTTACAATTTCATTACATTTTTACATTAATTAAAAGAAAAAGAAAATAAAAAGGCAGAAAAGAAGAAAATCAACAAAATATTTTCATAACTTCTCTCTTCAATTTCTTCTTCGTTGTTGATCGAATCAAGCTGAAATTTACGAGGTTTTGTTCGCGAGTGAATTCTGAACAGAATCATCTTTTCAATTTTTCGATTGGTTAAGTTTCACTGACAGTTGAATTTTCCAGCGAGTTTCCATGTTTTCCGGCGAACTTCAAATCTGAAATTTGTTGGCAAGGATTTGTTCACGGTTTGATTTTGAGTGTATTGGTGGTAGTTTCGAGTTTCAATTCGAAGAAATAAAGGAGTAATCGGCGTTGTATTCTTTCCGGTGATTTGTTGAAATTTTCTGGCCATCGTTTCTGAAAACTCGTATTTGCAGAGATTGATTCACGAGCTGAACTTGTATCTTCGCATTTGCCGAGCTAACCGATCAACCAAAATCACCAATTGCCGAAGTGAATTCTCGACCAGCAACATTTTCTTGTGTTTGCCGACTTACCTATACTTAGAAATTTTTTCCCAAAATTCTCATTTCCACTATCTGCAGAGCTTATTGCTCGGCACTTAGTTCAACTAAAACACTTAGCATTTTTTCGACCAACTTTTTCTCATTTCAACTAACCGCCGAGCTCATTCCTCTGCAATCAATACAAATAACCATACAACTCGAATACTTACAATTTTTTTCCTTCCAAACCACCATTTGCAGAGCTCATACCTCTGCAAACCATTCAAACTGAAAATTTCTTATTTCAACCATTTGCCGAGCTCACATCTCGGCAAACAGTTCAAATAGACCAAAATTTCAAGAATTTTTTTTAAGTCTTTTCCAAATCAATTTTATCACTTACCTTTGGTTGGTGTGAAATTTGTGAAAAACTTTGTTTGGAACACCCCATTTGCCGAGATAAATGCTCGGCATCCAAGACAAATAGCTATTTCGTACTTCAAAGTCTTGTGCCTGGGCAGTGTTGTTAGTTGTGATTGCATGTGTGTCGAGTTTATTTTTTGTTTTTTGTGGATAACAAAGAATTAAAAGAAAGTGAATAAGAGTTGATTTTTGAACAAGGGAAATCTGTAAAAGAAGGTATAATTGGTTAAGGTGAATTTGTTCTTTGAAAGAGAGAAACCAAATTGTGATCTATTTTATTTTGTTTGTGAAATTTGTTCGAGAAAGAGAGATAAAAGAGAACCAGAGAGTGATAAATGGATTTTTGGTTAAGTGGTTCTAAAAGAATGAGAGAATTATAATGGTAGAGTGTGAAACGGTTTGTGGAGGTAAAAGGCTCACATAATATTTTTTTTTCTAGTCAAACCGTGTTGTGGAGTTAAAACGCGTGTCCTGTTTGAGCTGTCAAGTTCACGTGATCTTGAGTCAAAAGCAAAAAGCAAAAGCAAACAGTGTGCTCCAGTTTTGAATAATAAAATTTTATTATTGTTTATGTTTTAAGTTCATGCGTGATTTAGGGAATACGTGTAACGTGTTGCAGTAGTTCTATGTAGAATTCCAAAGAATATTCATGGTTTGAATTTAGACTGAACTGTCAAAAAGATAATTTTGTTTCATTGTGTGTCTCAAAACGTAAGTACGCGTAGTACTTGATTCATGTGAGCTGTCAATAAAACTAAGTCTACGTTGGAATTGTTATATCAATAGGTGTTTTGATTTTTGTGGTTCTCTGATCACGTGGCTACAGTGTATTACTCAGTTACAAATTGTGTCTAGTGGAATTTGAGATTTTCCACATGGGACCCACCGAGCATTAAGCTTTAGTTTGAATGAATTTCATCCGTTTGAATCTTTATTTTTTTTATTTGTTTTAGGTTCCTTCTTGGTCTCAAATGTGCTTATCGTTACTTTATATGACATATTTTTGGACTAAATTTTAGTTGGGCCAACAATTGAAGTTCATTTGGACTAAAAGTGTGATTTGGGCCGAAGTATCACTTGGGCTGTAAAACTGTGTTGGGCTTAAGCGTGATTTAATTTGGTCTAAACTTTTTAGTACAATTGGGCTAAATTCATTTTGGACTAGTTTTTGATTGTTGGACTTCCATGTTTTATTTTTTGGGCTAATGTTAGTTGGGCTTACATTTTTTTGTGTTAAATTTTTTAATTGTTGGGTTAAATTTTTGTGTTCTTGTCTTGAGTTGTTCGTTTATTAAATTGTCATCAAGTTTTTTTTTGAGTCAAAATGTCAACCAAAACAATCAAATTTGAACCAAACATGGGTTCATATGGTTTTCATAATAGTCAAAAGTGTTCATGTTTTCAAGGAAATAATCATGCTTGTGTTGTTCGAGTGTATCAAGAGTTTGAGGATGTGTCCAAGAGATTCAAAGCTCTTTGTGAGGAACGTGTGTGTTTTGTGTCTGACATTAAAGACTTGAAATCGATTATTTCTTCGTACCAGACTTCAGAACATTTTGAGTCAATAAAGTTCAATGTGCCAGATAAACTGACGACTATGTTCATTCAAGAACCCACAAGGGATGAAATTTGGGATCATAAAAATTTTCGTTGTACATGTAATTTACATCCCAAGATTTTCAACAACAAACATGTTCCATGTGATGTCATTCGTTTTCAAGAAAAACGATACATGTATGAGACGAGTCAAAAACTCATGGAACAAAACAAAAATCTTCAACTTGAAATTGACCAACTCATGTCCGAAAATAAAGAGCTCAAATCTGCTAATGATCTCATTTTGTTCAACGTGGAAAGTCTTCAATAAGAAAATGATCTTTCAAAGTCAAAGATTAGTAAGTTGTGTGCTCAATTGCGAAACATCAAATGAACTTGTTTTGCAACAAAAGATTTCTAAGCTTGACCATGAGTTGCAAAATAAGTTCACTATTTTTGAGAGCAAAGTTGAAGAAGAAAGAACAAAATTGTGTGCTCAAATCAAGTGTCATGAAGACAAGTGTTTGCAACTTCAGTCACACGAAACATCTTTGACAAAGAAAATTTCTGACCTTGAGATTGAATTGCAAACACAAACCAAATCTGTGAAGTCTGACCTTCCCAAAGTCATGATTGATGTTTGTACTCAAACTAATTGTCCTATGTTTGTGAATTCTTCTGTGCAGACTGATTGTGATAAGGTTGAGACTGTTGAAACTTCTATTCAGACTGATCCTGATGTTCCAAAGAAGGTTTACACGGGTAAATCTTCAAAACCTTTTGAAAGAAAAGTCCGTGAGTCCCTTAATTACGAGATGGTTAACCTAGAAAGTGTAATATACAACAAGTCTAATAATCACTAGATTTGGACTAGTATTACTTGTAAATAAATATGCAAGAATATATAAACAAAGTAATACAAGACTTAAAGCAATAAACAAGTAAAGTGGAACATTATGTATTTTTCATGGGTATTTTATTTATGATGTTAAATAAAACACAAGGTTGTTGCGGAATCAAGATACTACAATTAAGTATGTATCCTAACAACCTATGAGTTACAAATGATCTATATTTGTCAAATAACTCTTTTGGATCGAGATACTTAAAGTTGTGAAGTATCCCTGTTTAAGATCGAGAGTATTTAGACAAATTTACTTTCATGCAAAGTGTATGCTTAAAAGTATTTATGTCAAGGAAATGACTTTGTATTTATAGGCAACAAAATTCACCAGTGAATTTTGTGCCGTACAAATATGGTTGCATACATTTAATGATCCGACAAGAACATTAAATGTATTGGATAAGGAATAAGGATAAAGTCACATCAAGTGCAAGTGTATCCTTTTATCCAACCACCTTTACACACGTATACTTTGGTAAAGAACAAGTGGATTGTTCTTTGGAAAGTGTGTAAAGGCATAAGTCAATCCTCGATATCAGTGTTCAGATTTGTAGGATCTAGAACACTGACAATCCTCCAGTATACAGATCTGGTAAGACTTTCCAGTGGACTCCGCCATTTGTTAAGTCTTCTTTCTTCAGACTTCAGTCTTTGACTTCAGTCAGAATGTCTTCAGTAGAGTAGATCTGGACTGGGGGTGAAGTCCAGTAAGCTAATCTGGAGAATACTCCAGATTCCCTATACAAGTATTTGCTTACTGGTCTTCCATTATTTCTGGACAAATCTTTAGAGGGACTCCAGATTCCAAGTCTGGAGTAGGTCCAGCAGAACACATTTCTGGTCAGATCTTCAGTGAGGCTCCAGTAGTCGAGTCTGGAGCGAGTCCAGCAAAACATGTTTCTTGACTTATCTTCAATAAGGTTCCAGTAGTCCAGTCTGGAGCCAGTCCAGTAAATCTGGACTAAATCTGGACCTAACAAATTCCCCCTATTTGTTTAGAAATAATGCAAGTGTTTTCAAGCTTGAATCTATACATTTTGTAAGCTTGAAAAACACAAGTTTCGACTTAGTCTAATCTAAGTTACTGGAAAACACTTTATAGATCATGAGTGTTTTCAGTTTCATCTTTTAAGTTTTAACTTAGACTAAATCTGATCATTTACTTATAAAAATAAAAAATTGCAACTATTATTACATTCATCAACTGATAAATAGTATACAATTTTCATCAAACGATTAATTACAATAAGTACATGATAAGAGTTTAGGCCCTTCTTTTCGACGTCCTTTCTGGAGCATCTTCAGTAGCCTTCCTCTTTGGTGATGGAGATGATGGAACAGACACTGGTGGTCTCAAACCCAACACATCTTCCATTTGTTGTATTCTTTTCCAGACCTTCTCAATTCTCTTCATAAAAGCCTTAACATCTGGAGATAAATCAGTTTTACCTTTAAATGTCAATCCTATCTCCTTCAGTTTAGTCCATCCAAAAGCTTGGACTGTTGTATCCTTCCTTTCATCTGTAAAGTTACCCTCTCTGGTCAACTTTACATTAAATCTGGTCATTCCTTGATGATTTTCAGCCAATATGATTTCAGCATTCACAATCCTTCTGGCATTGGCCCTGAAATTCATCATTTCATCAAACTTTGCTTTCTGCTTTGCCATATGAATCATTTCTTCAGTTTCCTTGGATACACCACTCTGTTGTCCTTCAGTTGACTTGAGATCATTCCACAATTGTTCAAGCATTAGTCTGTCTAGTGGACCAAAAGATATACCTTCTACTGGAGTTATTTCAGACACAACTTTCTTGAGTTCCCGCACTTCCTTTTGAATATTTGCACCAGCTTTCGGCAAGTATTTGGCAACTTCTCATCCAGTAGCTTTTCTACTTGGGGTAACACCCCATCATAAATGCTACGAAGGACAGTCCCAGAAACTTCTTCACATACTTCTTTCAACATATTGTTTCTGAACTTCCTTGTACATTCATCACTAATAGTGCTAACAACTGCACCTTGTTCCAGTGTGGGTCTACTCTCCAGAGAGCTTACCCTGAAAACCAAATTCTGAACCTCTTTTTCAGACCTGCCAGTCCGCCAGTGACTGCAGTCTGAACAGAAGTAACCAACCTATTCTCTAATCCCTGGACTGCCACCTTGATCTTTTCAGTGTTGGTGTTTGTGGCCAGTACCAGTTCATCAAGCTTCTCATAAGCCAGCTTCTCATTCCCAGCGAAGACATTCATCTCTGAAGCAAGGTTATTTGAAAGTAAAGATTTGAAGTCTGAAATAACCTGAGATGAAGTCTGGAGTGATCTTTCCAGGTCCGCCACCTTACTTAAAAGGCCTTGGACCTCGGTTGAAGAAGAAGTGGAGAGACCAGTGGGAGGTTCAAGAGTGGAGGGTAATCTGGTCATTAGAGGAACTTGTGCCCAGTCCTCTTCAATTGCAGCTTCAGACGTTGCAACTGGTGACTCCGGCGCACGAGGAGGAGGTTGAGATTCTGAAGGTTGAATGGTTGCTGGAGTGAAGTATTGGGTGTTTTCTGGAATTGAAGGTGGTGGTGGTGGTGGCATGTTTGTTTCTGGTGGTGGCATTTCTGGTGTAGGTGTTGGCATTTCTGGTGGAGGTGTTGGCATTTCTGGTAGATTTTCTTCTTGTACATCTTCACCCAGAAAGTTCAAGTTCACATCAAAGCCTTCAGACATTGGAGATTCAACAACATCCCATTCTTGAGCAATCCCAACTGTCTGTTCACCAGACTGTTCACCAGTCTCTACATTTACCTGTTCACCAACCTCAACATTCAAGTCCAGTGGAGCCTCTTGCTCACCAGAAGCATGTTCATCAGTCTGAACATCTTCAACAACTTCTACAACAACCTGGGCAACATGTTCAGCTTGTTCATCAGTTTCTTGCCCAACAACCTCTTCAGATTCAAAGATTGGTGACCCATCCAGATTCATAACATCACCTGGATGTCTTTCTGGATTCACCTGGATTCCAGCTCTCATCAGACGCCTATTAGTTCTAGGTCGTCTGGAAGGTTCAACAACTTCTTGACCTTGACCTTCTGGAGCAATTTGTCTTATGGGTTGTACAGCCTCTATTATCTGTACATCATCACCAGATGGTCCTTCAACATCTTGAACTCTATCTGGACCTATTTCAACTTCTTCCCTTTGGAAGGAAAGCATGGACTGAGGAATATCTACCTCATCCACTGGAGACCTAAGATTGACTAGGTCCCTCATATCTCACTCATAGAAAAGTGAGTAGTATCCATATCATACTGGTCGCCAAGTGCATTCTTAAACATCAGTGAAAGGAATCGAATATAAGGCACAAATGGTTTTCTTCCTTTCACTCTTAGGCGCTCAACCAGGTCATCAAAAAGAATTTGGGCAAAGTCCACCCTAAGCCCAAACCACAAGCAATAGGCAATCTGGAGGTGGGTTTGATTGATCTGATCTAACCCTCCAGAGCTGCCTCCTAGACACTCAACAATATGAGTGAAGAAATATCTCCATGAGTCTGACAGCTTGCTCATGTAGATAGTCCCCTTTCTGGATAGCTGGCCATGCTCATCCAATATATCTGTATGCCCTATTAGCCTGCATACTTCCCTTGTATTTATACCAGTGGGAAGTTCGATAGGCAACTCATTCTGTTCATAATAGTTTAACTGGAGAACAGACCTGAGAAGACTAGCCGTGAAACCAAGGGATCTGGTACCTCCCTTGAGAGTATAGTTGATCGATGAAGTTTCATCGTCATAGGTTGCAGTGTACCAGAATTCACACAAATATTCATGGTACATCCTTCCTGGATTCAATGTTAATGCACCATATAATGGGCAAGAGAGAAAGAAAGAGTTTAATCTCCCAATGATCGATTGGGCATCATGAACACTGGACAAAGAGAGTCTTGCCATCCAGTTATTCATATTTATTCTTATGGCACTTGCCTCAAGATTGATGTGAGGTGCCCTAGCAACATTATCCGAAGGAGCAAATTCGTTGGCAAGCAAATTTCTAAGAGATCTTGACTGTCTAGGTGCCATCTGGAGGTTGACTAGACACTCAAGTATCACTGGTGGATTAGTCCAGTGAAAATGTACTGATGGTACACTGGAGGGACACTCCAGTAAAGTACCAGTGAAAACCATTTTTGAAAGACTGGTAACCTCAAACGTGCACGTCAACTAATATAGAAAAATGAGAGGGACATATTTACAAGGAGACATAAGTCAACTCAAACACGCACTTCAACCTATCCAGTTACCAGTGAGAGGGACACATTTACAAAGCACCAGTAATATTTTCTGAAGAATTTGTCCAGTGAGAAAATAAATTCCCCCTGAACTTAAAACACTTTTAATAGAAAAATATTTTTCAAGTCTTCCCTGGAATGTTGTTCCAGAAATCTAATAGTGCAAAGATAGTACACAAAGGCGTTCAATATCTGAGCAGTCACCAGATTTAAGGATTTAACATTCCCAACTCACTAACAAGATATTCAAAAGTTTTGACATCCAGAGGTTTGGTAAAAATGTCAGCGAGTTGTTTGTCAGTGGGAATAAAATGGAGTTCAATATTGTTTTTCATAATATGATCGCGAATGAAGTGATACCTTAGATCAATGTGCTTCATTCTGGAGTGCATGACTGGATTGTTTGAGATAGCAATGGCACTGGTATTATCACAAAAGATTGGAGTCTTTGAATATTTAATACCATAATCAAGCAACTGGTTCTTCATCCAGAGTATCTGAGCACAACAACTGGCTGCAGACACGTATTCAGCTTCAGCAGTGGATAAGGAAACTGAAGTTTGCTTCTTACTGGTCCAGCTGACCAGTTTGCCACCTAGGAAATGACATCTACCAGTTGTGGATTTCCTATCTATCTTACAACCTGCATGATCTGAATCTGAATAACCCATTAGATCCATGCCTGAGCCTTTGGGATACCAAAGACCTAGACTGGGGACACCTTTAAGGTACTTCAGTATGCGCTTTACAACAAACATATGAGAGTCTTTTGGATTAGACTGATATCTGGCACATAAACATGTTGAAAACATAATATCTGGTCTACTGGCAGTTAAATACATCAGTGAACCAACCATGCCTCTATAGACAGTGGTGTTCACTGGTTTACCATCTGGATCAGAGTCCAGTGTCAGTGGTGCAGAAATTGGAGTTGGTTTAGATGGTGAAGAGTTCATATCATATTTCTTTAAAAGATCTCTAACATATTTCTCCTGATTAATAAAAATGCCATCTTTGTTTTGTTTAATCTGGAGTCCAAGAAAATATGTTAATTCACCCATCAAACTCATTTCATATTCAGTGGACATGATTTTTGAAAATTTCTTGCACATGTTTTCATCAGTAGACCCAAAAATAATATCATCAACATAAATTTGTACCATTAACAGATTACCTTTCTCATGAAGAATGAATAAGGTATTGTCAATTGCACCTCGTTTAAAACCATTTTTCAACAAATGTTTAGTCAGAGTATCATACCAGGCACGTGGGGCTTGTCTGAGGCCATATAGCGCTTTGTCCAGACGATATACCCAATGTGGATGCTTTTCATCAACGAAACCTGGAGGTTTGTCTGACATAAACTTCTTCTTCAACCTTTCCATTCAAGAAAGCACTCTTTACATCCATCTGGTAGACCTTGAACTGATGATAAGCAGCGAATGCTAAGAAAATTCTTATCGCTTCAAGTCTAGCCACTGGAGCAAATGATTCATCAAAGTCGACATCTGACTGGCAGTAGCCTTGTGCTACCAGTCTGGCCTTGTTTCTGATTACGTGTCCATCTTCATCTACTTTGTTCCTGAAGACCCATCTTGTTCCAATTGGTTCTTTCTTTCCAACTGGGAAAGGAACCAGATACCAAACCTTGTTCCTTTCAAACTGGTGAAGCTCTTCTTGCATAGCAGTCACCCAGCTTGGATCTTCCATATCCTCGTCAATCTTCTTTGGTTCCATCAAAGATAGAAAACTAACGTATAAGCATTGATTACTAGAGGCTCTTCTGGTCTGAACCCCTCGACTGGAGTCACCTATGATCTGATCAATAGGATGAGCTTTTGTCCATCTGGAGTACTGAACAGGATTGTTACTGACAACAATATCAGTGCAAGAATTCAGTTGAGTCTCCTCTGGAGTTGCTTCTAGAGAGATGATCTTGCCAGATTACTTCAGTATCTTCATCTGAGTCATTTAAATCACGATTTGCATCATGAAATTCTTCATTTGAAGGCATTTCTTGAAGTACTGGTTCAGTTTGGAATACTTCACCAGAAGACATTTCTGGTATGTTCTCAACTGACACTGATACTGGGGGAGTAGTACGCACATCTGAACCAATATTAATTTCAGAGGGTAGTTTGAAAATAATAGAGGGATAGAATGGAGTACTACTGGAGAGTTTCTTTTTCTGAACATGTTCCAGATCAGGATGACTGGAAACTGTGTCTGGTGAATCATCCTCTTTGTCGTTTATAGGATCAGATTCACAAAAGACAATTGGAGTTACTGGGGGAGTATCAAGGGCTGGCTTCTTGTTGATTGCAGCATTTGATTCATCGAATGTTACATGAATTGACTCATGGACCTTCTCCAGTCTCTTGTTGTAGACTCTGAAGGCCTTGCGAATGGCTGAATAGCCTAAGAAATACCCTTCATCAGCTTTGACATCAAATTTGCCTAACTGACTGGAGTCGTTCAGGATGTAAACTGGACATCCAAAGACGTGAAAATAATCAATATTTGGTTTTCTATTTCTTAAGACTTCATAGGCTGTCTTTTTGTGTCTTTTGATGTACACTGATCAATTCTGGGTGTGGCAAGCAGTTGCAATTGCTTCCGCCCAGAAACTGGTAGACAGACCAGATTCAGCAAGCATACTCCTGGTAGCTTCTATCAGCGTTCGATTCTTCCTTTCCACCACTCCATTTTGTTCTGGAGAGCGGGCTGATGAGAAATTCTGGGAGATGCCAGTGTCAGTACAGAATGACTCTAGAGTTGCATTCTGGAATTCTGTTCCATTGTCACTTCTTAACTGACACACTTTTCGACTGTACTTGAGCTCAATTTGCTTGATAAGACTGATGATTTCAGCAGCAGCTTCACTTTTAGACCTCAGAAAGATCACCCAACAATATCTGGAGAATTCATCTACGATCACCAGGGTGTATCTTTTACCAGCACGAGTCTGAACGTTCACTGGACCAAAGAGGTCCATATGAAGCATATGAAGAGGTTCAGATATGCTGAAATTCTGTCTGGTCTTGAAACTGGTACGCTTTTGCTTACCCATCTCACATCCTGGACATGGCCTTTCCTTTTTGAAGGAAACTGAAGGTATCCCATCTGCAATTTGTTTTCTGGACAACTTATTAATATTTTTGAAATTTAAATGGGATAACCTTTTGTGCCATAACCAGTTTGTGTCTTCATCAGCTTGAGTATAGAAACACTGCTCTGAAGGAGAGCTTTCCATATCCATCACGTACACATTCCCTTTTCTGGGAGCAATCAACACTACCTTCCAGTCCTTGTTGAATACGATACCCTGAGCAATATTGAATAAGACTTGATAGCCATCATCACACAGTTGGCTTACACTGATCAAGTTATATTTCAAACCATTCACAAAAGTGATGGAGGGTCCATCAGAAATGGTGAACTCCTCCAGTAGGGTCTTACATCCGGTCATCGTCCTGCCAGCTGCACTGTCAAGATACCAGATATATTTCTTTCGATCGCCCTACACATACACCAGATATTGATCAGTTAGATTTGGGAACCCATCGACTGATGGGTTCACTGGACCCTCCCTTATAGGTTCCAGGGGCAATCTGGTTTAGTTCACTTTCTTCAATAGTGGTCTTAGTTGAAAAGACCACTGGGGTTGATAGATTTAAAACCTTTTTCTTTTTCTCAACTGGAGAAATAGATTTATCTTTCTTAGCAAAAGGTTTTGTGTTTTGTCTAGGGCCAGATGAAGTACCCTCAATAAAGTTTAATCTTGCATTAAAACTTTGTAATTGACGAGTCAGAATTTGAATCTGGCTCTCTAACCTGGACAAAACATTTTCTTCAGATGATACCTTAGCCTTTCCAGTCCTAGGCTTTGGTAAGGGATTGGTCTGAGGTAAAGGTCTATTCTGATAGGCCTTTTTAACTGGAGCAGTCATCTGGAGCTCTCCAGTCGTAACTTCTGGGGATTGAACTGGGTAAAAATTGGTCTTGGAAGTTACAGGCTCATCATAAATAGTGGTGGGCCTGAACTCCTCTGGTAATCGATCGATTACTGGTATTAATGATGCTATATGAGTATTTCCATCTAAATATGCACGTTTTTGAGCAGGAAATTGTTTTAATACAGCATCATATGGCTTTTTGGTTTCTAGCCATGATTTTATTACCAGTTTTTCTTTCTCTAAAATGATCTCAAGATCTTGTTTTTCTTGAATCAATTGTTCAGTTACCAGAACCTGGGCTTGAAATGCCAGTTCAATGTCTTGAAGTTCCTTTAATTTTGATTTTAAAGCTTTTATTTCAGAAGAATCTGTTTCTAGACCATTTACACAATCAGATCTAACAGTTTCTACAAAAATCAAATCAGAATTAAGAGCTTCAGCAATGTCCAATTTTAGTTCTTGGTCAGTTGCATTATCATAATCACTAACCTTCTTGATAACAATGTCCACCCATCGTCCAGATGTGACATCTTCCTTCACCAGGAGCTCTTCGTCTGCCAGAGCCATGTAACAGCAATCTCTTTCCTCTTCTTCATCAGCAGATGATTCATCAGAAGGAACCCACTTCTCTTCAGTTGTTGCAATCATGCACTTATTATTGGTTTCAATTTGTTGTGCCATGAGAGCAATTTGGGCCTTAAGCTTTTTATATTTCATTTTATAGCTATCATCAGGCTTATTATTTGAAGAGAATGGACCAGGCTTGGATACAAACTGGTTGGACCTGCACTCTTTCATGAAATGACCCTTTTTGCCACACTTAAAGCATGTCAAATTGGTCTTGTCAGTGGAAGAACTGGATGCAAATTGTCCAGATGGCCTATTTGCTCTTGCTTTGAAACGGTTAAACGTTTTAGCAATCATTGCAATAAGGTCATCATCTTCAGTTTCATCACAACAGTCTGGAGAGACTTGACTGGATTCTCCAGAATCCATGAGTTCAGACACCATCTTCTTCATAGAAAATACATTCTCAGAAGATATCAGTGCTGTACTTTGTGGTTCAATATGACTAACCACATTAGGACTACTGGAGGCATGGTTATAGGCATCTCGTTCTGCCACCACTCTCTGAGCTTGATTTTCTTCAGTGTACCTGAAAGCTCCATAAAGAGTTGAGAGAGTGTCTGTGTGCAGAGTTTTTCCTTGTCGTAAGACTAGGATCATGTGAGACCATTTGGTGGGTAGAATGTCACAAAATTTCTCCAGAAGTATATCCTTGTCCTTCTCAACCCCAAGACCTCTCAATTGGTTTATGATACTCATAAATCTGGTGTAAGTACCAGTGAGAGACTCGTTAGGTTGAGCAAAAAATGACTCATACCTCTTGTTTAAGGAGACCTTTCTGGTGACAATGGTGTCATCTCATCCTTCATGTTGGTTTAAAAGTTCATCCCACATGGTTTTAGCACTTGGAAAAAGAACTAGTGTGGGAATTAGGGTTTCTGGAACGGCCCCGAGGATCATGTTTTTGAGAAGGGTGTCTAGATTCACCAATCTCTTCTCCTCTTCTGACCAATGTTCCTCCCTCTTTTCCCTTCCTCTTCTAGATCCAGAAGGATCAAGAAGGGGATTGAGAGGTGATGTTGGTACATAAGGACCTTCGTTTAAAATTTTCATCATATTCCTCTCAATACCAGTGACATGCAAAACCATCCTAGCCTTCCATGTACCAAATTCATCACTGTTCCCACTGAATTTAGGAACAGGATTATTTGAGTAGTGCACATGCACGTGTGGAGAAGCAGGAGTAGGAGGAGGAGGTGGATTAGTGTTATTAACAATTTGTGGTTCATTTTGATCATTAATATTTGCATTAGGATCGGGACCAAGACTAAAACCTTGTGTATTTTCTTGGTTAGCCATCAAGAAACAGATCTAGGCAATGTTTAGCCTTCCGCTCTGATACCAAATGTGAGTCCCTTAATTACGAGATGGTTAACCTAGAAAGTGTAATATACAACAAGTCTAATAATCACTAGATTTGGACTAGTATTACTTGTAAATAAATATGCAAGAATATATAAACAAAGTAATACAAGACTTAAAGCAATAAACAAGTAAAGTGGAACATTATGTATTTTTCATGGGTATTTTATTTATGATGTTAAATAAAACACAAGGTTGTTGCGGAATCAAGATAATACAATTAAGTATGTATCCTAACAACCTATGAGTTACAAATGATCTATATTTGTCAAATAACTCTTTTGGATCGAGATACTTAAAGTTGTGAAGTATCCCTGTTTAAGATCGAGAGTATTTAGACAAATTTACTTTCATGCAAAGTGTATGCTTAAAAGTATTTATGTCAAGGAAATGACTTTGTATTTATAGGCAACAAAATTCACCAGTGAATTTTGTGCCGTACAAATATGGTTGCATACATTTAATGATCCGACAAGAACATTAAATGTATTGGATAAGGAATAAGGATAAAGTCACATCAAGTGCAAGTGTATCCTTTTATCCAACCACCTTTACACACGTATACTTTGGTAAAGAATAAGTGGATTGTTCTTTGGAAAGTGTGTAAAGGCATAAGTCAATCCTCGATATCAGTGTTCAGATTTATAGGATCTAGAACACTGACAATCCTCCAGTATACAGATCTGGTAAGACTTTCCAGTGGACTCCGCCATTTATTAAGTCTTCTTTCTTCAGACTTCAGTCTTTGACTTCAGTCAGAATGTCTTCAGTAGAGTAGATCTGGACTGGGGGTGAAGTCCAGTAAGCTAATCTGGAGAATACTCCAGATTCCCTATACAAGTATTTGCTTACTGGTCTTCCATTATTTCTGGACAAATCTTCAGAGGGACTCCAGATTCCAAGTCTGGAGTAGGTCCAGCAGAACACGTTTCTGGTCAGATCTTCAGTGAGGCTCCAGTAGTCGAGTCTGGAGCGAGTCCAGCAAAACATGTTTCTTGACTTATCTTCAATAAGGTTCCAGTAGTCCAGTCTGGAGCCAGTCCAGTAAATCTGGACTAAATCTGGACCTAACAAAGTCTCTCAGTTGACTAATTACTCCTTACAAAAGGGTAAGAAGTACACTAAGAAACCAAATTTTGATGGAACAACTACTTATGTGTCTTTTCTATCATTTGAGGATAATTCTGGACATATTTCACAAGCAAAATCTCAATTGACTAAATCTATATGGAAGCCGATTTCTAAAGATAAGTCAGTTGAGTCAAAATCATTCAAATATTCTTTTTCGGAACTTTTTGATCTTGCACCAAAACCTGCAAAAACAGTTGTGCAAAAAGTGAATGATTTTGCTTCGAAAAATCATTTTTCAACTCAATCTCACAAGATTGACAAGTTTTCAAAGAAATCAAATGATTTTTCACCGTTGCTTCCACGAAAACTCTTTTCAACTAAACCACCGGGTTTTAGTTCCTCGTGGAATGCAACTTCGATTCATCAAATCGATGAGACGTACATTTGGACTTTCAAGAATTCAAAAACTATTGGACCCAATTTCAAATGGGTTCCAAAAGTGATTTCCAAATGATTTGATGAAAAGTGGCTTATGCACACATCAGTGTATAACCCGTTCTAAAACAGTTTTTGTAATTTCATTCCTTTTAGAAAAATCCAAAAAGATTTTCATTTTCTTATTTTTGAAAAATCCAAAAAGATTTTCTCTTCTCATCATTTTTTTATTTACTTTGTCTTTTAGTTACTCACAATGTATTAGGATGAGATGCAAGGCATCGAACGCCTTTGTGTACTGCCTTTGTTGTCTCATTTTTAATGTTTGTGAGCAACTTTCAAACCTTTTACTCACCCTTTATATGCTAAAACTTTGTTTATATCATGCATATATTTAGGGGGAGTTTGTTTATAAAACCAAAACTTCCAAGTGTTCAAACTCGTTTTGTCATTTTCAAACACTTTGGATGATTTTCAAACCATTTTCGATCAAATTCAAAGAAGTTCGGTGTTAGATTTGCACATGAGAGTTTAGGCCACTCATAAAAACTCCATGATCTTGTCATCGCCGATGGGATCTAACCCCGGAGTTAAATTCTCAATTTTAGATTGTGAGGGTCTTTGAGCGTGATGATGTTTGTGCAAATAGGACATGAGGGAGTAGTCGAAAAGTGAGAGGTTACGGTGAAATGATGTGAGAAAGGGCTAAAAGAAATAAAAGCCCTCCCCAAAATTATTAAAAAGCCGGGTCAACACGTTCTATCGGATTTCATTTGTTGATTTCTCGATATTGAAGAAGATTTCATGGACCCAGTGAAGCAATACACATCTTTACCTAACCACTCAAGTGTTTCTTAACAAATGCTTGTTTTATTCTCACGGAGATTTTCACATTTCTATCGACTCTTCATTTGGAAGATGTTGATATTGAAAAAGGGAGACACTCTGCTCCGGTCCCCGACTTCATTTGATCACTATTGAGTCTAGAGCGTACTTGAAATATTCTTTCATTTGACTAGGACACATAGAGTCTTTATATGTCTGTGTGACATCGCATATCTTTGTGATATTGCCGGAACATTCGTAGTGATATCATATTTTTGATATTCCATGATGATCGAATGGAAATCCTACCAATGCTAACATCATTTCCAACGTTGAATGTAGGTCTCACAATTTCATTTTATGAATTTGTCGAGTTAACGAGAAGTCTATGTGACCTCGGATTTTATTCCCAAAAGTCTTTGAGGATAGTAAGACATGGTTATCGAACGCCTTTGTGGCACTGACCATGAATTACATTCCTTAAAGCAATCTATCGGTTGAAAAGCCATAGACCGAACCATTTAGAGATAAGCTTTGTGCATTTCTCGATGATAACGGGAAGTCCTAAAAATAGTAATCGTAATTTTAGGCCACACCATTAATCCTTTTGATTTTTGGTTGTGTTAACGGATCATTTTTATCCGGATTTCATTTCTCTTCACACAAACACAAAGAACACAAACACCATACAAAAATTGTTTTTCCAACAACGCAACCTTACATTCTAGTTCACCAATAGGTTCATTGGGAATTGGGTTGGGTTAATTTGGTTGAATATTGTTTGTTGTGATCTACCGTTTATGCTATCAATCAGTATTGTATGATGAAACCGTTTCACATTTTCATCATAAGGGGGAGAAATGATTAAATGATTGATAGATAGAATTCAAGGTTTTAGGTAGAATTTGATTGATAGATATTGATTGAGGATAATTCATAGTGTTTGGTTGTTCAAAGGATCGTTAGTTTAGGTGAAGAGAGTGAATAATTATCGTGATAAGTTGAAAGATTGTTTTGAGAAAGTTAAAGGATTGATTCGAGATCGAGTATATTCAAGATGATGTACATGGTCGATAATTGAAAGATTTATTGATAAAAATGACCATTGTTTGATGATTAGAAGAGTTTAAGATTGAATGGAGATTGTTCGTTTGTTGATACTTGTGATAGCTAAGTTTGTTTAATGTCTTGAGAATATTCATAGTTTGAAGAGATTGTTAATTTGAGGGGGAGCAAGAGTAAACTCATGATTTGTTAAATATGCTCCGAAATGATTGTTTGTTCAAGGGGGAGCAAGAGATTAAAGATTTGTTATTGAATAATTTGCTCCGAGATAGTTGTTTGATTGAGGGGGAGAAAATGTTATTGATCAAAGAATCAAGTGCTCCAAGATGTTTATTGATTCAGAGACAAGTTAGACCAAGAATTGAAGTTTTAAAGACAAAATCAAATTTCCGCATTCCAAAACCAAGCTTCCGCAATACCAAGAGAATTTAAAGAAAACCAAGCTTCCGCATCCAAAAGAATTCAAAGAATTCAAAGTCAAAACCAAGCTTCCGCATGCTACTCAAAAGATTCAAGTTACTTCTCAAAGCAACATCAAGTTGAAATCAACACTCAAAAGTTCAAGTTGTGAAAGCTCAAAAGCTACAAAGATTTCAAAGATGCTTCCAAATTATTCAAAGTTGCAAGAGAAGATCAAGTTTTAGAGAGTCATCATCAAGAATATATGTTTGTTGAGAAGATTCAAAGTCAAGGTTGATACAAGACATTGAAGACAATGAGAAAGCTTCAAAGTCCATTCAACATTGAAGATTTTCAACAAATGGGCTCATCATGTTTATTTAAAGACCGAAGACGATGCAACATTTACAATTCAACACCAAGGGGGAGATTGTTAGAAATATAAATTAGTGGTGTTTAATTGTAAATAGAGTTACATTTGTAATGTTGTTAAAGTGCAAGGGGTCTAGATGAAACTTGTAATGTTTAGGATATAAATACCCCTTGTAACCACATTATGTAACTAAGCCTTTCATTAATCACATAGTTACTTTCCACTAAATTACTTTCTCTCTCCTCCCTATCATTTTCAACCTCCCTTTCACACACAAACACACTTTTCACACACTATCCATAATTCCACCATTGTTATCACAATTAAGCTCATTTTCATTTATATCAACGAGTCATACCTATGGGAGGTGGAGGGGGTACCCCATAAACTGGGCGATGTGGTTCTTCTCCTTGACGCCTATGTCCGAGATGGTACCAGGGATGATCACGAGGAAGGCGCGGCTAAAAGTATGGGTCTTGGGCTGGAAATCGCCCATCACTTAGGTTCATGGGTGCATCTTGCCTTGGTGGAGCGGGTGCTCTAGGGGCTGGTGGTGATGGTGGTGGCGAGGGTGAGCGGCGTCCGGGTTGGCTAGAGGCAACACTTCTAGCATCATCGCTTTCCGGTGGGTCTTCCGTTGGCTCGGTCTCTTCTTCTTCTTCTTCTTGGAGTGGTTGGGGAGGTTGCTCTTGCTCTAGTCGTCTCCTTTCTTCCTCTTCCATGTGGTCCACGAATCCATACAAATTCCTTGGTCTAGGGGCTGATCCGGAAGTTCTACTTGCTTGCGACATGATGTTCCTACACAAGTTTCACAAGGCGTGAGATGACGACTTGACTCGACGCTTAGACGACCATGGACGACTGACTTGACCATTGACGACCCACGTGGCAACTTACGGACAGCAAGACGACTTGACGGACCATGAGACGACCTTAACCATTCGACAAGCAACTAACCCACTCGACCAACGACTCACAAGCTTAACAACCAAACAACGACATGACCATCCACAACCGACGACCAACTCGACTCGCACGACCAACATAACCATTTATAATTAAAGTAACGACTAGGATTCAACTTGTGCATAGCTCTCATGTATTATATCTAAATGGACAAAGTAATACTAGCCAAGTGGGGTATTAACTAAGGGTTCTAATAGGTAATGCAAACATTGGATTTGGTTATGTATCTTTTGCACCAAGAATCGTTTTTAAAACTTATTTTCAAAAGACTCATTTTGAATATTCCTTAGACAACCATTTCGATCATTCCATATTAAATTTTTAGTTAGGCATAGTTGATCAGGCTATGCATAAGTAAAACAAGAATACTTTATGATCGACTCAATTGTTTAAGAAATATTCGACTCGTTTTGAAAATACGTAGGTTATAGCAAAATTCTCTATAACCTTGTCACTGATACCATTTTTCTGTAACACCCCGACTAAGGGGGAAACACGAGATGCAGAACGACATGGTACAAAAGATTTAAGTATAAAACATCAACATAAAGTTTCAAATGCCATTCAAATTCAAAAGAGTACAAGTTCAAGTTGACGTTTAATAAACATTACATAACCAAATTCATAATTAAAAGATCAAATGTTCGCATTACTAGTCCAACATGCAACAAACAACACATCATCCAAGAGGCGGTCCAAAGTGCTAACTTACTGCATTAGACCTGAAAAGCATGAAGAAAAAGTGTCAACTACGAGAGTTGAGTGAGTTCATAGGTTTATTCTACCAAATATACGTACAACCGATTCAAATTATGAAGTAGTAAATCATATAGTTCCAAGAATTTCCTTCATAATATCCGTACCCAAACCGTATGTTCAAACATAATTTCCATCCATAATAATAATAATTTCCATTCTGCCAAAGGCATAATTCGATGAGTATATGCTTGAGCCACTACTAAGACCATTTCATGTCCCAACCAACATAATATTTCATTTCATAGCACAAGCTGTCAATCAAGTGCAATTTATAAAGAAGGGGATCGTGCCATGGAGACGACCGCCTAATATAAAGTAGATTAGAGCACCGCTCGGGTCGGACTGGCAATGAAAGTGGACACAAAGGCAACCAACATTCCACCGTTACCTATTTTAATGGGTGAGTGGACGACTCCTAGTTGCGCAACCCTCTAACTACAGGCCTCCCCTTTCGGAGTTAATAGTAGTGTACCGAAGTGACACAGTTTGACAGAACTCAAGCTCATCATAATACTTACAACACATTGAACATACAATATATCCCATTTCATAATCATTCTTTCAAGAATCATTCATATATTTAAAGCAACTTTATTTATCATGCTTTTCACCCCGAAAGTAAAACACATAAAAGAGTTTGAAAGGGGGCTATGACTCACTTGATTCGAGAGTGTTAGGGGCTGATCAAATGCGAGATCTTCGTCTAGTCGTGTTGCTCCCAAGCAAGCCTAAACCATGGTATTTATATATACACAACGTAAGTGTGTGTAACATGAACTAGTAAGCTAGATCATGAGATGTATACTAGTAGACTTGCCCATCTTTGGTTGTAAATTGATTATGGAGTTCAAGTGTATTATATTGTTCACATTATTTGGTTAGAAGATATTTGGTGGTGAAGGTCATTTCTCGTTATACATTTTGTACGTTTATTGGAATTTCGGTAGTTTGGCTTTGATTTATATGATTTCCATTGTATACTTTGTTTAATCATAATATTTGACATTAGTTACCTTATAATATTGGTGTTTATGAATATTTTCTGATTTATAAGTTTTTATTTAATTTAATATTATTTAATTAATTATTTATTCATTTTATTGATTTATTAATTAAATAATTCCTTAAAATGCTTTTAAGTTCCATATTTATCTTTATAAATTAGGAATAATTATAATTGAGTTACATACTGACTTTTATGCTTTTTGACTTACAATTTTATGTTTTATATATTTATTTGTGTATTTTTCCATTAATTTAATAATAATGATTAATTAGTGATTTTTACATAATTATTTACCTTTAAATCATGTAACACTTGTTTGTTAGCTTTTAATTATTTTTCTCCAGTAGGTTTGAGTTATCTTTACCATTGGTTATGATGATTTAACCACATTCTTGATTTACATAATTTATTTATTGATTTATATGTCTTTTAATTACCATTTAAATTCAATAATTCATGGAAATTCTTAGAAATCACCACTAAACATTTTAGCCAAAAATCCCAGGCCTTTTAGGCAACTTTTATCAATAAAAATTTATATCAATTCAACCTCTCTTGTGTCTTGCTTATTTTGAGGACTTTAAGCTTAAAAATCGTTTACCGAAATAGTGATTTTAGCCTCATTTCTTAAGCAATTAAAGTGCTTCAAAAGGGGTTTTCATTCTTGTTTCATTATTTCTAGAAAGTTCATCATATTTTGGTGTCCAAAGTCGTGATAGTGGTGGTGGTGTGATATGTGCAATTTAGTGCTTTCGGTTAGTGCTTATTTGACCCGAAAAGGTGATTTTTGAGCTTATTGTTGTCATGAACCAAAAGACTTGAGTTTTATACTTTTGAAATAACTTATTTCTAGTAGGTTTATCATATTTTCTTGGTCATAAGATTATGGTGCATGTGTGTGCTCAAAATGCATTTTTGCGTGTTTTCGGTTTATGATTTTTAGCTTATTTTAACATGTTTTAATTCAAGCTTTATATCCTTGATATTTTATCAATTTTTCCAGAATATTATCATCAAGATTAACATATTTTTCAGTTATGACAAGTCCATATTCATCTCATAATCCAACAAAAGATCCAACCTTCTTAAATCTAACATACATGCATTCAAATCAACACTTTTTAACACCAACCTTTTATAGATCTAACATTCAACAACATAAAAACATCTTTTTAATGAAAAATCTCAGAAATATATTCTTCAAAATATACAAAAACATATAGGTCTATCAAAAGGAAAATCACTTTAAAGCTACTTAATCTACAACAACACTTTTGGGTTTTAAACTTGTTGAATCCTTGGATTTTTCTTCTTAGATCCGACATGCATGAGCATGGGAAGAAAGATCCTATCAACTTTGCCCTCATCAAGTGTATATTACAAAGAAAACAAGAAGAAAGTATGAGTTTTTGATAAAACCTTTGAATATAAGCAAGAACAAGATTAGATCTAACAAAAAGGATGAAGATTATACCCTTGAAGACTCGATTTTTGATGAAGAAATGATGCAGATTTTCGTGGCCCTTGAAGCCTCCAACAACCCTTATTCTAACCTAAAAACAATCCTTAAACCCTTGCTTAATATAACCCTTGCTTCAACTAACTTAAACCCTTATTATTATTATGAACTTAGATGAGTTTTTGCCTTGTTTCTCCCCTTGTTCTTGGCTGGCCGAAAAGAGAGAAGAAAGAAAGAGATGGAAGAGCTTTTCTTGAGAGAAAAGATGAGTGTGTGAAGAGTGTGTGAAAAGTGTGAGTTCCAAGACTAAAAAGAGTGCATGTATAATTTCAAATGGATGTGTGTGTGGGTGTGATGGGGGGCCGGCCTCATGGGGGAGAATTTGGAGGGGTTTTACTTTTTTTTTTATTTTAAAGTTGTGTATGTAATGTGTATGTATATGTTAGATGTAAGTATATATATTTTGTAAGGCTAATTGTATTTGTTTGTAGTGTAAGTTAATTATTTATCTTAGTATGTGTATATATATATATGTATGTGTCGTGTATATATGTATGTATGTATATATTTTTGTGTTTTAATTTGTTACATAAGCCTTTATTTATAAACTTGTATTTATTTTAAGCATATATATATACTTATTATTATTTAAACACTTTTATGTACATATTAATTTATGAATATACTTTGAGATAGAAATCTTTATTCTCATGTCATATTTACTTAAATTGGTTTGGTGATTGATTTGTTGGACATTTATAAGAATTTTGATTGATATCTCAACTTGTGAGGCTCAATTTATCATTTATAACTTGATTAATCATCAATAAAATTTTTGTTCAATGGCATTTTATAAATTAAATTTAGAACTGAACAATAGCTTTAGATTGCTAATTTAGGGGCATTATCTACTAGCTTCAAGTATAACTATGGCTTGCGGGATCATAGACAACATAACTAGCACATATATAATATTAAAAAGTAGGGTTGTTACATGGTTCAGGTGAAAACCCTTTGAATACTAATACACCACCTGTTCAAAATGTTAATACTAACCCTCCTCCTCCTACTGCCCCTAACCATGTCCATGTACATTATTCCAACACTCCTGTTCCCAAATTCGATGGAAACAGTGAGACCTTCGGTATATGGAAGGCCAGAATGCTCTTGCATTTTGGTGGGATAGAGAGGTATATGTTGAAAATCCTTAAGGATGGACCATATATACTCATGTCTCTTGGGGTAAGTCCTCTTCTAGATCCAACTGGAAGAAGAGGTTCAAGAGAAAAGCTCGAGGACCATTGGTCTGATGAGGATCGTAGACTTGTAGATCTGGACACCAGACTCAAGAACATGATTCTTGGAGCTGTCCCTGAAGATCTAATTCCAACACTTGTGTTGTTCCCAGTGCCAAGTCAATGTGGGATGAATTAGTTATTCAGTTTGAAGGAGGTGATGACACCATTGTCACCAGAAAAGTTACCTTGAACAAGAAGTATGAATCCTTCTTTGCTCTGCCCAATGAAAGTCTAACTAGTACTTACACCAGGTTTTCTAGCCTCATTAATCAGTTGAGAGGCTTGGGTGTAGAGAAGGATAAGGATATTCTTCTTGAGAAGTTTTGTGATATTCTTCCTTCCAAATGGGAAAATATGAATCTTGTCTTAAGACAAGGTAAAACCCTGCACAACCATACTCTTGCATCGCTCTATGGAGTCTTCAGATTCACTGAAGATAATAATGCTGCAAGACTGGTGGCTGAGCAGGATGCCATGAACCATGCCCAGAGTCCCAAGGTTGCTAGTGTAACTGAGCGACCTTGTACTGCTTTAATGTCTGCAGAGAGTGTCCAGGCACACTCAATGAAGGAGATGTTAAACAGTTTCTTAAACTCTGGCCTGACCACTGAAATCAGTGATGGTTGTGATGAAACTGACGATGATGATTTGGTAGCCATGATCGCTAAAACCTTTAATAGGTTTAAGCATAAATCTAAAAGATTTAATGGCCCAAACAATGCTTCCAGCTCCAGCTCTCTGGATAAAACCAATCTTACCTGCTATAAATGCAGTAAGAAAGGTCATTTTATGAAGGAATGCAGATCTAGTTAGATGAACAACCAAACTGGTCCCTCTGTCCCTAATTTCAATCGGCCTGATGATAGCTACAAAGCTAAATATAAGAAGCTTAAGGCCCAGATTGCCCTCCTGTCCATGGAAAAAGAAAAGGATCAGTGCTTGATGGCACAAACTGAGGGAAAATGGGAGTACTCTGGTGACTCATCAGCTGATGAAGAAGAGGAAAGGGACATGTGTTTCATGGCCTTGGAAGATCAACAGCAGCATGTGGCAAAAGAAGATGTCATCACTAGAAGATGGGTGGACATCATTTTGAAGAAGGTATGTGATTATGACAATCAGGTTGACCCTGAACTGAAACTGGACCTTGCTGAATCATTAAGTGGTGATTTGGCTTTTGTGGAAACTGTTAGAGCAGATAGTGAAAGATATCTGGACACTATCTTAATTGAACTAAACAATGTTAAACCACAACTGAATGATTTACAAAGTGTCCAGTTGGCTCTCAAGGAGTCAGTTTTGAAAATTGAGGCTTTAGAATTTGATAATCAAAAATTAGTTTCTGATATTGAAAAAGAACAAATGATTATCAAGTCATGGGTAAAAGCATCTGGAAAGAATTATGATGCATTTTCTAGAACAATTGATGCCCAGAAAAATGCATGGAAATCTGGAGATCTGGAAATGGCAGCTCTCATACCAGATCTTCATGCATTGCCTCCAGCTCTCAGGGTTGAAACTCCTTATGATCAACCTGAAGCTGTTAAAACTGAACCCATTAAGACCACCCCCATTGAGGTTAAACCTGGAGCCAAACAGGCTAAAGCTCCAGTCAAAAAGGCCACTGGTAACAAGCCTTTACCTCAGAAGTCTAAGGAGCCCAAGACCCGAAAGACTAAAACTCCAGCTGAACCAAGGTCCAAGGTTCAGCAGCCTGATGAAAACAATATTTTGTTTAAACTGGAAAGTCAACTCCAACTTTTGTCTCGACAGGTTCAGAGTTGTACTGCCCGGATTAAAAATCTGGAAGGAGGTTCATCACCTCTAGTTTGTAAAACAAAATATTAAACCCCCTTCAAAACCAAAGAGTGTTCCATCTGGAACTAAATCTGATAAGAAAAAGGGGAGCAAGTATCAAATACCAATCATTTTTACTCCTGCACCTGGATCTGGTGAAAAAGATCCAGATGTAGTCTTCAATTTACCTCCACAACAATCAACTGTGACTTATGTAGAGAAGTCCAGTGAACCCATCAAGAAAAGATGGGTTCACAAAAATAACTGATAATTTTTGTGGGTGTGCAGGGCGATCAAAAGAAGAATATCTGGTATCTGGACAGCGCTGCTGGCCGGACTATGACCGGATGTAAGCCCCTGCTTGAAGAGTTCACTGTCTAAGATGGACCGACAGTGACGTTTGGTAATGATCAAAGTGGAAAGACTGAAGGATATGGTGTGCTCAATAACGAACAGGTCGAATTCAAAAGAGTTGCATTTGTGAATGGTTTAAAATACAACCTGATCAGTGTCAGCCAACTTTGTGATGATGGCTACAGAGTTTTGTTCGATATTGCTCAAGGCACCATATTTAACAAGGATTGGAAAGTGGTGATGGTTGCACCAAGAAAAGGTAATGTGTACATCATGGATATGGAACCAGCTCCAAAAGAGCAGTGCTTCTATACCAAGGCTGATGAGGACACCAACTGGCTGTGGCATAAAAGATTATCCCATCTTAATTTCAAAAATATTAACAAGTTGTCTCGCAAACAACTGGTTGATGGGATACCACAGATTTCTTTTAATAAAGAAAAGCCATGTCCAGGGTGTGAGATGGGCAAGCAGAAAAGGTCCAGTTTCAAAACTAGGCAAAACTTTAGCATCACTGAACCTCTTCACATGCTACATATGGATCTCTTTGGTCCAGTGAATGTTCAAACTAGAGCTGGGAAAAAAATACACTCTAGTTGTGGTAGATGAATTCACCAGATACTGTTGGGTGGTATTCCTCAGATCCAAAAGTGATGCACCTGCTGAAATCATCTCTCTCATCAAAAGAATTGAACTCAAGTATACTCGAAAAGTTTGTCAGTTGCGAAGTGACAATGGTACTGAATTTCAAAATAAGGTACTTGAAACATTTTGCAATGACACTGGCATCTCTCAAAACTTCTCATCAGCACACTCTCTAGAGCAGAATGGAGTTGTGGAAAGAAAGAATCGCACACTGATAGAAGCAGCCAGAAGTATGCTATCTGAATCAGGTCTTCCCACCAGTTTCTGGGCTGAAGCAGTTGCAACTGCTTGTCACACCAAAAACCGGTCAGTCTACATCAAGAGACATAAGAAGACTGCCTATGAAGTACTCAGGAATCGTAAACCAAATATTGGATATTTTCATGTATTTGGTTGTCCAGTTTATATTTTAAACGATTCCAGTCAGCTTGGAAAGTTTGATGCAAAAGCTGATGAAGGTGTATTTTTAGGCTATTCAGATATTCGAAAGGCCTTTAGAGTTTATAATTATAGACTCCAAAAGGTTCATGAAACAATTCATGTCACATTCGACGAATCAACTGAAGCAATCAACAAGAGACCAAGCCTTGATATTACTCCAGTCGTTCCAATAAATTTTGGCGAAACTGACCAAGTTCATCAGTCAGTTGTTTCACCAAAAGATGTTTCCAGTTACAACAAATTGGAACCAGTTAAGAAGAAGAGCACCACCAGTGACACATCATTCTATCCCTCCATCAATTTCAACTTACCACAAGAATTGGTGATTGGATCTGATGTACGTGTCACTCCAATATCAGCACCAGTTCAAACTCCAACTTCTCCAGTTCTTCAAGAAATGCCTTTTAATGAAGAATTTCATGATGCAAATCGTGACCTCATTGACTCTGATGAGGATGTAGAATTAGTTTGGAATGATCCTCCTCTAGAAGCTACTGCAACTGAAGAAGATCGCCAGGTGACTTGCACTGATGTTGTTTTACACCAGCCTAGTCAATACATTAGATGGACTCGAGCACATCCAATTGAACAGATTATGGGAGATCCAAATAGTGGGGTTCAGACTAGAAGAGCCACCAGTGAGCAATGCTTAAACGTCACCTTCTTATCACTAATTGAACCGAAGAAGATTGACCAGGCTATGGCAGACCCAAGTTGGGTGGAAGCTATGCAAGAAAAGCTCGTCCAGTTTGAAAGGAATAATGTGTGGGAGCTTGTTCTTTGTCCACCAGGGTTAAAGAAAGAACCCATTGGTACAAGATGGGTCTACCGAAACAAGATGGATGAAGATGACCATGTTGTAAGAAACAAGGCCAGATTAGTTGCCCAGGGTTATTGTCAAGCAGAAGGCGTTGACTTTGATGAAACTTTTGCTCCAGTTGCAAGACTTGAAGCCATCAGAATATTTTTGGCTTATGCAGCCCATCTGCAGTTTAAAGTCTTCCAGATGGATGTCAAAAGTGCGTTCCTTAATGGAACATTGGAAGAAGTTGTGTATGTTAAGCAGACTCCAGGCTTCATCAATGAGAAGCATCCTCACTGGGTCTATAGACTGAACAAAGCTTTGTATGGTCTTAGACAAGCCCGAAGAGCCTGGTATGATACTTTAACTAAACATCTTCTTAAAAATGGCTTTCAAAGAGGTGCAATAGATAATACCTTGTTTATCTTGAAAGAAAGAGGTAATATCTTACTGGTACAAATTTATGTTGATGACATTATATTTGGTTCAACTGATGATGCAATGTGTAAAAAGTTTTCTAAAATCATGTCATCTGAGTATGAAATGAGTTTAATGGGAGAATTAACATTTTTCTTAGGTCTTCAGATTAAGCAAACTGAAAATGGAATTTTCATAAACCAAGGAAAATATGTCAGAGATTTGTTAAGAAAATACAAATATGATTCTATCCCATCGAAAAACACACCTATTACAGCACCATTAAATTTGGACTCTGACCCAACTGGCAAACCAGTGAACATCACTGAATATCGTGGAATGGTTGGTTCACTGATGTATTTAACTGCCAGTCGACCAGATATAATGTTCGCAACATGTCTATGTGCCAGGTTTCAGGCTAACCCTAAAGAATCACATTTGCACGCTGTTAAGCATATCTTTAGATACCTGAAAGGGTGTCCTAATCTTGGTCTTTGGTACCCCAAAGGCTCAGGGTTAGATCTAATGGGTTATTCAGATTCAGATCATGCAGGTTGTAAGATAGATAGAAAATCAACAACTGGTGGTTGTCATTTCCTTGGAGGAAAACTGGTAAGTGGGACCAGCAAGAAGCAGACGTCAGTCTCTATGTCCACTGCTGAGGCAGAGTACATTTCTGCGGCCAGTTGATGTGCCCAGATTCTCTGGATCAAGAACCAGTTACTAGATTATGGTCAAAAGTATACAAGGACCCCAATCTTTTGTGACAACACCAGTGCAATTGCTATATCTCACAACCCAGTGATGCACTCCAAAACAAAGCATATTGACATCAGGTATCATTTTATTCATGATCATGTTATGAAAGGAGACATTGAAATTCATTTCATCCCCACTGACAAACAGCTCGCTGATGTTTTTACAAAACCTCTTGATGAGAAAACCTTTAAACATCTCATCGGCGAAATGGGAATGTTAAATCCTTAAAACTGGAGATTTTTGTTATGAACGCGTCAGTGACACTGATGAAGTTCTCCAGTTGAGGAGGTCCAGATAATCTTTACTCGCCAGGCTATCGAACGCCTTTGTGATACTATCCTGGCACTAATCGATTTCTGGATCAAGAACCAGTTACTAGATTATGGTCAAAAGTATACAAGGACCCCAATCTTTTGTGACAACACCAGTGCAATTGCTATATCTCACAACCCAGTGATGCACTCCAAAACAAAGCATATTGACATCAGGTATCATTTTATTCATGATCATGTTATGAAAGGAGACATTGAAATTCATTTCATCCCCACTGACAAACAGCTCGCTGATGTTTTTACAAAACCTCTTGATGAGAAAACCTTTAAACATCTCATCGGCGAAATGGGAATGTTAAATCCTTAAAACTGGAGATTTTTGTTATGAACGCGTCAGTGACACTGATGAAGTTCTCCAGTTGAGGAGGTCCAGATAATCTTTACTCGCCAGGCTATCGAACGCCTTTGTGATACTATCCTGGCACTAATCGATTTCTGGATCATCATTTTAGGGGGAAAGACTCAAAAATAATTTTCTGACTAAAATTTGTTTTGTTTGAAAATGGCAACTGGAGAACTCTCTAGTTGGAAACTGGCACTGGACTAATCCTTGGTCAATATTTTTCATAACGTTAGAAAATACTTGGTCAATATTTGTGACACGTGATGGTACTCGAGTGTTTTAAACCACTTGATATCGTCATCTGACGTGTTTAAAGTTATTTTGGTAAATGACAACTGTTTTCATTGGGAAAATAAATATTAGTGGGCGCGTGGGTAAGTTAAGCCATCGTAGCATTTAATGCTAACACAATGAATTATGTTTTTGATTCAAAATTCAAACTTATTTTGTAAAAATATCTACAAAATTGATTTTGTTAATAAAATATAATTTTTGGTATTTCATTGGGATCTTGAATTCCTTATAATACCCTTATTTACTCCGATCACATTTACTTCCCTTTACATTCTTTTCATTTACTTCCCAATCATCTAAAATTGCTTCTTTTCTCTCTCTGCTTTATAAATCAAGAACCCTAATTCCAAAATTTCAATTTCATTTTCAAATGGCACCTAAATCATCCCGTTCAAGAGATATAAATCTCTTATCTGTCCCATATGCTCCTCCACCAGATGTCAAACAGGCATCTGGTGCTCCTGGTAATACTTCGCTCATCAAACTAAATCCAAATAATCCGATGGCGAGTTTACAAAGAACCCAAGGGTCCAATACCCTTATTGGGAGAATCCAAAGATTTTTGAAGGATTCTCCAATTGGACCTTCATTCTCTTTAAACCCACGCAAGATGTTTCACGACTACTTGTGTGAGTTTTGGTACACTGCTTCTCTTTCTTCCGATTGTTCTTCCATCACTTTTCACATTAAAAGGTGGAACAGTCCAGTGTACCCTATCAGCAGATGTATTGAGGGATGCTCTACACCTCAATTACTGGAGATAAGGAGAGTCTCCTGTTGTCATCTCCCCAAACATCAATTTTTGCCAGGTCCTCCTTGATATGGGACACAAGGAGTGCCTCGAAAAAGGGGTTTGAAAACTAAAGGTGCGATGACCATGAAGGGCCTTACACCTTCATGGAGGTACTTTTTCATCCACCTTGTGGAAAGTATGGGTGGAGTTCTGGTGGACTTGACCAGATTAACTCCGCACAGGCAGAGATGGCATACTGCTTGTGGAATGGATTGAGAGTGGATTTTGCTGATATCCTTTACAGAAGCCTGGTTCAAAACTGAAGGGCACCAGGGGACTATGTATCCCCTTCTCCAGGTTTCTCTCTCTTTATTTTCTACAAATTCTGGGCAGTGAAGCTTATTTAAGCACAGATTCACTTTACACTGTCCCAGATTTGTTGAGGAATATTGACTCTCTAGTATCTGAAGCTGGAGAGGTCGAGATTCCAGATAGAATGCGGCTGGCATTCGCAAAAACCGATGCACCAGTCCAAGGTGAGTCGGAAAGACAACTGGGTGGGCCTCAAAATAATGAGGGACCCACCAGTTCGTCTGCTGGAATTGTGACCATTGCCGAACCCGGGCAACAGTCTAACCCTTCCAGCTCCAGCGTGTCTGTCCCTACAACCATTTACCCTGGAGACCTCCCAACAGGTCTTTCAGGAGTTCCAAAGGCAACAAGAACACGTCGCATTAGGACCTTGTCAGCACTTTCCACTGACAGTAGAAACCTGACCAGCCCTCCAGTTTCCTCCCAACAGGAACCTGGAGAAAGTCAAACGGGACAACCGCAAGCAGCCACCCTCGCAATTTCTGTAGGAGAGGGTGGTGAAGATGAAACTGGGCTACCCCAACCCAGATTTGAGTATGAGTCAGCACAAAGTGTCCACGGCCTTTCTGACACTTCTATTGCACGAACTGACGAAGTCTCTGGCCAGTCACTACTGGAGACTGAGGTTCCTAACTCTTCGGCCGATGATGTTATGGTTGTGGATAGAGCAACTATAACTGAGGCAACCCCAGTGACCTCTATCCCTGGTGAAGATACCTCGGTATCTGATCCTCCAATAGATGCAACCTTCCAGGAAACTGGAGAAGGTCATCTGGAGACTGACCCATCTGGTCAGCCCTCAGTTACATTCATGGATCTGGACATGAATGTTAATGACGAGGAAATCCTTATTGAGTCTTCGGATTCAGAAGGTACTGAATCAGACTTGGAGATTTTTGAGTCTTCTGTACAAGCTCAAAACCCTTCATCTCAAGTCTCGCTTCCAGATGCTTCAATTTCAGTTTTACCATCCCAAATAAATGAGCCTACTAAAATACCATTCCCTACATATAACTATATGTCTGGAAACAGACGTATGGCACCATCACCATTAGGTCCAGATTTAGTCCAGATTTACTGGACTCGCTCCAGACTCGACTACTGGAGCCTCACTGAAGATCTGACCAGAAACGTGTTCTACTGGACCTACTCCAGACTTGGAATCTGGAGTCCCTCCGAAGATTTGTCCAGAAATAATGGAAGACTAGTGAGCAAATACTTGTATAGGAAATCTGGAGTATTCTCCAGATTAGCTCACTGGACTTCACCCCAGTCCAGATCAACTCTACTGAAGACATTCTGACTGAAGTCAAAGACTGAAGTCTGAAGAAAGAAGACTTAACAAATGGCGGAGTCTACTGGAAAGTCTTACCAGATCTGTACACTGGAGGATTGTTAGTGTTCTAGATCCTACAAGTCTGAACACTGATATCAAGGATTGACTTTTCCCTTTACACACTTTCCAAAGAACAATCCACTTGTTCTTTACCAAAGTATACTTGTGTAAAGGTGGTTGGATAAAAGGATACACTCGCATTTGATGTGACTTTATCCTTATTCCTTATCCAATACATTTAATGTTCTTGTCGGATCATTAAATGTAAGCAACCATATTTGTACGACACAAAATTCACTGGTGAATTTTGTTGCCTATAAATACAAAGTCATTTCCTTGACATAAATACTTTTAAGCATACACTTTGCATGAAAGTGAATTTGTCCAAATACTCTCGATCTTAAACAGGGATACTTCACAACTTTAAGTATCTCGATCCTAAAGAGTTATTTGACAAATATAGATCATTTGTAACTCATAGGTTGTTAGGATACATACTTAATTGTATTATCTTGATTCCGCAACAACCTTGTATTTTATTTAACATCATAAATAAAATACCCATGAAACATACATAATGTTCCACTTTACTTGTTTATTGCTTTAAGTCTTGTATTACTTTGTTTTTATATTCTTGCATTTATTTACAAGTAATACTAGTCCAAATCTAGTGATTATTAGACTTGTTGTATCTTACACTTTCCTGGTTAACCATCTCGTAATTAAGGGACTCACATTTGGTATCAGAGCAGAAGGCTAAACATTGCCTAGATCTGTTTCTTGATGGCTAACCAAGAAAATACACAAGGTTTTAGTTATGGTCCCGATCCTAATGCAAATATTAATGATCAAAATGAACCACCAATTGTTAAAAACACTAATCCACCTCCTCCTCCTACTCCTGCTTCTCCACACGTGCATGTGCACTACTCGAATAATCCTGTTCCTAAATTCAGTGGGAACAGTGATGAATTTGGTACGTGGAAGGCTAGGATGGTTTTGCATGTCACTGGTATTGAGAGGAACATGATGAAGATTTTAAACGAAGGTCCTTATGTCCCTACATCACCTCTCAATCCCCTTCTTGATCCTTCTGGATCTAGAAGAGGAAGGGAAAAGAGGGAGGAACATTGGTCAGAAGAGGAGAGGAGATTGGTGAATCTAGACACCCTTCTCAAAAACATGATCCTCGGGGCCGTTCCAGAAACCCTAATTCCCACACTAGTTCTTTTTCGTAGTGCTAAAACCATGTGGGATGAACTTTTAAACCAACATGAAGGATGAGATGACACCATTGTCACCAGAAAGGTCTCCTTAAATAAGAGGTATGAGTCATTTTTTGCTCAACCTAACGAGTCTCTCACTGGTACTTACACCAGATTTATGAGTATCATAAACCAATTGAGAGGTCTTGGGTTGAGAAGGACAAGGATATACTTCTGGAGAAATTTTGTGACATTCTACCCACCAAATGGTCTCACATGATCCTAGTCTTACGACAAGGAAAAACTCTGCACACACACACTCTCTCAACTCTTTATGGAGCTTTCAGGTACACTGAAGAAAATCAAGTTCAGAGAGTGGTGGCAGAACAAGATGCCTATAACCATGCCTCCAGTAGTCCTAATGTGGTTAGTAATACTGAACCACAAAGTACAGCACTGATATCTTCTGAGAATGTATTTTCTGTGAAGAAGATGGTGTCTGAACTCATGGATTCTGGAGAATCCAGTCAAGTCTCTCTAGACTGTTGTGATGAAACTGAAGATGATGACCTTATTGCAATGATTGCTAAAACGTTTAACCGTTTCAAAGCAAGAGAAAATAAGCCATCTGGACAATTTGCATCCAGTTCTTCCACTGACAAGACCAAATTGACATGCTTTAAGTGTGGCAAAAAGGGTCATTTCATGAAAGAGTGCAGGTCCAACCAGTTTGTATCCAAGCCTGGTCCATTCTCTTCAAATAATAAGCCTGATGATAACTATAAAATGAAATATAAAAAGCTTAAGGCCCAAATTGCTCTCATGGCACAACAAATTGAAACCAATAATAAGTGCATGATTGCAACAACTGAAGAGAAGTGGGTTCCTTCTGATGAATCATCTACTGATGAAGAAGAGGAAAGAGATTGATGTTACATGGCTCTGGCAGACGAAGAGCTCCTGGTGAAGGAAGATGTCACATCTGGACGATAGGTGGGTTTGATTGATCTGGTCTAACCCTCCAGAACTGCCTCCTAGACACTCAATAATATGTGTGAAGAAATATCTCCATGAGTCTGACAGCTTGCTCATGTAGATAGTCCCCTTTCTGGATAGCTGCCCATGCTCATCCAATATATCTGTATGCCCCATTAATCTGCATACTTCCCTTGTATTTATACCAGTGGGAAGCTCAATAGGCAACTCATTCTGTTCATGATAGTTCAACTGGAGAACAGACCTGAGAAGACTAGCTGTGAAACCAAGGGATCTGGTACCTCCCTTGAGAGTATAATTGATCGATGAAGTTTCATCGTCATATTTAGCCGTGTACCAGAATTCACACAAATATTCGTGGTACATCCTTCTTGGATTCAATGTTAACGCACCATATAATGGGCAAGAGAGAAAAAAAGAGTTTAATCTCCCTATAATTGATTGGGCATCATGAACACTGGACAGAGAGAGTCTGGCCATCCAGTTATTCATATTGATTCTTATGGCACTTGCCTTAAGAGAGATATGAGGTGCCCTGTCAACATTATCGGAAGGAGCATATTCATTGGCAAGCAGATTTTTAGGTGATCTTGATTGTCTAGGTGCCATTTTAAAGAATAGATGAAAATGAAATTGAATATATATAGGTTATGATGAAGATTTGATGAAAGAATGGAATATAAATGGAGTAAATAAGAGAGATGATGGTGATTGGAAAATGAATGAAGAAGTAAATGAAGGAATTTGAAAGATTTGGGAGTAAATATGTTCGAAGTAAATGCAATTGAAATTGAAAGTGGTATTTATAGGAGAAGGAATGTGGAACTCAAACGGATTATTTGAAATTATCAAATAAAGTTTTTGATCGGGTTCTGAGATCCGCATTAATTACATCACATCATACATAAATGCATGACAGTTTACAGCCCACAATTTGTAACAACTTGCACTTTTTGAGTTCCCAAAGTAAAAATACCATCATTACGTTGAAAATTTTACATGCCACGTAGGATAAATATCTCCAAAAAGATCTTTAAAAAGTTTGCTTACGTGGCACGCACAATGACCAAGTATTTAGAAAATATTATGACATATTTCAGTGCATCTGGAGGTTGACTGGACACTCCAGTATCACTGGTGGATTAGTCCAGTGAACATGTACTGATGGTACACTGGAGGGACACTCCAGTAAAGTACCAGTGAAAACCATTTTTTGAAAGACTGGTAACCTCAAACGTGCACGTCAACTAATAAAGACAAATGAGAGGGACACATTTACAAGGAGACATAAGTCAACTCAAACACGCACTTCAACCTATCCAGTTACCAGTGAGAGGGACACATTTACAAAGCACCAGTAATATTTTCTGAAGAATTTGTCCAGTGAGAAAATAAATTCCCCCTGAACTTAAAACACTTTTAATAGAAAAATATTTTTCAAGTCTTCCCTGGAATGTTGTTCCAGAAATCTAATAATACAAAGATAGTACACAAAGGCGTTCAATATCTGAGCAGTAACCAGATTTAAGGATTTAACATTCCCAACTCACCAACAAGATATTCAAAAGTTTTGACATCCAGAGGTTTGGTAAAAATGTCAGCGAGTTGTTTGTCAGTGGGAATAAAATGGAGTTCAATATTGTTTTTCATAATATGATCACGAATAAAGTGATACCTGAGGTCAATGTGCTTCGTTCTGGAGTGCATGACTGGATTGTTTGAGATAGCAATGGCATTGGTATTATCACAAAAGATTGGAGTCTTTGAATATTTAATACCATAATCAAGCAAATGGTTCTTCATCCAGAGTATCTGAGCACAACAACTGGCTGCAGACACGTATTCAGCTTTAGCAGTGGATAATGAAACTGAAGTTTGCTTCTTACTGGTCCAGCTGACCAGTTTGACACCTAGGAAATGACATCCACCAGTTGTGGATTTCCTATCTATCTTACAACCTGCATGATCTGAATCTGAATAACCCATTAGATCCATGCCTGAGCCTTTGGGGTACCAAAGACCTAGACTGGGGACACCTTTAAGGTACTTCAGTATGCGCTTAATAGCAAGCATATGAGATTCCTTTGGATTAGACTGATATCTGGCACATAAACATGTTGAAAACATAATATCTGGTCTACTGGCAGTTAAATACATCAGTGAACCAACCATGCCTCTATAGACAGTGGTGTTCACTGGTTTTCCATCTGGATCAGAGTCCAGTGTAAGTGGTGCAGAAATTGGAGTTGGTTTAGATGGTGAAGAGTTCATATCATATTTCTTTAAAAGATCTCTAACATATTTCTCCTGATTAATAAAAATGGCATCTTTGTTTTGTTTAATCTGGAGTCCAAGAAATATGTTAATTCACCCATCAAACTCATTTCATATTCAGTGGACATGATTTTTGAAAATTTCTTGCACATGTTTTCATCAGTAGACCCAAAAATAATATCATCAACATAAATTTGTACCATTAACAGATTACCTTTCTCATGAAGAATGAATAAGGTATTGTCAATTGCACCTCGTTTAAAACCATTTTTCAACAAATGTTTAGTCAGAGTATCATACCAGGCATGTGGGGCTTGTCTGAGGCCATATAGCGCTTTGTCCAGACGATATACCCAATGTGGATGCTTTTCATCAACGAAGCCTGGAGGTTGTCTGACATAAACTTCTTCTTCAAGCTTTCCATTCAAGAAAGCACTCTTTACATCCATCTGGTAGACCTTGAACTGATGATTAGCAGCGAATGCTAAGAATAGTCTGATCGCTTCAAGTCTAGCCACTGGAGCAAATGATTCATCAAAGTCGACATCTGACTGGCAGTAGCCTTGTGCTACCAGTCCGGCCTTGTTTCTGATTACGTGGCCATCTTCATCTACTTTGTTTCTGAAGACCCATCTTGTTCCAATTGGTTCTTTCTTTCCAACTGGGAAAGGAACCAGATACCAGACCTTGTTCCTTTCAAACTGGTGAAGCTCTTCTTGCATAGCAGTCACCTAGCTTGGATCTTCCATAGCCTCGTCAATCTTCTTTGGTTCCATCAAAGATAGAAAACTAACGTATAAGCATTGATTACTGGAGGCTCTTCTGGTCTGAACTCCTCTACTGGAGTCACCTATGATCTGATCAATAGGATGAGCTTTTGTCCATCTGGAGTACTGACCAGGATTGTTACTGACAACAATATCAGTGCAAGAATTCAGTTAAGTCTCCTCTGGAGTTGCTTCTGGAGGAGTATCTTGCCAGACTACTTCAGTATCTTCATCTAAATCATTTAAATCACGATTTGCATCATGAAATTCTTCATTTGAAGGTATTTCTTGGAGTACTGGTTCAGTGTGGAATTCTTCACCAGAAGACATTTCTGGTATGTGCTCAACTGACACTGATACTGGGGGAGTAGTACGCACGTCTGATCCAATATTAATTTCAGAGGGTAGTTTGAAAATAATAGAAGGATAGAATGGAGTACCACTGGAGAGTTTCTTTTTCTGAACAGGTTCCAGATCAGGATGACTGGAAACTGTATCTGGTGAATCTTCTTTTTTGTCATTTATAGGATCAGATTCACAAAAGACAATTGGAGTTACTGGGGGAGTGTCAAGGGCTGGCTTCTTGTTGATTGCAGCATTTGATTCATCAAATGTTACATGAATTGACTCATGGACCTTCTCCAGTCTCTTGTTGTAGACTCTGAAGGCCTTGCGAATGGCTGAATAGCCTAAGAAATACCCTTCATCAGCTTTGGCATCAAATTTGCCTAGCTGACTGGAGTCGTTCAGGATGTAAACTGGACATCCAAAACGTGAAAATAACCAATATTTGGTTTTCTATTTCTTAAGACTTCATAGGCTGTCTTTTTGTGTCTTTTGATGTACACTGATCGATTCTGGGTGTGGCAAGCAGTTGCAATTGCTTCCGCCAGAAACTGGTAGACAGACCAGATTCAGCAAGCATACTCCTGGCAGCTTCTATCAGCGTTCGATTCTTCCTTTCCACCACTCCATTTTGTTCTGGAGAGCGAGCTGATGAGAAATTCTGGGAGATGCCAGTGTCAGTACAGAATGACTCCAGAGTTGCATTCTGGAATTCTGTTCCATTGTCACTTCTTAACTGACACACTTTTCGACTATACTTGAGCTCAATTTGCTTGATAAGACTGATGATTTCAGCAGCAGCTTCACTTTTAGACCTCAGAAAGATCACCCAACAATATCTGGAGAATTCATCTACGATCACCAGGGTGTATCTTTTACCAGCACGAGTCTGAACATTCACTGGACCAAAGAGGTCCATATGAAGCATATGAAGAGGTTCAGATATGCTGAAATTCTGTCTGGTCTTGAAACTGGTACGCTTTTGCTTACCCATCTCACATCCTGGACATGGCCTTTCCTTTTTGAAGGAAACTGAAGGTATCCCATCTGCAAGTTGTTTTCTGGACAACTTATTAATATTCTTGAAATTTAAATAGGATAACCTTTTGTGCCATAACCAGTTTGTGTCTTCATCAGCTTGAGTATAGAAACACTGCTCTGAAGGAGAGCTTTCCATATCCATCACGTACACATTCCCTTTTCTGGGAGCAATCAACACTACCTTCCAGTCCTTGTTGAATACGATACCCTGAGCAATATTGAATAAGACTTGATAGCCATCATCACACAGTTGGCTTACACTGATCAAGTTATATTTCAAACCATTCACAAATGCAACACGTCTGAACTTGACTTGTCTATTGTTCAGAACACCGTATCCCTCAGTCTTTCCACAACCATCATTTCTAAAAGTGATGGAGGGTCCATCAGAAATGGTGAACTCCTCCAGTAGGGTCTTACATCCGGTCATCGTCCTGCCAGCTGCACTGTCAAGATACCAGATATATTTCTTTCGATCGCCCTACACATACACCAGATATTGATCAGTTAGATTTGGGAACCCATCTACTGATGGGTTCACTGGACCCTCCCTTATAGATTCCTGGGGCAATCTGGTTCAGTTCACTTTCTTCAACAGTGGTCTTAGTTGAAAAGACCACTGGGGTTGATGGTTTTGAAACCTTTTTCATTTTCTCAACTGGAGAAATAAATTTGTCTTTCTTAGCAAAAGGTTTTGTATTTTGTCTAGGGCCAGATGAAGTACCCTCAATAAAGTTTAATCTTGCATTAAAACTTTGTGACTGACGAGTCAGAATTTGAATCTGGCTCTCTAACCTGGACAAAATATTTTCTTCAGATGATACCTTAGCCTTTCCAGTCCTAGGCTTTGGTAAGGGATTGGTCTGAGGCAAAGGTCTATTCCGATAGGCCTTTTTAACTGGAGCAGTCATCTGGAGCTCTCCAGTCTTAACCTCTGGGGATTGAACTGGGTAAAAATTGGCCTTGGGAGTTACAGGCTCATCATAAATAGTGGTGGGCCTGAACCCCTCTGGTAATCGATCAATTACTGGTATTAATGATGCTATATGAGTATTTCCATCTAAATATGCACGTTTTTGAGCAGGAAATTGTTTTAATACAGCATCATATGGCTTTTTGGTTTCTAGCCATGATTTTATTACCAGTTTTTCTTTCTCTAAAATGATCTCAAGATCTTGTTTTTCTTGAATCAATTGTTCAGTTACCAGAACCTGGGCTTGAAATGCCAGTTCAATGTCTTGAAGTTCCTTTAATTTTGATTTTAAAGCTTTTATTTTCTGGGTGAAGATGTACAAGAAGAAGAAAATCTACCAGAAATGCCAACACCTCCACCAGAAATGCCACCACCACAATCAAACATGCCACCACCACCACCACCACCTTCAATTCCAGAACACACTCAATACTTCACTCCAGCAACCAATCAACCTACACAATCTCAACCTCCTCCTCGTACGCCGGAGTCACTAGTTGCAACATCTGAAGCTGCAACTGAAGAGGACTGGGCACAAGTTCGTTTAATGACCAGATTACCCTCATCTCTTGAACCTCCCACTGGTCTCTCCACTTCTTCTTCTGCCGAGGTCCAAGGCCTTTTAAGTAAGGTGGCGGACCTGGAGAGATCACTCCAGACTTCATCACAGGTTATTTCAGACTTCAAATCATTATTATCAAATAACCTGGCATCTAAATGAATGTCTTTGCTGGGAATGAGAAGCTGGTGTATGAGAAGCTTGATGAACTGGTACTGGCCACAAACACCAACACTGAAAAAATCAAAGTGGGAGTCCAGGGTCTAGAAACAAGATTGGTTAATTCTGTTCAGACTGCAGTCACTGACGAACTGGCAGGTCTGAAAGAAGATGTTCAGAATTTGGTCTTAAGGATCAGTTCTCTGGAGAGTAGACCCACACTGGAACAGGGTGCAGTTGTTAGCACTATTAGTGATGAATGTACAAGGAAGTTCAGAAACAATATGTTGAAAGAAGTATGTGAAGAAGTTTCTGGGACTGTTCTTCGTAGCATTTATGATGGGGTGTTACCTGTTAGGTCCAGATTTAGTCCAGAATTAATGGACTGGTCCAGACTGGACTACTGGAACCTTATCGAAGATAAGTCAAGAAACATGTTTTGCTGGACATGCTCCAGACCCGACTTCTGGAGCCTCACTGAAGATCTGACCAGAAAACATGTTCGACTGGACCTACTCCAGACTTGGAATCTGGAGTCCCTCTGAAGATTTGCTCAGAAATAATTGAAGACTAGTGAGCAATACTTGTATAGGTAATCTGGAGCATTCTCCAGATTAACTCACTGAAGACTTCACCCCAGTCCAGATCTACTCTACTGAAGACATTCTGACTGAAGTCAAAGACTGAAGTCTGAAGGAAGAAGACTTAACAAATGGCGGAGTCCACTGGAAAGTCTTACCAGATCTGTACACTGGAGGATGGTCAGTGTTCTAGATACTACAAGTCTGAACACTGATAACGAGGTTTGACTTATGCCTTTAACACACTTTCCAAAGAACAATCCACTTGTTCTTTAACAAAGTATACGTGTGTTAAGGTGGTTGGATATTAGGATACACTTGCACTTGATGTGACTTTATCCTTATTCTTATCTAATACATTTAATGTTCTTGTCGGATCATTAAATGTATACAACCATATTTGTACGGCACACTGGTGAATTTTGTTGCCTATAAATACTAAGTCAATTCCTTAAGAAAAATACTTTCAAAGCATAAACTTTTAAGCATACACTTTGCATGAAAGTGAATTTGTCTAAAATACTCTCGATCTTAAACAGGGATACTTCACAACTTTAAGTATCTCGATCCTAAAGAGCTATTTGACAAATATAGATCATTTGTAATTCAAAGGTTGTTAGGATACATACTTCATTGTATTATCTTGATTCCGCAACAACCTTGTATTTTGTTTAAACATCAATAAATGAAATACCCATGAAAACTACATAATGTTCCACTTTACTTGTTTATTGCTTTAAGTCTTGTATTACTTTGTTTATATATCTTGCATATTTATTTACAAGTAATACTAGTCCAAATCTAGTGCTTATTATACTTGTTGTATTTTACACTTTCTAGGTTAACCGTCTCGAACTTAAGGGACTCACATTACCTCAAATAGAAAAGTTACTGGATGAGAAGTTTCCAAAACACTTGCCTACAGCTGTTGCAAATATTCAGAAGGAAGTGCAGGCACTCAAGAAAGTTGTGTCTGAAACAACTCCAGTAGAAGGTACATCTTTTGGTCCACTAGACAGACTTATGCTTGAACTGTTATGGAATGATCTCAAGTCAAAGACTGGTGATTGTTCCAAGGGGGAAAGGTCGTCTGGTGACCAAACTGAAAGACAAAGAGCATATGGCACTGAAGTCGGGCTAACTGAAGAAGCTACTGGTACTGAAGCCAGTGAGCCCCAGTTTGAGTCCTTCCCAGATATTCCAACTACACTGAAGGCTGTTAAAGGAAAAGAAAAAGTGGTATCTGGTGAAGAGGAAGAGCATACTGAAGATGCTGATGATGAAACTTCCAGGAAGTTACAACAACAATGCATCATGATTGAAATTTTCAAGACAAACCAAAAAAATGAACTGCTGGCCCACCAAAGGGAGATGGCAACCATGGGAACTCTGGACTCTTACAATGCTGGAAGGTTAGGCATTAACATTGAAGTGTTCAAGAAGATGAAGGATGATCCCAGAGTTCATCAATGTCTAGATGCATTGAATGATGTTCATATACGCTCGTTCTACGCTGAAGAAGAACAGGTATATGATTCATTAATTTATGGTGTTACCATTCCAGAATTGATAAGGCAAAGAAGGGAGGAACTGGTGAACCTCCAGAGAAAGATTAGAAAGAACGCTGGTGCTCTAGAGTTAGAGTACAGAAAAAGATTGACTGGTCTGCCGAAGCTTACTGCCAAACAAATCAAGGCAATAAAGGATGCTGATGTGAGCACTTTCATTCCCCTGGATACTTCTTTGAGAATTAATCGCCAACAACTCCAGTCCACTGAAGGACAACAGAGTGGTGTATCCAAGGAAACTGAATATATGGTCCAGATGGCGAAGCAGAAGGCATCTTATGATCAAATATGAATTTCAGGGCTAATGCTAGAAAAATTGTTGATGCTGAAATCAAGTTGGCTGCAAATCATCAAGGAAGGACCAGATTTAATATAAAGTTGACCAGGGAGGGTAACTTTACAGATGAAAGGAAAGATACAACAGTCCAAGCTTTTGGATGGACTGAACTGAAGGAGATAGGATTGACATTTAAAGGTAAAACTGATTTATCTCCAGATGTTAAGGCGTTTATGAAGAGAGTTGAGAAGGTCTGGAGAAGAATACAACAAATGGAAGCTGTGTTGGGTTTGAGACCACCAGTGTCTGTTCCATCTTCTCCATCACCAAAGAGAAAGGCTACTGAAGATGCTCCAGAAAGGACATCGAAAAGAAGGGCCTGACTCTTATTGTTTACTTATTGTAAATTATTGTCTTATGAAAACTGTATACTATTTATCAGTTGATGAATGTAATAATAGTTGCAATTTTTTATTTTCTATAAGTAAATGATCAGATTTAGTCTAAGTTAGAACTTAAAAGATGAAACTGAAAACACTCATGATCTATAAAGTGTTTTCCAGTAACTTAGATTTTTTAGACAAATCGAAACTTGTGTTTTTCAAGCTTACAAAATGTATAGATTCAAGCTTGAAAACACTTGCATTATTTCTAAACAAATAGGGGGAATTTGTTAGGTCCAGATTTAGTCTAGATTTACTGGACTCGCTCCAGACTCGACTACTGGAGCCTCACTGAAGATCTGTCCAGAAACGTGTTCTACTGGACCTACTCCAGACTTGGAATCTGGAGTCCCTCCGAAGATTTGTCCAGAAATAATGGAAGACTAGTGAGTAAATACTTGTATAGGAAATCTGGAGTATTCTCCAGATTAGCTCACTGGACTTCACCCCAGTCCAGATCAACTCTACTGAAGACATTCTGACTGAAGTCAAAGACTGAAGTCTGAAGAAAGAAGACTTAACAAATGGCGGATTCCACTGGAAAGTCTTACCAGATCTGTACACTGGAGGATTGTCAGTGTTCTAGATCCTACAAGTCTAAACACTGATATCAAGGATTGACTTTTCCCTTTACACACTTTCCAAAGAACAATCCACTTGTTCTTTACCAAAGTATACGTGTGTAAAGGTGGTTGGATAAAAGGATACACTTGCATTGATGTGACTTTATCCTTATTCCTTATCCAATACATTTAATGTTCTTGTCGGATCACTAAATGTATGCAACCATATTTGTACGGCACAAAATTCACTGGTGAATTTTGTTGCCTATAAATACAAAGTCATTTCCTTGACATAAATACTTTTAAGCATACACTTTGCATGAAAGTGAATTTGTCCAAATACTCTCGATCTTAAACAGGGATACTTCATAACTTTAAGTATCTCGATCCTAAAGAGTTATTTGACAAATATAGATCATTTGTAACTCATAGGTTGTTAGGATACATACTTAATTGTATTATCTTGATTCCGCAACAACCTTGTATTTTATTTAACATCATAAATAAAATACCCATGAAACATACATAATGTTCCACTTTACTTGTTTATTGCTTTAAGTCTTGTATTACTTTGTTTATATATTCTTGCATTTATTTACAAGTAATACTAGTCCAAATCTAGTGATTATTAGACTTGTTGTATCTTACACTTTCCTGGTTAACCATCTCGTAATTAAGGGACCATCACCATCTAGGCAGTTCTCACTCCTTCGAGAAATGCCACCCCCACCGCCGCCGTTGTTCACACCTGAGCATTCTCAGCATGAACAACACATTGTTACTTCAGTTCCTTCTTCTTCTACCACTCCAATTATTACTTCTTCAACTGCTGCGATGTCAACTGGGGAGGCTTCTCTCAATTTGCCTCCTCCAGTTGCTCCAGTGGAAACTGCTGCAGGTCCAAGTGACACCTTCTCCCCCATCACTGGACAGTCAAGTTGTGTCTGTTCAAGCCGATATCCAAAACCTTCTTACCAGGGTGGAGGATATTCAAAAGACACTTGACAAAAACACTAAGTCTTTCTCCAGATACCACAAGGACCATCTGACCAATATTAAAGTGGTTGATCTGGGGATTAACAAGTTCTCATCAAATGAAGACTTGGTGTTAAAGAAGCTCAATGAGCTGGTCGGAGGCTGCAACAATCTGGCAACTTTTTTTTTTTTTTTTATTGCTCAATTGGTGTTAAAGAAACTGCAAAAATCTGGCAACTTCTCTAAAGGAAGCCTTCGACCTCACTCAGTCCAATGTCACAACCTCAATCTCAAATCTGCTGGGTAACACTGTTAGAAGATCAGAAATTGATTAGAAGGAGATTGAAAAACAGGTGAAAGAGTTAGTTGAAAAGCCTGGGTTGAATGTGACTGAGCTTGGGCAGCAGTTAATGGTTTCAGTTGGTCAGAAGATCGATGATACGCTGGGTGCAAGGGAAACACAATTGATAGAAAAGGTGATGTCTGAGATCACCAAGCTGGCCACTCCTCAGGTTGATCTGGCCCCACTCACTAATGAGATCAACCAGTTGAGAGGCAGCATTGATAATTTGAGCACCCAGGTATCTAATCATACTCAGTCCATTGCAAATCTGACAACTGAAGTAAATAATCTGAAACAAAAGGATGAAGAAGTTAAGGAAAAGGTGGTTTCGGGTCTTAGTGAAGATTATAAAATCTTGGAAGAACTGAAAACTGGTCAGCAACAAGTTACTGCAAATGTTCTGACCCAGTCAAAGGAGACCAACCATCTATGGAGGTCTTTCAGAATGATGTGGAATTTTTAAAGAGTGCAAGGACTTACAAACATGGCAGCCTCTTGACTGGTTGCCATCTCACCCGGCTGAATGGGAAGCTATAAGGGCAGGTCTAGATGCTGCCAAGGGAAAAGAAGTGCAGTCCTTGCACCAGTTGCACCTGAAAGAACTCCAACTGAAAGTCAATCTGGTGGTAATGTGATTGTGGCTACCAGTACTGAAACTGGTGAGCAAAGGGTAGAGAATGTGGATGTAATGGATAGGGGGAATGTTGTAAGGTAAAGGTTTAGCATCTGATGTAGCCCAGCCGGCCATTGATGTACCAATGTTGGAAACTGGCAATGCTGATGTACTTCCTCCAGTTTCTGAAAGTGATAGCAAGCATCTGGCAAGGCTTGGTGATCAAATCAAAGAAAGAAAGAAAATGAAACAAGCCAACCAAGCTGAAGCCAGACAACATCTGGCCAAGATTAAATTGCTTGATATTAGTGATGCTCACTTGTTGGGAATCACTAAGGAGGAGTATGCTAGAGTGAAAGATAATGCCAGGATAGTGGGTATGTTAAAAGAAATGCTTGACATTGAACTAGACAGGCACTATCCTGATGATGAAGCTGAGTATGATGCCAGAAACTTAAATATATCAGTGGAGAAGGCAAAGGAGAACAGGGCCAGTGGGATTCAGAAAAGAATTGAAAATGTTAGAAAGGTTGTGAAAAGGGTATTGAATCCACCAAGAAGGATCCCTCAACCAAGAAAACCACTGCATAGAGATGCTGACCTTAGAACTTTTGTTGAACCAACTGGCGATGTATCAAATGATGACATCAAGAATGCTGTGCTGGCTGCTGGTGCTGGGAGTATTAAAATATCAAATGAATCTGAAGCAAGAGAATACTACTCCCAGATCATGGCAACCAGAAGACACAGTGGGGCAATCAATGGTGTTTGTAACAATTAAGCCAGGCACCAAGTACTTTCATGTTGAAGTCAGTTATGCCAGAGGGCCACTGGTTAAAACTGACAATCCTGGTGCAATGCAATATGGGTTCTCGGAATGGGTTGAAATGGTGAACTTTTTGGAGGCTAAGGCACAAAAGAATAGGTTTGAGAAAGCTTGGGTTAACTTCTTGAAGGGCAAGATTCAACATAAAGAGAATCTGGAGCTTAAGTTGAATATTGATCCTGAAGACTCTCAGCCTATCTCTTCAGTGACAAAGAGAAGGAGAACTGGCGAAGGGCCATCTGATTAAGTTCTCTCTTCAGTTTATCTGCTTGTAATTTTGTTTACATTCTGTAACTTATGTATATTTCATTTCCTTGTATAAATGAAGTTACCAGTTTGTAACCACAAGATAGATAATAGATTAGATCTAACAAACTTAAAAAGAAACCCAAGGCATTTATTGATCTATAAAAATGCCTTGGAAAACTTAGATAGATTTAATCGAACAAGTCTCTCCAGTTCACACTTGTACAGATACAAGAACCTGAAAAAGACTTGGCAATATTTCAGGACAAATAGGGGAATTTGTTAGGACCAGTTTCAGTGAAACTGGCCAGTCTCCAGTTGCACCTGGAGACTAAGAAGATTTGTCCAGAAATATATTGAAGTCCAGTTGCAAGTACAGTTAACGCAACTGAAGACTTCCTCCAGTTGAGAACTGACCAGTTGAAGAATCATTCCAGTTGAAGTCGAAGACAACAAATGGAAGATAGAGAATGGCAATGGCAGCGAAGCCCAGTTGACATTG
>CM067167.1:91489098-91545037 GCA_034093135.1 Erigeron breviscapus
ATCTTAAAACTGGAGCTTTCTTTGTTATTGAACGCGTCAGTGACAATGATGAAGTTCTCCAGTTGAGGAGGTCCAGATAATCTTTGCTCGCCAGGCTATCGAACGCCTTTGTGATACTATCCTGGCACTAATTGATTTCGGGATCATCATTTTAGGGGGAAAGACTCAAAATAATTTTCTGACTAAAATTCGTTTTTGTTTGAAAATGGCAACTGGAGAACTCTTCAGTTGGAAACTGGCACTGGACTGATCCTCCAGTGACCAGGTTCAGTCTTGTCTTATTTTTATAATGTTACAAATACTTGGTCAATATGTGTGACAACGTGATGATACTCGAGTGTTTTAAACCACTTGATATCGTGATCTGACGTGTTTGAAACCATTTTAGTACTTGACAACTGTTTGTATTGGGAAAACAAAAAGTGAGTGGGGCGTGGGTAAGATAAGCCGTCGTAGCATTTAATGCTGACATGGAACATTTAATGCTTACATGGAAAATTATAATTTTATTTCAAAATTCAAATTTACTTTGCCAAAATATCTACAAAAAAGATTTTGTTTAATAAAATATAATTTTTGGTTTTACATTGGGATCTTGAATCCCTTATAAATACCCTTATTTACTCCGAACTCATTTACTTTCCTTTCACATTCTTTCATTTACTTCCCAATCATCAAAATTGCTTCATTTCTCTCTCTGCTTCATAAATCAAGAACCCTAATTCCTAAAATTCAGTTTCATTTTCCAATGGCACCTAGATCATCTCGTTCGAGAGATATAAATCTCTTAAATGTTCCATATGCTCCTTCACCAGATGTCAAACCGGCATCTGGTGCTCCTAGTAATGCTTCGGTCATCAAACTAAATCCTAATAATCCGATGGCAAGCTTACAAGGATCTCAAGGGTCCAATACCCTTATTGGTAGAATCCAAAAGTTTTTGAAGGATTCTCCAATAGGACCCTCATTCTCTCTAAACCCACGCAAGTTGTTTCACAACTACTTGTGTGAGTTTTGGTACACTGCCAGTCTTTCTTCTGATTGTTCCTCCATCAGTTTCACATTAAAGGATGGAACAATCCAGTGTATCTTGACCGCTGACGTATTGAGGGATGCCTTACACCTCAATTACTGGAGAGAGGGTGAATCTCCAGTCGTCTTACCCCCAAACATAAATTTTCGTCAAGTACTTCTTGAAATGGGACACAAGGAGTGCTTGGACAATGGGGTGTTGAAAATGAAGGGTGCGATGACCATGAAGGGTCTTACACCTTCATGGAGGGATTTTTTCATCCACCTGGTGGAGAGTATGGGTGGGAGTTCTGGTGGACTTGACCAGATTAACTCCTCACAAGCAGAGATGGCTTACTGCTTGTGGAACGGTTTGAGAGTAGACTTTGCAGATATTTTGTATAGAAGCCTAGTACAAAAGCTGAAGGGCTCCAGGGGTGTGTGTATCCCCTTTTCAAGGTTTCTCTCTCTCTGTTTTCAACAAATTCTGGGTCATGAAGAGTATAAAAGTACAGATTCACCGTACACAAGGCCAGATATGTTGAGGAATCTAGACTCTCTGGTATATGAAGCTGGAGAGGTCGAAATTCCAGAACGAATGCAACTGGCATTCGCTTCAAATGATGCACCTATTGAAGGTGAGTCAGAAAGGCAACTGGGCGGGCCTCAAAATAATGAGGGACCCTCCAGTTCGTCTAATGTTATGGTTGAGGATAGAGCAACCATAACTGAAGCAACTCCAATCACATCTATCCCTGGTGAAGATACTCGGTATCTGATCCTCCAACAGATGTACCCATCCAGGAAACTGGGGAAGGTCATCTGGAGACTGTCCAGGAAACTGAACAGCCCTTAGTTACATTCATGGATCTGGACATGAATGTTAATGACGAGGAAATCCTTATTGAATCTTCGGATTCAGAAGGTACTGAAACAGACTTGGAGATTTTTGAGGCTTCTGTACAAGCTCAAAACCCTTCATCTCCAGTCTCACTTCCAGACGCATCAATTTCACTTTCACCACCACAAGAAAATGTGCCTACTGATATATCTTTCCCAATTTATACCGCTCCTTCACCAACTGGGCAATTCTCATTTGCTCGAGAAATGCCACCCCCACCGACGCCGTTGTTCACACCTGAGCATTCTCAGCATGAACAACACATTGATTTTCCAGTCCTTTCTTCATCCACCACTCCTATTATATCTTCAACTGCTGGTATGACAACTGGGGAGACTTCTTTAAGTTTGCCTCCTCCAGTTGCTCCAGTAGTAACTGCTGCTGGTCCAGTGACACCTTCTCCTTCGTCACTGGACAGTCAAGTTGTCTCAATTCAAGCCAATCTCCAAAACCTTCTAACCAGGGTGGAGGAGATTCAGAAGACACTTGACAAAAACACCAAGTCTTTCTTACCAGGGTGGAGGAGATTCAAAAGACACTTGACAAAAACACCAAGTCTTTCTCCAGATACCACAAGGATCACTTGACAAACATTAAGGTGGTTGATCTGGGGATAAACAAGTTTTCATCAAATGAAGACTTGGTGTTCAACAAGCTGAATGAGTTGGTCACTGGCTGCAACAATCTGGCTGGTACTTTAAAGGAAGCCTTTGACCTCACTCAGTCCAAGGTTACAACTTCAATCTCCAACCTGCTCGGTAAAGGAACTTATTGAAAAACCTGGCCTAGATGTAACTGAACTTGGACAGCAGTTGATGACTTCAGTTGGTCAGAAGATAGAGGATACGCTGGGTGCTAGAGAAGCACAATTGGTTGAAAGGGTGATGTCTGAGATCACCAAGCTGGCCACTCCTCAGGTTGATCTGGCCCCACTTACCAGTGAGATCAACCAGTTGAGAGGCAACATTGAGAATTTGAACACCCAGGTATCTTTACATGCTCAATCTTTAGATAAGCTGACAACTGAAGTAGAGAATCTGAAGAAGAAGGATGATGAGATAAAGGACAAGGTGGTTTCTGGTTTGGATGAAGACTCCAAAATTTTAAATGAATTGAAAACTGGTCAAGAACAGGTTACAGCAAATGTTTTGACCCAGTCTAAAGAAACCAACCACCTTTGGAGGTCTTTCAGGATGATGTGTGGGATTTTCAAGGAGTGCAAGGACTTGCAATCATGGCAGCCTCTTGACCGGTTGCCATCTCACCCCTCTGAATGGGAAGGTATTCGGGCAGGTCTAGATGCTGCCAAGGGGGAAAGAAGTTCAGTCCTTGCACCAGTTGCACCTGGAAGAACCTCATCTGGAAGAGAATTGATTGTGGCTACCAGTACTGAAGCTGGTGAGCAAAGAGTGGGTGGATCTGGTGATGTTGGAGATAGGGGGAATGTTGTTTTGGATAAAGGCAAAGGTTTAGCTGTTGATGCATCTGCCCAGCCGGCCACTGATGTAATGCTTGAAACTGGCAATGCTGATATACTTCCTCCAGTTTCAGATAGTGATAGCAGAAGACTGGCCAGACTTGGAAATGACATTAAAGAAAAAAGAAAATGAAACAAAGAAACCAAGCTGAAGCCAGGGCACATCTTGCTCAGATCAAACTGCTTGATATGAGTGATGCCAATCTTTTGGGTATCACTAGGGAGGAGTATGACAGAATCAAGAATGATCCTAGGATAGTTGACCAGTTAAAAGAAATGCTGGATGTTGAACTGGACAGACACTATCCTGAGGATGAAGCTGAATTTGATGCCAAGAGTTTGAACATTTCAGTGGAGAAGGCTAAGGAGAATAGGGCCAGTGGGATTCTTAAAAGAATTGCAAATGTTAAGAAGGTTGTGAAGAAAGTATTGAATCCACCAAGAAGGATTCCACAACCAAGAAGACCACTGATAAGAGATGCTGACCTTAGCACATTTGTTGAACCAACTGGCGAGGTATCTAATGAAGACATCAAGTCCGCTGTACTGGCTGCTGGTGCTGGGAGTATAAAAATAACCAATGAATCTGAAGCAAGAAGCTATTACTCCCAGATCATGTCAACCAGAAGACATAGTGGTACTATCAATGGTGTAAATGTAACAATCAAGCCAGGCACCAAAGTCTTTCATGTTGAAGTTAGTTATACCAGGGGGCCACTGGTTAAAACTGACAATCCTGGTGCTATGCAATATGGGTTCAGTGAATGGGTCGAGATGGTGAATGTGTTGGATGCGAAGGCACAAAAGAATAGGTTTGAGAAAGCATGGGTAAACTTCTTAAGGGGCAAGATTCAACATAAAGAAAATCTTGAGCAAAAGTTGAATATTGATCCTGAAGACACTCAGCCTATTTCTTCTGTGACCAAGAGAGGAAGAACTGGCGAAGGGCCATCTCATTAAGTTCTTTCTTCAGTTATCTACTTATATTTTGTTTTACATTCTGTAACTTGTATAAATTTCATTTCCTTGTAAATTTCCCCTGCCCTTCCCCTCCTTCACTATCTTTTTCGCTCCGATGCCACTTTTCTCCTCTCTGCCCCAATTATCATCCTTCTATCTTCTCTTTCTCCCCTTACCACTCCTCCTACTCATCTGGCTCTCCAGTCCACTGTTTCCCTCCTATCCCCCTCTCCGCGACCCAACCCTCCCCTCCCTTTGCCCCCTTCTCATTTCATTTCCTTGTATAAATGAAGTTACCAGTTTGTAACCACAAGGTAGATAATAGATTAAATCTAACAAACCTAAAAGAAAAACTTAAGGCATTTATTGATCTATAAAAATGCCTTGGAAACTTAGATAGATTTAATCGAACAAGTATCTCCAGTTCACACTTGTACAGATACAAGAACTAAAAAGACTTGCCTATATTTCTAGACAAATAGGGGGAATTTGTTAGGACCAGTTCACCTGGAAACTGGCCAGTCACCAGTTGCATCTGGAGACCAGTGAAACTGGTGACCAAGAAGATTTGTCCAGAAATATATTGAAGTCCAGTTGCACCGTACAGTCAACGCAACTGAAGACTTCCTCCAGTTGAGAACTGACCAGTTGAAGAAGCATTCCAGTTGAAGTCAAAGACAACAAGTGGAAGATAGAGAATGGCAATGGCAGCGAAGCCCAGTTGACATTCTAGTCAGTTACAAACTGGAGACCATCAGTGAAAAGCCCTTACAAAGCTTTACACTGATTACGAGGAATTGACTTGTATGCTTTATGTACCTTTATCCGGATAATAAGATTTATCTTATTATTTAATTACTAAAAGGTACATAAAGGTGGTTGATTAAAGTTGCTTTATCATGCGACTTTACACTGCTTTTTAAGGAATTAAATGTTATTCCTTAAATGCTCTCAACCACATTTGTACGGCTAAAGTTAACATCCCAATGTTAACTTTGCCTATAAATACAAGTCATTGCACAACAAGAATAACAAGTAAACAACATACAAGTTGAATACTTCACACTTTGCATACCTGCAATATTCTTGGTGAACTTGTGCAATATTCTCTCAATCGCTAAAAGGAACATTTCACAACTTTAAGTGTTTCGATTGTGCTTGAGAAATTCCGAGTGTAGATCAATTGTATTTCATAGGTTGTTAGGATATTTACATTCTTGTATTATCTTGGTTCCGCAACAACCTTGTAATTTGTTTAACATCAATAAATAAATTACACATTGAAAATTACATATTGTCTCATCAAGTTATCTTACAAGTATTTTGTATTATTGCATTGTTCTTTACTTATTGTCATTTAAATAAGTAATCTATCTAGAACTTGGTATATACACACTGCAACTGGTCATCTCCAGTTCAGTGCATATATTGCAAAGTAACTTCACCATCGACATAGAGGTGTCTTCAGGTAGTGTCATCTATTGAGTTGGGACTTACAAGTTGTTCATAGTTCTGAATTTAATCTTTAAGAGATTTATTTTTATTGATGTTTAGAAAGAGGTTTTTCAAACTATGAATCATTGATACGATAATTGTATTAGTTTGAATTTGATCTTTGAAAAGAATGCTTGAATCAAAAAGATTTGGAACAGTGATTCCAAATGATTTTGTTTAGTTTAACCGTGCTTACAGTGAATTATTTGACCTTAATGACTTAGGTTAATAATAGACTGTTAAGTGTATTATCTTGTAAATTTATTCAATTCTTCAGATTGTATGTTATTACTTTGAGAAGATTTGATGTTATTGTTGAGATGTGCAGGACAGCGAACAGATATTTGTTTTTGTAGGTTGTCAAGCAAGATCTCACAACGGAAGCAAGCTATATATCATGCAAAAGTATAAGTGATTTGGTTTCAGTTCAGATGTCTTTACAGAGTTAAAGACGGAATCTATATAGATTTGCATGATAAGGTAGATATAATGGAAGACCTGAGGCTAGGTTATCCATGGTTATACTTAGAACTATAAAACAGGATTTAAGGTTCTTGTTCATAAGTCGACGAAAACAGTAAGTTTAGGTCGCATATTAAACAATGAGACAGTGTTCTCAAGGTTTGTTATTGTTTTGTAGTTCTAGACTAAGATAATGTCATATGGATTTTTATGACTTATAATAGTAAAGAATAACAAAATTGGAGAAGAAAATGAAAAATGTAGTTCTAGATTAAGTCATTGCTATTATAGTAATGAAATAATGAAGAATAACATTATTATTTTTATCTCGTTTTATATAATACCTGCACATACAATTGTGAAGTACTTTGATCAGGGATTAGCACAAGGAAGCACAGTGATTTATATATGTCTCCATATCTTCAAGACATTGAGACATGGTTAATATTGCTGGAGAAACAGGATCCATGTTCCTACAGTTTGTGATTCAAATCTCAAAGTTTCTAGTTTTCATGGAAGTCAACTAGTTCAGGATTGATTGATGGAAATTTTACCTCTCTATTATATGTCGGTTATGCAAGGCGAGCAGGGACTCGAAAAATAGATCCAAGAAGGAAGATTGCATATGCTTAATTCGGAGGGATTTATCGTTGAGGGGGAGAACTACAACGAGCTATGGTGCATTAGTTGATTATCATGACGATACAAAGAGTTTGAAGTTTGTTTTTCAAATCTGAAGTTTCTTAAGATCAAGTTTCAGGTATAGCAATTAAATTTTGTTGTCTCGAAATTATCTTTTTCAGTGTATTTGCTCAGAAGTCAAGGCAAAAGACTGAGGTGTTCAAGACAAAGCTAAGATCATCAGATTTTTATAATATTATTTATATAGTAATTACAAGATGATGATAGCTATATTCTGCTAGTTGAAGATCTTAGATATAGAAATTCTATTTTGAATATAGAAGATTATCAACTTTGTATTTATTTACCTTAGACATAGACATAATGTGAATGTAGAAGGTTATATAGCATGTAATGCCTTAGACATAGATATATCGTGAAAGGTTTATCAAAGTATTGATTATTTAGATCATATAGTTATGAAAGTTTTTCATAAGAATATGAAATAGTAATCAATTTTGTGACGTATTTGAAATTTATATGATATAATATGATTTTATATTATAAGAATTTCCGAATATTTTTTAATCATAGTTATGTATCCCAGTCATTAAGTGAGGGGGAGTACATAAGAATGATTATTGCCCTGATTATTTGATCATAGTTATGTATCCCTGTCATAAATTGAGGGGAAGTACATAAGAATGATTGTTGTTATAGTGATTAATCATCGTTATACATCCTAGTCATAAAATTGAGGGGGAGGTATAAGAATGACGAATCAATTTTATAACTTTTTAAGTATGTTTCACAAGTGGTACAGATCGGGAAAGCTCATTTGAAAGTTTTGGAAAGATTGATCTTATAAAAGTTAAAGAATTTCGGTAAGTATATTAACTTTTCAGGTTTAAGACGAAGTTCAGGGAAAAGATGAGAATATGATGGCTACAGGTTTCGTCATTTAAAACTTTCATATTTCCAGGAAGTTCGTAATAACCACTGATCATTTATTCAGAAACTTTGACGAAATTTTGATTTTAAAGTGTGCAGGTTTTACGACCTCGTAATTAGCAAGAGGCAGAATACGACCTCGTATTGGTTGATTGGGCCTTGTGCAGATACGACCTCGTAATTGGATGGGTCGGGTTGACCCAAGCCCATTCGGGTCGAGTGGGTATATAAACCCAAATAACCCTAATACGACCTCACAATTAAAAATCAAAATAAGAGCCTTTACGACCCCGAAAAACTACTTTGCTACCCCGATTTAGATTTGATAGATACAATTAGATCGAGAGTTTTTGATTGATATTTTGTGTTCATCTCGAAATTCTGAATCTAGGTATACTATCTAATCGTAATATAGTTAACCATGCAACAAGAAAATCAAGAAAATAGTGTTCGAAATTTTCGAACTAGGTTTTTCTATTTTCAATCGATTTTGATGTTTTTGGTTAAAAATAAGGGTTGGGGTATGTTTATCGTTTGAATACGAGTGTATAGAACGATTTTTACAAGTTTTGGTTGGGTAAATCTCGAATTCGTGTTGGGGAAGATGAACAGTGCGACGACCTCGCATTTGGGGGTTTGCTAGCCCAGATTTGCGACCTCGCATTTGTCAATTTATTTTGACTTTGTCGACTTTCGAAATACGAGTTGGATTTACGACCTGGACCAAATACGTGGCCAAATTGGAAAATACGACTTCGTATTTTAGAATTTGGTTGACTTGTATTTTGACCATGAAATACGACCTCGTACAGAGATACGACCTCGTATTTAACTTAACAGATTTTCAAAAGTTTTATTCTTAATAAAAATTTGAAAATGGGTTAATTTTCAATTTAACTTAATTACTGAGATAATTAAGGTTAATTTATGCTAATTGTAAATTACATGGATAATTTATTTGGGTTATAACTTAATTACAGGGTTAATTTAAGTTAATTGTGTATATTATGTGCATATGAATTTTTGTGTCATATTGAATAATTAATTATTTGTTATTGATTACAAAAATGACAAGAAATTTCATTGCAGCATAATTATGTGATGAACTTCGATGATAATCAGGAAGGAACTGCGTATTATCACGAGATATTCGCATTCTTTAGAAGATCAAGAGTTCATCATGCTTTGACTCACTCACCAGTCATCTATATAGATTACTTGAGAGATTTCTGGAGTAATGCTGACTGTGTGAAGGCTGTTGATGTTTATATCTTTCACACCATTATTGCTGGGCAGCAGATACAGTTCACAGCTGCTGATCTCATTGATATATTACGTCTAGGCACAGTGGAACAAGAGGGTGGTGCAACTGGTGTCACCAAGTATAGTCATGAGTTAATCCAGGGTGCGTTTAGACGGATGGGATTTGCTGCTAATCTGACAAGTAAAACTCTGTTCAAGAAGGGTTTTTATGGCAGATGGAGGTATCTGGCTCATGTGCTGAATGTTGGGTTGAGCAACAAGAAGTCTGGTTTTGATACGTTGAACCAGGAAGCCCAAGACACAGATGGTGGGCTTAGTTTTTAATAAGCCGTATAGTTTCTCGAACTTCTTCTTCGACGAGTTCAGAAAACAGATCAGAGCCGCGGGAAAAAGGAGATTTTTGATGTTTCCTAGGTTTGTGATGATGATAATCAATGCTCGTCTCCCAAATTTGCCTGCAGTGGAGAAGTGAAGCAAGTGAGCACAATCATCAGACGTGGTTATGATGAGTTTTTGCAGAGATAGCCGAATGATCCAAATGCACAAGATGTTGCATTATTTGGTGCTATCATCAATGCCAACTATGTGGCACCATTGGATGGGTTCATATCAACCTATGAAGGGCCTCAGCCAGAAGATGGTGAAGCTGTTGGGGATGTTGAGCTTCCAGAGCAGTTGCATGATGTTGTTGTTGAAGGTGATGTACCGATTGAGCCTGAAGTGGTTGTACAAGCTGCAAATGATGTGATTAACCAAGCTGGAACCAATCCTGAAATTGTGGATGATGTTTTGGAACAATTGGCTGATCCAGAGGGTGATATTGCACAAGTGCAGAGGTACAATGCCAATGATGATGATCTAGTGGATGTGAACCTAGACCAAGACATAGATGACTATGTAGCTGAAGCTGCAGGTGGTTCTGACGCAGCTAGAGCTAGTGGTGTTGAGTCCCAATGTTTGTAAATTTAATGATGACAAATCTGACCTATAAACACTTAGTAATCTTTTGGTTCTTGTACTCTGATCTGGGTCAGACTAAGCTGATACAGCTTACGATCTATCTCTGACCCAGATCACGCTTCATATTCTTAATTGTAATATCTTATGGAAGCAAGTGTTATTCAAGCTGCATCAAATTGTATTAGCATTCAGTCCAAGTCGAAGAGGAGGATTGAAGATAGAAGACCAAGATGTTAGTGGAATACAGCTTGGAATTAGCAGTCAGCTTGGAAAACACTTAGGCAGATTGGTGCCTTGACAAACGGCCCAATTTGTGTCTGACAATCAAGTGAAGATAACAACCTGGATTGAAGATAAGGACAAATGACGTGACTAGGAAGATTCCTAGTATCCAGGTTGGTGGTTGTTTACATATGCGTGTCCATACTCCTATTGGTGGATGAAAAAATGTGCGTCAGTACGTGGGGGACCACAAGTACGATGAAGAGGCACGATTGATTATTCCCTCATCTACCACTGATTGAAGAACACGTAGCTACAACGGACACCTAATGAATGAGCGCTTGTGCCTATAAAAGACTCATTCATGGATTGCATATGTGTGGCATTTTCCTGAGAATCATTCTTCACACAAGTTTCTCTGCTCTTACATACAGCTTAGTCTGTACGAGATCAGCTTGGGCTGATTCTCTTGAGCTGAAACTAATTGATTATTGTTTGTCATTTCATAGGGTTGTTTAGATATCTATAGGCTATCTTCATTCCGCAACAACCCTGTAATTCTTTGTATAGATTATTTCTTAATAAAGGATTACATTTGAAAAATAACAATCTGTGTTCAAGAATGTTTTACTGCTTTACTGTTTTAATGATTCCTGCACTTTACTTACTTACTTAATATTCCTTGTTTGAATCTTAAAACGTTTTGTGTTTAAAAGTTTGTAAAGATTGTGAAAAGTTTTATTCACCCCCCCTCTACAACTGTTCTGTGTTCAATATACTTTGGTATATTGATACACCATGGGACGTATCAAGTGGGTCAGGTGCTGGAGAAGCTAGTGGATCAGGTATTGATCCTGGAGATAGAGGGAAGGCTGCTGTTGATGTTCATGCAGACAGAGAGCCTTCTGTCCATTCTGATGATGAGTCTAGCAGTGACGGTGATGAGGATCCTTACAGATATCATGCATTCGTCAGAGTTGGATCCAAAATGGTTCCTGGATCTCCTGTAGTCATCAACGATGAAGAAGAGCAAGAGAGACTGATGAAGATTGGGTGCCAGAGCAGCCGTTGCTTAAAAGAAGTAGAATTGTCAGGGCACAAGAGACTTCTGCTGCTGCTGGTGGATCACAAAGTATGCCGGTTGTTGTTTCTGAGACTACACAGCCACAGTCACGACCACGAACAAGTGAAGAGACTAATGATGGTGATCTGCAGAGACAAATGAATGAAATGAGAGGTCTGATCACTCGTTTGGCTGATGATTTTAGGGTTGTTAGTGACAAGAACAAGTTTTTGGAAGACAAGTTGGGCAAGGCCGGGGCAGTGGTGTCCAATATGTATAAAAAGTATCAGGAACTTGATGGGAAGGTTATCAAGATGGCAGATGCACTAAAGCAGGGAGTCAAGATCTCTGAGGGGAAATTGCATGAGCTTATTGATAACTATCTGAAGGTTAGAGCTGAGAGAGACAACTTGGGTTGCAAGGGTGATGAGTTGGCTAAGGCAAGGCATGACGATGATCACAATGAAGATCCAGATGCTGCCAGAGCTACTCAGGAGCTAGGAGAAGGTTCTATTTTGAGAACAGAGACTCAAGGGGAGTCTAGCCAGGCTGGTGTTACTGGCAAGGCAGTTTCTGAAGCTCCACAGACTCAAGAACTGGTTGTCACAGAGTTGAAGATGGTAGTTGAGTCTGATGCACCTCAAACCAAACCCCTTACAGAAGATGTTGACATTGATCAATTAGAAAAGGGTAAGGGTTTGGTAGGGCAATCTGCTGTTGTTGCTCTTGAAACTGAAGATGCTAGTGCTCAGGATAGTGAGTCTACCAAAACCGACTCTACCAATAACACTTCTACCGAGTCAGATTTGCATCCTGCAATTGTTAAGAGACTGGAGAAGCGTGAGGGTTATGATCCAGAAGCTCATATGAGAGCTAGGGCAGAGATCGCGGATTATTATTATGATCCAGGATCTCTGAGGGATCAAGAGAAGAGACGGTTAGGTATTACTCATACTCCTTCAGAGTCAGAGTCAGATTCTGATTTTGAGACTGAGACTAAGAAGGAGTCGAGCAAGAGCAGAAGAAGAAGCAGAGGAAGTAGATTGATGACAAAGACAAGACAAAGACATCTATTTTAACGTCTAGAAGCTATTGCCAATGGGGAGTCTGTAAGTGCACGTCTATGGCAATAGCAGTCTAGATTGTTTGATGTCTTTATAATGTGATTGTCATTAATGAACTCGGTATTATTCATAGAATACTAGATTAAGTTTAAGTATTAAATGTGTAATTAATCTTCTAAGTGTGAATTGCGACCTCGCAATTCACAATAGGAATACGACCCCGTATTTGCAGGAACAAATACGAGGCTAGAGCATAATTACGACCTCGTAATTAGGTCGAGCTGGGCCTGAAATACGAGGCCAGTATGCTGAAGCCCGATCGGGTGTTTTCCTATAAATACCGAACCCTAACAGAGTTTAGGGTTGAACATTTGTCGAAATATCAAGCATATTGTGCAGGTTGTGAGTCCCTTCACTTGATGGTTTAACCCACAAGAGTAAAATACACAAGTAAATAAATCACTAGATTGGACTAGTATTACTTAAATATAAATGCAAGTTTATAAAGAAAGTAATACAAGACTTAAAGCAATAACAAAGTAAAGGTGGAACACAATGTAATTTTTCAAGTGTATTTTATTTATGATGTTAAATAAAATACAAGGTTGTGCGGAATCAAGATATTACAAATAAGTAAATATCTTAACAACCTTTGAATTACAAATGATCTATATTTGTTAAATATTCTTCAAGATCGAAATACTTAAAGTTGTGAAGTATTCCTGTTACGATCGAAGAGTATTTAGACAAATTCACCTAATTGCTAAAAAGTAAATTTAACAAGGAAATGACTTTGTATTTATAGGCAGATAAATTCTTAGTGAATTAATTATGCCAACAAATATGGTTGCATGCATTTAATGAACCGACAATGATTCATTAAATGCATTGGTTAAAGTACAAGGATAAAGTCATGTTGATGTGACTTATCATCCATCTAACCAACCACTTTTACACACGTGTATAGACAAGTGGAATGTCTCTTAGGAAGTGTGTAAAGGCAAAAGGTTAATTCCTCATAATCAGCGTGTAGAGTTGTAAAGTCTAGAACACTGATAATGCTCCAGTCGTAGATCTGGTAAGACTTCCAGTGGACTCCGCCTTTTGTCAGTCTTCTTTATTCTAACTTCAGTCTTTGACTTCAGTGAGAATATCTTCAGTAGAGTAGATCTGTTCTGGAGTGAAGTCCAGTGAGCTAATCTGGAGGAATCCAGATTTTCTATACAAGTAAATAGCTCACTGGTCTTCACATAATTTCTGGAAAATCTTCAATGGGACTCCAGTCGTCAAGTCTGGAGTAAATCCAGTCAATCTGGACCTAACAAATTCTCCCTATTTGTTTAGAAATTATGCAAGGGTTTTCAAGCTTCTATCTATACATTTTGTATGCTTGAAAAACCCTTAATTTTGACTAAGTCTAAAAAATTTAAGTAACTGGAAAACACTTTATAGATCATCAGTGTTCCAGTTTTCATCTTTTAGTTCTAAATAGACTTATTTTTATCACTTACTTTATGAATCAAAAATTGCAACTATATTTACAGCCATCAACAAAAATAAGTTACAACTTTGAGAAATAAATACAAGTACAAGTAAATGATATAGAGATTCAGGCTCTTCTCTTTGAATTCTGTCCAGGTGCATCTTCAGTAGCCTTTCTCTTTGGTGATGGAGAGGATGGTACAGATTCTGCTGGTCGAATACCAAGAACAACTTCAGTTTGTTGCTTCCTCCTCCAGACCTTTTCAATCCTTTTCAAAAATGCTTTAACATCTGGGGACATATCAGTCTTCCCTCTGAATGTTAAGGCAATCTCTTTTAGTTCAGTCCATCCAAATGACTGGACTGAAGTATTCTTCCTTTCATCAGTAAAGTTACCCTCTCTGGTCAACTTTACATGAAACTTGGTCAACTGCGCATGATCTTCAGCGAGTTTGATTTCAGCACCAATGATCCTTCTGGCATCATTTCTGAAAGTCATTCGTTCATCATACTTATCTTTCAATCTGGCAGCATGAACCAATGCATCAGTTTCCCTGGATGCCTTCCTTTGTTCAACTGCAGACTGGATTTCTTCACGATTAATTCTTTGTGAAGTATCCAGGGGGATAAAAGTGCTAAGATCAGCATCTCTGAGTGCCTTCATCTGTTTGGCAGTCAGTTTTGGCAAGCCCTTTATTTTGTTTCTGTATTCAATCTCCAGGGCTGCAGCTTTCTTTCTAATCTTTTTCTGGAGGTTCACCAGTTCCTCTTTTCTTTGTCTTATCAGTTCTACCACACTGATGCCATAAGTCACTGCATCATAAGTCTACTCTTCCAAAGAGTACCTGGAGCGGAGATAGACATCATCAAGTGTATCCAGACATTGATGAACTCTGGCATCTTCCTTCATCATTTTGTATACATCAATATGTATACCCAGTCTACCAGCATTGTAGGAGTCCAGAGTTCCCATATTTGCCATCTCCCTTTTGTGGGCCAGCAATTCTTCCCTTTGTCTTTTCTTGAAGATTTCAATCATAATACACTCCTGCTCCAGTCTCGTCGAAGCATCATCAGTGGTAGAAGGAAATTCTGATGAACCTTCAGCTGTTTCAATCTCTCCACCAGATATCACATGCTTCTTCTGTTTCACTGATTTTAAAGTAGTTGTGATATCTGGGAATGCTTCAAATTTTGGCTCACTGGCATCAGTACCAGCAGCTTCTTCTTCTTGTACATTGGCTTCAGTACCAATGTTTTCTTGTGCACTGGCATCAGTACCAGTCACTTGTCTTTCTGGCACAATGGAAGCAGTACCAAGTGCCTTTTTCAGATCTCTTACCTTGACAATTTCAGTTGCCACTGCTTCCTTCTTCTTCAGCATCACCAGATTTTTCCCCCTTGGAAGTATCTCAGTTTGAGACTGGAGATGATTCCATATCTGTTCAAGTGTATGGCGTTCAGATGACCAAATGTTACCTGCCACTGGAGTGGTGATGTTGACAGTCTGCCTGAGTTTAGATACTTCAGTTTTATTAAACTCGACTTCTTTAGGTAAGTCTTTTGGCAGTTCAGCTTGAATCATATCAGCCACTTTTGGCAACAACACATCTTGTAGAGTTCTGGTAACAGACCCAGAAATTTCTTCAGTTATTTCCTTCAACATGTCTCCCCTAAACCTTCGAATACAGGCTTCACTGATGTTGGTGATAACTGAAGTCTGGTCAAGTGTTGGCCTGCTCTCCAGACTGCTAATTCTGGTTCAACTTCTGAACTTGTTCTGTTAGACCTGCCAGTGGTTGAGCAACTTCAGTGTTCACTGCAGTCTTAATAGTTCTTACCAGCTTCTCCTCCAAACCCTGGATTGCCACTTTGATAGATTCGGTGTTACGATTGGTGGCCAGTACCAATTCATCAAGCTTCTCAAACACTATCTTCTCATTTCCAACAAATACATTCATTTCTGAAGCTAGGTTATTTGACAATAAAGATTTAAAGTCAGAAATAACCTGAGAAGATGATTGAAGTGATCTCTCCAGGTCCGCCACCTTACTTAAAAGGCCTTGGACCTCGGTTGAAGATGAAGTGGAGAGACCACCTGGAGGAGTAAGTTCAGAGACCATTCTGGTCGCCAAAGGAACTTGTGTCTGGACATGAGGAAAGTGCAATGGTTCTTCAAGTGGTGGTGGTTGAATTTGTGAAATTTGAATTGAAGGTGGATTGTAATGAAGGTGGTGGTGGTGGTACATTTATGATTCTGGTGATTGAATATTTTGTAATTCTGGAGGTGGTGTCATATCAGATGTTTGCTCCACCTCCATTTTTATATCAACGCCCAAAAAATTTAAATCTGTATCAATTTCATTACCTTCAGACATTGGGGAATCAATTTCATCCCAATCTGGAGCCGTCCTAACTGTCTGATCACCAGCCAGATTACCAACTTCAAGATTCAAATCAAGTTGAGTCTCCTGCTCAACATTCTAGACCTGCACATCAACTTGTGTAGCATCTTCCTGGTCAACAATGGGAGAACCATCTGCAGCCATTGTATCACTAGTAACTCTGGTTTCTTCACAAGATCCTTCAAATACTTGTTCCCTAGACACATCTCCAGTTTCTGTTCTACTGGAACCAATTGCTATACCCGCCAGTCTAAGACGTCTGCCACTTCTTGGGCGTCTGGCGGGTTCTGGTAGAACACTTTCTTGTTGTGGTTGATCTGGAGCCACTTGTGTTATTGGTTGTACAATTTCAGCATCAAGGGCTCCAGCAGGCTCTTCAATAACTTGAACCTCACCTGGAGCATCATCCAGATCAACCCTTTCAACATCTTCCCTTTCTTCTTCTTCCCTTTGAAAACTGAGCATTGTTTGAGGAATGTTTACCTCATTATCTGATGATTTCAACTGGGTGAGTTCACGCATATACTCACTTACTGAAAAATGAGTTGTTTCAAAATCGTATTGATCACCCAGAGCTCTTTTGAAGACGAGTGAAAGAAATCGAATGAATGGTACAAATTCTTTTTGACTATTTACTCTTATACGATCCACCAGATCGTCGAACAAAATCTGTGCAAAATCAACTCTATACCCAAACCATAGACAATATGCAATCTGGAGCTGCGTTTGATTTATCTGGTCAAGCCCTCCAGATCCACCGCCAAGACATTCAACCAAATGAGTGAAGAAAAATCTCCATGAGTCCGTCAGTTTACTCATGTAGATTGTGCCTTTTCTTTGCAACTGGCCATGCTCATCCAGGATATCTGAGTGACCCATCAGTCTGCATACATCCCTTAAATTTAGACCAGAGGGAAGTACAATGGGCAATTCATTTGACAGAAAAGTAATTCAAATCGAGAGTGGTTCGAAGTGAATCTACAGTCAGACGCAATGGTCTGGTGCCTTGTTTCAGTGTGTATGTTATTGCTTTTTCATTTTCAACATACACAGCTGTGTACCAAAATTCACATAAGTAATCATGGTACATCTTTCCTGGATTGAGGGTTAGGGCACCGTATAGAGGACAGGAAAGAAAGAAAGAGTTTATTCTCTAATGAGAGATTGAGCCTCATGGGTGGTGCCAGAAAGCTTTGCCATCCAATTATTCATATTGATTCGAATGGATTTAGCTTCCAAATTAATATACCCTGCTTTTTTCACATTTTCTACAGGGTCATATTCGGCAGCAAGGAGGTTCTTGTTAGAACTGATTTGTCTAGGTGCCATTGAATTGATGGGAAGGATGAAGATGAAATTAAGATTAGGGTTTATGAAGAATTGATGATTTGATGATGATTGGAATTGAATGCAAATGAGAATAAATGAATGAGGAAATAGAGTAAATGAAGAATTTAGAGTTTTGGGAGTAAATAATTTTTCGAGAAATGCAAATGAAAGTGAAAGTAAATATATTTATAGAGGAGAGAGAGGGTGGATTTCAAAAGGTTAATTTGAATTTTAAAAACTGTAATTTTGATCGGTTTTTGAAATCAGCATTTAATGCATCCCATCACACATAAATGTGTGACGATTGACAGCCCACTCACATCACTATACAACGGTTTTGACAGCCCACAAAAATAACCACTTGCACTTTTTATCTTCCCAATCTAAAAATATCCATCATTTAGTTTGAAACTGTCATGCCACGTAGGATAAACAGTAAATGTCTTTTCAAAAGTTTGCTTACGTGGCAAGCACTCATACCAAGTATTAAAATATTATGACTGACACACCATGACTCATTTCAGTGCATCTGGAGGTCGACTGGACACTCCAGTGTCACTGGTGGATTAGTCCAGTGAAGGTATGCACTGATGGTATACTGGAGGGACACTCCAGTAAATACCAATTTAAAAACCATACTAGTAACCTTAAACCTGCACGTCAACTAATACAGACAAATGAGAGGGACACATTTACAAGGTGACTGAAGTCACCTCAAACATGCACTTCAACCTATCCAAGTACCAGTGAGAGGGACATATTAACAAGGTACCAGTGACATTTTCCAGAAAATTCTTCCAGTGAGAAAATAAATTCCCCCTGAAATTAAATTATTTTAAGGACAGAAATATTTCATTGAGTCTTCCCCCTGGAATGTTGATCCATAAATCTATTAAATTAAAGATAGTACACAAAGGCGTTTAATATCTAAAGTTCATAGATTTATAAATCTTTAAATCAAGGATCCATGATAGTACACAAAGGCGTTCAATACCAAGGTTCCAGATTTAAGGGTTTAACATTCCCAACTCACCAACCAGATATTCAAATGTTTTAACATCCAGTGGTTTGGTAAAAATGTCAGCGAGTTGTTTGTCAGTGGGAATAAAATGGAGTTCAATGTTTCCTTTCACAATATTATCACGTATGAAATGATAACTGAGGTCAATGTGCTTTGTCTTTGAGTGCATGACTGGATTGTTTGAGATAGCAATGGCACTGGTATTATCACAAAAGATTGGGGTCTTTGAATATTTAATACCATAATCAAGCAACTGGTTCTTCATCCAGAGTATCTGAGCACAACAACTGGCTGCAGACACGTATTCAGCTTCAGCAGTGGATAGTGAAACTGAAGTTTGCTTCTTACTGGTCCAACTGACCAGTTTACCACCAAGGAAATGACATCCACCAGTAGTGGATTTCCTGTCTATCTTACAACCTGCATGATCTGAATCTGAATAACCCATTAGATCCAAGCCTGAACCTTTGGGATACCAAAGGCCCAAACTGGGGACACCCTTAAGGTATTTAAGTATGCGCTTTACAGCAAGCATATGAGATTCTTTTGGATTAGACTGATATCTGGCACATAAACATGTTGAAAACATAATATCTGGTCTACTGGCAGTTAAATATATCAGTGAACCAACCATGCCTCTATAGACAGTGATGTTCACTGGTTTTCCATCTGGATCTGAGTCCAGTGACAGTGGTGCAGAAATTGGAGTGGGTTTAGATGGTGAAGAGTTCATATCAAATTTCTTTAAAAGATCTCTAACATATTTCTCTTGATTAATAAAAATACCATCTCTGGTTTGTTTAATCTGGAGTCCTAGAAAGTATGTTAATTCACCCATCAAACTCATATCATATTCAGATGCCATTATTTTTGAAAATTTCTTGCACATGTTTTCATCAGTAGAACCAAAAATAATATCATCAACATAAATTTGTACCAGCAGAAGATTACCTTTTTCATGAAGAATAAATAAGGTATTGTCAATTGCACCTCTTTTAAAATTATGTTTCAATAAGTGTTTAGTCAGAGTATCATACCAGGCTCGTGGGGCTTGTCTGAGACCATAAAGTGCTTTGTCCAGACGATATACCCAGTGTGGATGCTTTTCATCAACGAAACCTGGTGGTTGCTTGACATAAACCTCTTCTTCCAGTTTGCCATTCAAAAATGCACTTTTTACGTCCATCTGATAGACCTTGAATTGATGATGAGCAGCGAATGCAAAGAAAATTATGATCGCTTCAAGTCTAGCCACTGGAGCAAATGATTCATCAAAATCAACATCTGACTGGCAGTATCCTTGTGCTACCAGTCTGGCCTTATTTCTGATTACGTGGCCATCTTCATCTACCTTGTTTCTGAAGACCCATCTAGTTCCAATTGGTTCTTTCTTACCAACTGGGAAAGGAACCAGGTACCAAACCTTGTTCCTTTCAAACTGGTGAAGCTCTTCTTGCATAGCTATCACCCAGCTTAGATCTTCCATAGCCTCGTCAATTTTCTTTGATTCAATTAAAGATAAGAAACTAACGTACAAACATTGTTCACTGGAGGCTCTTCTGGTCTGAACCCCTCTACTGGACTCACCTATGATCTGATCGATAGGATGTGCTTTTGTCCACCTAGAGTATTGACCAGGATTGTTATGAATAACAATATCAGTGCAAGAATTCAGTTGAGCTTCCTCTGAAGTTGCTTCAGGAGGAGGATCTTCCCAGACTATTTCAACGTCTTCATCAGAATCATTTAGATCATGATTTGCATCATGAAATTGTTCATTTAAAGGAATTTCTTGAATAACTGGTTCAGTTAGAAATTCTTTATTTGAATGCATTTCTTGAAGTTCCGGAAAGGATTCAACTGATACTGATACTGGGGGAGTAGTACGTACATCTGATCCAATAGTAAGTTCAGAGGGCAGTTTGAAACTTACTAAAGGATAGAAAGGAGTACTACTGGGAGATTTCTGAATCTGAATAGGTTCCAGATCAAAATATTGGAAATCTTCTGGAGAATCTTTATTGTAATTGATAGGATCAGATTCACAGAAGACAATTGGAGTTACTGGGGGAGTATCAAAGGTTGGCTTCTTATTGATTGCAGCATTTGATTCATCAAATTTGACATGTATTGACTCATGGACCTTCTTCAGTCTCTTGTTATAGACTCTGAAGGCCTTGCGAATGGCTGAATAACCTAAGAAATATCCTTCATCAGCTTTGGCATCGAATTTTCCTAGCTGACTGGAGTCGTTCAGGATGTACACTGGACATCCAAAAACGTGAAAATAACCAATATTTGGTTTTCTATTTCTTAATACTTCATAGGCTGTCTTCTTATGTCTTTTAATGTAAATAGACCTGTTCTGGGTGTAGCAAGCAGTAGCAATTGCTTCAGCCCAGAAACTGGTGGGAAGACCAGATTCAGCTAGCATACTCCTGGCAGCTTCTATCAGCGTACGATTCTTTCTTTCTACAACTCCATTTTGCTCTGGAGTTCTTGCTGAAGAGAAGTTCTGGGAGATGCCAGTGTCAGTACAGAATTTCTCCAGAGTGGCATTCTGGAATTCTGTTCCATTGTCACTTCTTAACTGACACACTTTTCGCTTGTGCTTGAGTTCAATCTGCTTGAATAAGAGTGATGATTTCAGCAGCAGCTTCATTCTTAGACCTTAGAAAGATCACCCAACAATATCTGGAGAATTCATCTACGATCACCAGGGTGTATCTTTTACCAGCACGTGTCTGAACATTCACTGGACCAAAGAGATCCATATGAAGCATATGAAGAGGTTCAGATATGCTGAAATGCTGTCTGGTCTTGAAACTGGTACGTTTCTGCTTACCCATCTCACATCCTGGACAGGGCCTTTCCTTTTTGAAGGAAACTGAAGGTATCCCATATGCGAGTTGTTTTCTAGACAACTTATTAATATTTTTGAAATTTAAATGGGATAACCTTTTGTGCCATAACCAGTTTGTGTCTTCATCAGCTTGAGTATAGAAACACTGCTCTGAATGAGATCTTTCCATATCCATCACATACATATTTCCTCTTCTGGGAGCAATCAACACTACCTTCCAGTCCTTGTTAAATACAATGCCATGAACAATATTGAACAAAACTTGATAGCCATCATCACACAGTTGGCTTACACTGATCAGGTTGTATTTCAAACCATTCACAAATGCAACTCGTCTGAATTTGACTTGTCCATTGTTCAGGACACCATATCCCTCAGTTTTTCCACAACCATCATTTCCAAAAGTAATGGAGGGTCCATCAGAAATTATGAACTCCTTCAGCAGGGTCTTACATCCAGTCATTGTCCTGCCAGCAGCACTGTCAAGATACCAGATATATTTCTTTCGATCGCCCTGCACATTCACCAGATTTATCAGTTAGATTTAGGAACCCATCGACTGATGGGTTCACTGGACCCTACCAGATAGGTCCCTGGAAGTTTCTGGTTAAGTTCACTTTCTTCTGTTACAGATTTCTCTGCAAAGATCATTGGAACTGATAGTTTGCTAACCTTTTTCTTTTTCTCAACTGGAGAGAAATGTTTTTCTTTCTTGAAAAAGGTTTTGTATTTTGTTTAGGGCCAGATGAAGTACCCTCAAAATTGTTCAATCTTGCATTACAACTTTGAAATTGACGAGTCAGTAGTTGAAACTGGCTCTCTAACCTTAACAAAATACATTCTCAGATGACACCTGAGCCTTTCCAGTTGACTGGACTATGCTTAGGTTTAGGGAGGCATTCTTTTTCTTTGGAACTGGAGGTTCCTTAGAAGCAGTGAGGCAAAGGTTTATTCAGATTGACCTTTTTAACCACGAGCAGTCATCTGGTGCTCCAGTTTTAACCTTTGGGGAATGAACTGGAAAAGTATTGGCCTTGGGAGTAACAGGCTCATCATATATGGTAATGGGCCTGACCTCCTCTGGTAAACGATCAATAACTGGTATCAAGGATGCAACATGAGTATTTCCATCTAAATATGCTCGTTTTTGAGAGGAAATTGATTTACTCCAGCATCATATGGCTTTCTGGTTTCTAGCCATGATTTAATAAGCTGTTTTTCTTTTTCTAAAATTATTTCCAAGTCATGTTTTTCTTGAACCAGTTGTTCAGTTACCAGAACTTGGGCTTGAAATGCCAGTTCAATATCTTGAAGTTCTTTTAATTTTGATTTTAAAATTGATATTTCAGAAAAATCTGTTTCTAGACCATATAAACTTTCAGATCTAACAGTTTCAACAAAAATTAAATCAGAATTAAGAGCTTCAGCAATGTCCAATTTCAATTCATGGTCAGTCTCAATATCATAATCACTGACCTTTTGATCACAATGTCCACCCATCTTCCAGATGTGACATCTTCCTTCACCAGATGCTCTTGATCTGCCAGAGCCATGTAACAGCAGTCTCTTTCCTCTTCTTCATCAACTGATGAATCATCAGAGGGAACCCACTTTTCTTCAGTTGTTGCAATCATGCATTTATTATTTTCCATTTGTTGAGACATGAGAGCAATTTGAGCCTTAAGTTTTTTGTATTTAGATTTGTAGCTATCATCAGGCTTTTTAATAGAAGAAAAAGGACCATCATAGTCTGGAGAGATACTGGTAGATTCTCCAGATTCCATAAGTTCAGACATCATCTTCTTCATAGAAAATACATTCTCAGAAGACATCAGTGCTGTACCTTGTGTTTCAGTATGACTGACCACACTGGAACTACCGGAGGCATGGTTAAAGGCATCCTTTTCAGCCTCAACTCTTTGTGCTTGATTTTCTTCAGTAAATTTAAAGGCACCATATAAGGTAGAAAGAGTGTGGGAATGCAAGAGTTTTCCTTGTCTCAAGACCAGAATCATGTGAGACCATTTGGTGGGTAAAATATCACAAAATTTCTCCAGAAGTATATCCTTGTCTTTATCAACCCCTAGTCCTCTTAACTGGTTAATAATACTCATAAATCTGGTGTAAGTACCAGTTAGAGACTCATTGGGGAGAGCAAAAAATGACTCATACTTCTTGTTTAAGGAGACTTTTCTGGTGACAACAGTGTCATCACCTCCTTCATACTGGTTCACTAGTTCATCCCACATGGTTTTAGCACTGGGAAAGAGAACTAGTGTAGGAATTAGGGTTTCTGGAACAGCCCCGAGGATCATGTTTTTGAGAAGGGTATCTAAATTTACCAATCTCCTCTCCTCTTCAGACCAATGTTCCTCCCTCTCTTCCCTTCCTCGTCTAGATCCAGTTGGATCAAGAAGAGCATTGAGAGGTGAAGTAGGAATATAAGGACCTTCATTTAAGATTTTTAACATATTCCTCTCAATACCAGTAATATGTAATATCATCCTAGCTTTCCACGTACCAAATTCATCACTGTTCCCACTGAATTTAGGAACAGGATTATTTGAGTAGTGCACATGCACGTGTGGTTGAGCAGGATTAGAAGGAGGTGGAGGATTTGTATTAACAGGTGGAGGATCATTATTTTGGTCATTCATTAACATTAGGTTCAGGACCAAGATCTTCTGTATTTAATGGGGTGGCCATCAAGAAAACAGATCTAGACTAGTTTGTTAGCCTTACTGCTCTGATACCAAATGTGAGTCCCTTCACTTGATGGTTTAACCCACAAGAGTAAAATACACAAGTAAATAAATCACTAGATTGGACTAGTATTACTTAAATATAAATGCAAGTTTATAAATAAAGTAATACAAGACTTAAAGCAATAAACAAGTAAAGGTGGAACACAATGTAATTTTTCAAGTGTATTTTATTTATGATGTTAAATAAAATACAAGGTTGTGCGGAATCAAGATATTACAAATAAGTAAATATCTTAACAACCTTTGAATTACAAATGATCTATATTTGTTAAATATTCTTCAAGATCGAAATACTTAAAGTTGTGAAGTATTCCTGTTACGATCAAGAGTATTTAGACAAATTCACCTAATTGCTAAAAAGTAAATTTAACAAGGAAATAACTTTGTATTTATAGGCAGATAAATTCTTAGTGAATTAATTATGCCAACAAATATGGTTGCATGCATTTAATGAACCGACAATGATTCATTAAATGCATTGGTTAAAGTACAAGGATAAAGTCATGTTGATGTGACTTGTCATTCTTCTAACCAACCACCTTTACACACATGTATAGACAAGTGAAATGTCTCTTAGGAAGTGTGAAAAGGCAAAAGGTCAATTCCTCGTAATCAGTGTCCAGAGTTGTAAAGTCTAGAACACTGATAATGCTCCAGTCGTAGATCTGGTAAGACTTCCAGTGGACTCCGCCTTTTGTCAGTCTTCTTTATTCTAACTTCAGTCTTTGACTTCAGTGAGAATATCTTCAGTAGAGTAGATCTGTTCTGGAGTGAAGTCCAGTGAGCTAATCTGGAGGAATCCAGATTTTCTATACAAGTAAATAGCTCACTGGTCTTCACATAATTTCTGGAAAATCTTCAATGGGACTCCAGTCGTCAAGTCTGGAGTAAGTCCAGTCAATCTGAACCTAACACAGGTTATAGTCGTCAATAGCTGTTCCGCTAGGCCTAGAGAAGATCTGCGAGGCAGCAGATAATCTGAAGGCTTGTTGTGAATCACCAAGTTATAGTGAGGATTCCGCACCTCAAGATAACTGTAGCAAGCTATTAACGATCCAGTTCAAGGGGACTTACATGGGGACCACAAGTACTATGAATAGGCATGATCAAATATTCCTTCTAACAACGAATAGAAGATCAATACGTGGTTGAATTGGATACCAAGAGAAGAAGGGTCTTCGCCTATAAAAGCCCCATTCCTTGACTGCATATGTGTAGCATTCTTGAGAATCAATCTTCACATAAGTTTTCTTTGCTCTTATACACAGCTTAGTCTGTATGAGATCAGCTTGGGCTGATTCTCTTGAGTAGAAACTTGTTGATTGTAATTTGTCATTTCAGCTGGTTGTTTAGATATCTGTAGGCTATCTTGTTTTCGCAACAACCCTGTAATTCTTTGTATAGATTATATCTTAATAAAGAGTTACTTTGAAAATTACAATTTGTGTTGAAGAATGTTTCTTTATTTTACTTGCTTTACTGTTTTATTGATTCCTGTTCTTTACTTACTTAATATATAAGCTGAGTCTTTAAAACGTTTATTTAAAAGTTTGTAAAGTTCGAGAAAAGTTGTATTCACCCCCCTCTACAACTATCCTGTGTACAATATACTCTGGTATATTGATACACCTTGGGACGTGTCAGTTGAATTCAGATCACATTGTGTGTTGACCAGTTTTTTAGTTTTCACGAAAATTTTTGTTTTCAAATGACCACAACCCATTTAATTTCTGACCTTGTTATTCCCAAAACAACTTAAATTACATGGCAACAAATAAAATCAAATAATAACACAAAGTGACAACTAAACAAAAAATTTAGGTGGATACTTTTCTTTAAAAAAAAAAAAACAATTCAAACCTTTTATGTTGCCATTATTATTAACATATATTGCAAAATAAATTTAAAAACCTACTTTGTTATATTATTAAAAATAACATAATTTTCAATTAAACACAACAAAAAAGTTCTAAAAAGTAAATTTTATAACACTTATGAACAAAATACATTTAAAAGAAGACACCTTATATAAATAGAAAGGTAAAATCAATGAATATATATGCAAAAAGAAATAGAGATTATTAAGTAAAAAAAAAAACTTAGCATTTAATAACAAAATCAATTAAAAAAATTTGCTGAAAAAATACAGATATTTGCTTGTAGCCCAAATCATATTAACTTGCATAAAAAAATGTCGTATAAACTTAAACTTGCAAAATCATAAAACTTAGAAATTTGTGGGGAAAAATTAACAAATCATATAATCTCCATTAATATGAAAATGTAAACCCCAATGAGTTAAAAAGCACAAAGTCAAAATCAAAGAAATATTTGATTGTTATTATAGAAAAAAAAGACATAATAATAATTATTGGTTTTGGAGTCAAGTTGCTCATACATTAACAAGATTTGAAGATGACAAACAATTCATGAAATACTTAAGTCTTTGGTTCTGGAGCTGAGTCAGCTTGGACTGATCCAAGCTGAGTCAGCCTGAACATCTTCAAGAGAAGATGGTATCTTTCAAGCTGCATCAAAAGAAGAACAAGCACTTGGTCTAAATCAAAGATGAAGAACAAGGATAGAAGATCAAGTTGATGGTTGGAAGTCAGCTTGATGTAGTTGTAACATCCCGAACTTTTATTTAACGTTTGACTAATGCCGTTAAGTCAATTTGGGGTGTCGTTAAGTCTTTACTTAATATTTGAATGTAAGTTATGTGTGGTTAACGTAGATAAAGTAGTTAGGTTTAAAAGCCTAAATTTTAATGACGAATAAAAGTGTGATTAATGTCGCTTAAAGGCTATGTAGTGCCTTTTAATGAAGGACTAATGTTGTATATGGTCAATAATGCAGTTTGTGACCAATAATGAAGGGTTTAGAAGTCCAGGGACTGATTTTGACATAGGTTGAAATCAAAAACGGGATTAAGGTTTGAAGGTGTAATTAGGGTGAATTGAGCAGCCATTTAAAAATAACTCATACACAAATTAATCCTTTCTTGAATCCTAAAGCAATTAATTAAGTATTGGATCAAACGATTTGGTGTTGTAAATTGATCAATCATCGAGTCAAGCAGGTAATCATTGATGTATTGATTGTATTTCAGATTTAGAGGTGGTTTAATTATGGGGCAAATCTGATTAGAAAGGAATTTAGCAAGTAATTAGGGCTTAAAAGGTGTTTTGGTTAATTAACATTCAAAATGGTGTTAAACGAGTCTTTAATCGATCAAGTTAATCAAGAGATGTTTATTTGTGTCAAAAACATGTTTGGAAAGAAGCCTTGATCGATCAAAATCTGGAAAATTGATGAAGTCAGTCGTTTTTGGGATTTCTGGACGAAAATATGAATTAATTCGTAACTGTGCCTAAGTTCGTCGGAACGAAGATAAAGTTCGTACGAAGATTAAGTTCGTAAGATTGATTTTTGAGTTATCTTCGTAAGACCAAAATTAAATTCATGAGAATCCATTTTCGTAAAGTAAAACGAACGAAGTTTAAGTTCGTACGAAGATTAACTTCGTTAGCTAAGTTCGTTTTCTGCTTAAGTTCGTAAGAACCAAACGAAGATAAGGTCTATCTTCGTAAGGTGTAATTCTGGAATTTTACGTAGTCAGTCTTAAGTTCGTACGAGGGTCCATTTAAGGTCCTAAATGACTTATACTTTATATGTTAATGTACGATAGGTGTCGGAGGTTACTGATAAGCATTATTAGCTACTTGTTGGTGCGCGTGTACTACTAACCAGGTAAGATACACTACTTTGACACGCTGAGGGATCAACTAAAAGCTGGTTTCAAATCGTAAACACTTCCATTCGGTACCTAATTATTGCATGTGGGCATATGGGTTACTTGGGAGGTATTATGGGTTATGCAGTTGACCATGAGACCTGAGATGCAGTCCCTATTGTAGTGTAATGCAATATTGCTTAATGTAATATGTAGTTATGCAGTTGATGTAGTTTAATGAAGTATCTTGATATGTATGATATATAGAAATGAAGTTGATGTGTGATATGCATGCTTGACTTGTACGCCTAGTTCACTAGACTTGCTAGGTTGGCTATGTCACTTGCACGTTTAAGGATCCAAACGTAATGAAGTTAAAGTGTGTGAATGTCTAGGAATGTGTGTTACCTAGACTATATGTGTGTGAATGTTTGGGAATGCAGGGACCCAATCTATATGTGTGAAATTGAGCTCATAAAACAGATGCAGTGAAAAGTGTTAAGCTTAACCCGTACTAGCCTTAGCCGGGCGAGTGCGTAGATGCAGTTGTTGCTTGGGTGGCTCCTCGCAACGTGGTCTCTATAACGCAGGGCGAGTAATACGAGGGGTTTGACCAACCTACATATACGGATTACTCAAGGATTGCTTGCCATTCCTTAACGACGTAAGATGAGTAGTCTTTTGACTAATCATCCAGTCGGGTGTGATGCAGGGCACACTTATATGCAGTTAACAAAGATACGTGTGACAATGTGTGAACTAATAATGCAGATAACGAAGATACGTGTGACAATGTGTGAACTAATGCAGGATAGGCACATTTAGGATGATTATCCTAATTGGGATGAAGTTGAAATGCAGTATATGTGTGAACGTGTGATGTGTGTTGTGCCTAATAAAACTTGTCTAATAATGAAGATTGTTTTAATTGGACAAATGCTTTTAAATTTAGTGTTATCTTACTTAGCTATTCTTATAGCTAACACTTGCTTCTTAATGTGGTTGTTCCCTCAGGTTTAGCTTGATGGAATCTAGATGCAGGACGTGTGAGCTTGGGTAGATGCAATGCAGGAGCCTTAGCTACCCTTAGACGATGCTTACTTTAGACATTCGTTACATTTCGTAGTTAATGTCGAACTTATGTAGTGATGTGTGAACGGTTGTTTTATGTTGGGCAACCGTTGGGTTTTCATTTGAACTATTGTTTGATATGGCATGTAACACCAAATAAATGCAGAAACCGAAATGTTTTTATCGGTTTTGACTTTTACAGTCTTTACTTCCGCAATTTAACACCGTTAGGTGAAAAGTTTTTTGAAAACCCATATTTTTAAACGACGGGTGTTACAAGTTGGTATCAGAGAATTGGTTTAAGTGAACCAAAATTCGACTTATGCCGTAGGATTTTGGACTTAGACCGACGAAGACCGTGTTAGGCTTAAGTAGGATGCCTAGCTTTGAGATGAAGTACTCTAGGACGGGTTGGGATTGAGTGAGAGTGTAGGATTAAGGCTATTTGATGTGTGTTTATTGATATGTGGATATGTGTTTTAGCCTTTATTCTTTCGTTTCTCGCTCCTCCGTCGCTAGTTATCCTATTGCTACGATAGAAGGTCCACGAGGTGATGTGCCATTTTCCAACTGAATTTGATAAGTGTGCGATGTAGTTTATGTGTGAAGTGTTGGAAATGAAGGAATGTTGGAGAAGTTGATGAAATGGTATTCCATTAATGTCCAACCCATGGGGTTCGTGACATGGATCGTAAAAGAAGTGAGATGCATATGTGTGAAGATGTTTGCGTGAATGTAGTTGGTGATGAGAAGGCGATACACAAATGCGGTAACGAACATGCGAGTGAAAGGATACAATTACAATTATGGTCCGGAACATAATTGCAAGCGTATCACGACACGAACGTGTTTGTATAGCCGTACTTGTGTTGACCGGTGTGCAAAGTAATGAAGTTGGAGAGGTTTCTATGTAGTGAACCTTTTAGTGTCGAAAATAAACATCGTATAACAACTTTAATGACGTTGATGTCTCGTGCGTGTAGAAGTATGTGAAGATCAATGAAAAGTTATAGCCGGTTAAACGTGTACGATGATTACGAAGTACATGAAGTTAAATGAAGTTTAAAAGTCGGTGGAGAGTGAAGTGATTGGTGGACGATGATGTTGAGTCTACTAGTTCATGGGAACATGGACTTGAACCTAACAAGTAGAGTTAATGCTGGATATTTGAAGGGTGATAAGTAGGTGATGCACAGAAGGGTTACCGGGCACACGTATGAAAGAATATAGTTACAATTCCGGTCGCGAACGTAATTGTAAATGTATCACGACATGTGTGTGTTTGTGAGACTGTGTCTGTAATGATCCAAATGAAGTGAAGATGACAATGGTGGAATCATTGAATGGTATCCCATTTAGCCATGTGAAGAGTAGATACGTACGAATGCAGTAAAGGAGGACGAAGTTGAGGCAAGTAAAGAAGTCAATTCTATGGTGAATTCAACCCTTAAACATGAAACTCATCCATTCCAAGAGCACTATGATATGATGTGAGGTTTTATTCGAGCTGCTAAATGTGAAAGTAGTGCTTGGGAATAAGATTGAAGGTTTGAGTTCGTATGGAATTCAATTAGAGGATGAAATTTGATGAAAGATGTGGCGCATACTTTGGATTATTTTGGGAATTACGACTCGTTTAGTTTTGATTTTGTTACGGGACGATGTGTGACAATTGAGACGAGTACCTACGGGGGAGATTCTTCCTTATTACATGAAAGTATAAGTGATGTTGATATCCTGTATTTGTACGGAGTCTTATGTATGACTGTTTCTTAAGATGAAGAGTTTTCCCTTAAGAAAGGAGTAAAAAGTATAATGATGGGAACATTTATAGCTTCCTAAAGCATATGAAGTAAAAGCTTTCAAGAGTATTTGATTTCGAAGTGATCCACTAATGCAAGGCAAAGATTATACTTCTAAAGTCGAGCCTACTCGTAGTTTTGAGACGTTTTTTTAAGGTTCTCGGTTTCGTTGCGATCGTGAGGTAGAGCCTTCAAGTGATGTATGTCTAGTGTTACTTTCGTGCAAATGCATCTTCCATTTTGGTTCTCCGTTATAGGAAGAAGTTATTGTTTCCGATTGTGGGATCTATTTATCTTATAAGATGGATTTACAATGTTGCTACCCGTTTTTGATAATGAAAGTTCCGATGAAGTTATGCATACGCTCATTATGACGACCCTATTGAGTTTCTGAAAATGCTTTATGATAACTAAAGTCCTCGTGAATGAAGTTAAGGGATCAAGTTGGAGTGTTCTCTAGATCGCTCAGTCGTCATGTTAAGTGATGACAATATTGCCTAGTCTAAGAATGATGTAGGACATCATATTTGTGTAGAGAGTGTGATTACGAATTTCAACGCGAAGAGGCTTAGTTTTAAATTCGTCAAAAGTGAGTAAAAGTTAAATGAGCAGCTGTCATGTTATGTTGAAAGGAGCAAAGTTTTATTTAATGGCTAAATCCGTGGTTGTGAGGCTATGGTGAGTGCTTGACTACGGCAAATCAGCTCAAGGTAATGTTCTTTGAGACAAGAATGTAGTAGAAATGAAGCATAGTCAGAAGAGGTGAGACGAACCATCATGAAGCAATACGTTTAAAAGTAAGATTTCTGTATCCGAAAACGAAATGACCAAAAGTGGTACTTAAGGAGACTTGTGAACCGTGGTGACATGCTCATTTGAATGTCGTCAGTAATGTGATAACATCTATTATGATACGAGGTGTAGGAAGATACTTGTCTTTTATCACGTTAGAGCCACAACAAAAGTAGTTTTCTTTAATTAACCTCTTAACTGGATTATCTTATGTGTGTTGGGTTTCCGAGTTATGCGGGAGGTTATGTGGGATTGTATGAAGGATGAAGTGGCTTACTATGAAATGATGACGTTTAAAGTAAAGTGGTTATATGTATATGGAGTATGTCGATTATAATATGCCGCCATGAAATGATTGTTGTGTGATGACTTAATGTGTGGGGCTTAGGTGTGGAGTATCTAGTTCACTAGATACATGAAGGAATTGTTATGAGCTGTGCACGTTAGTGGGATTAAACGTTAAAGTAGATGAAGGACTAGTTAGGTAATGTATATACCTAATGATTGCAGTAAAGTGTGAAATATGGGAAATCGTTCTAGCCTTAGTGCTAGTGCGTAAGACGTGGGAAATCGTGCTAGTTTGCCTGAAGGTACTGATGATTTAGTGGTATATAGCGATGCTTCTATTACGGGTTTGGGTTGTGTCTTAATGCAGAGAGACAAAGTGATTGCTTATGCTTCACGTCAGTTGAAGCCTCATGAGAGAATTACCCTACCCATGATCTTGAGCTAGCGGCGGTTGTGTTTGCATTGAAATTATGGAGACATTACTTATATGGTACTAAATGCACACTTTACACCGACCATAAGAGTTTACAACATATGTTTACTCAAAAGGAGATGAATGTGAGACAAAGAAGTGGATGGAATTACTTAAAGACTATGATTGTGAAATCAAATACCATCCGGGTAAAGCCAATGTAGTGGCGGATGCACTAAGTAGGAAAGTGCAAAGCTCTTCTTGTAAGTTGATGAGCATGCAAGTTCAGGCCAAGTCGGGTCTACTAGATCGAATTAAAGAAGCCCAAGAGATGGCATTAATGAAGGATAATATTGATAACGAGAGATTGGGAAGAAGAAACGACTTGTGATGGAGACTAATAGCCGTGGGTTTAAAACATACAAGGGTCGCATTTGGGTGCCACTGCTTGGTGGTAACCGAGAGTTGATCCTTGAAGAGGTCCATAGAAGTAGGTATTCGATGCATCCCGGTGTTACCAAAATGTATGCAGATTTGAAGCCGATTTATTGGTGGCCGGATATTAAAGGTGAAGTAGCTCATTTTGTAGCAAAGTGTTTGACGTGTGCAAGAGTGAAGACGGACCATAAAAAGCCGTATGGATTGTTGCATTTTTTTTTTTTTTTTTTTTTTTTTTTTTTTTTTTTTTTTTTTTTTTTTTTTTTTTTTTTTTTTTTTTTTTTTTTTTTTTTTTTTTTTTTTTTTTTTTTTTTTTTTTTTTTTTTTTTTTTTTTTTTTTTTTTTTTTTTTTTTTTTTTTTTTTTTTTTTTTTTTTTTTTTTTTTTTTTTTTTTTTTTTTTTTTTTTTTTTTTTTTTTTTTTTTTTTTTTTTTTTTTTTTTTTTTTTTTTTTTTTTTTTTTTTTTTTTTTTTTTTTTTTTTTTTTTTTTTTTTTTTTGTGTTGCATCAATTAGAAATTCCCGAGTGGAAATGGGATCGTATTACCATGGACTTTGTAACGAAGCTACCTAAAACGCCGAAAGGGAATGATATGATATGGGTGATTGTAGATAGATTGACGAAGAGTGCTCATTTTCTAGCTACCCGACAAGATGTGCCTTTAACGAAGATGGCAAAGATGTACATTGATGAAGTAGTTGCGAAACATGGAGTTCCTTTATCTATTGTTTCGGATCGAGACTCGAGGTTTGTGTCAAACTTTTGGAAGGGTCTTCAACGGGAGTTGGGTAGTAGAATAAATTTGAGTACCGCCTATCATCCCCAAACCGATGGGCAAAGTGAGAGAACCATTCAAACTTGGAGGATATGTTGAGAACGTGTGTACTTGAATACGGTGGAGCATGGGATGAACACTTGAAGTTGATTGAATTTGCTTATAATAATAGTCACCATGCAAGTATTGGGATGCCACCATTTGAAATGTTATATGGAAGGAAATGTAGGACTCCAAGTTGTTGGATGGAGCCCGGTGAAAGCAGTTGACCGGTCCCGAAATTATTGAAATTACCTCTGAAAAGGTTAATGTAGCTAAAGAAGCCTTACGTGTGGCAAGAGAAAGGCAGAAAACATATGCAGATAAGAAAAGGAGACCGATTGAGTTTAATGTTGGTGATTTAGTGATGCTGAAAGTATCACCTTGGAAAGGAGTTATCCGATTTGGAAAGAAGGGAAGTTGAGTCCACGTTTCATTGGACCTTTTAAAGTGGTGAAGCGCATTAAAGATGTGGCATATCAGTTGGAATTACCTCCAGAATTGGATGGAATTCACAACACCTTCCATGTATCCTACTTGAGGAAATGTTTAGCTGAGGAGTCGAGTGTGATTCCTATTAAAGACGTGAGTATTGACCCGATGAAGAGAATAGTAGACGAACCGGTAGCGATACTTGGAAGAAAGCAAAAGAAGTTACGCCGAAAAGTGATCGAACTTGTCTTGATAAAGTGGAAGCATAATCATGGAGAAAGCTTGACTTGGGAAACTGAAGCAGTAATGAAGGAGAAATATCCCGAGTTGTTTCTATCTGATGAGATTCCGGGGACGGAATCCTCTTAAGGGGGAGGTATTTGTAACATCCCGAACTTTTATTTAACGTTTGACTAATGCCGTTAAGTCAATTTGGGGTGTCGTTAAGTCTTTACTTAATATTTGAATGTAGTTATGTGTGGTTAACGTAGATAAAGTAGTTAGGTTTAAAAAGCCTAAATTTTAATGACGAATAAAAGTGTGATTAATGTCGCTTAAAGGCTATGTAGTGCCTTTTAATGAAGGACTAATGTTGTATATGGTCAATAATGCAGTTTGTGACCAATAATGAAGGGTTTAGAAGTCCAGGGACTGATTTTGACATAGGTTGAAATCAAAAAACGGGATTAAGGTTTGGAAGGGTGTAATTAGGGTGAATTGAGCAGCCTTTAACAAATAATAACTCATACACAAAGTCTCTAATCTTTTCTTGAATCCTAAAGCAATTAATCAAGTATTGGATCAAACGATTTGGTGTTGTAAATTGATCAATCATCGAGTCAAGCAGGTAATCATTGATGTATTGATTGTATTTCAGATTTAGAGGTGGTTTAATTATGGGGCAAATCTGATTAGAAAGGAATTTAGCAAGTAATTAGGGCTTAAAAGGTGTTTTGGTTAATTAACATTCAAAATGGTGTTAAACGAGTCTTTAATCGATCAAGTTAATCAAGAGATGTTTATTTTGTGTCAAAAACATGTTTGGGAAGAAGCCTTGATCGATCAAAATCTGGAAAATTGATGAAGTCAGTCGTTTTTGGGATTTCTGGACGAAAATATGAATTAATTCGTAACTGTGCCTAAGTTCGTCGGAACGAAGATAAAGTTCGTACGAAGATTAAGTTCGTAAGATTGATTTTTGAGTTATCTTCGTAAGACCAAATTAAATTCGTAAGAATCCATTTCGTAAAGTAGAACGAACGAAGTTTAAGTTCGTACGAAGATTAACTTCGTTAGCTAAGTTCGTACGAAGATTAAGTTCGTAAGAACCAAACGAAGATAAGGTCTATCTTCGTAAGGTGTATTCTGGAATTTTACGTAGACAGTCTTAAGTTCGTACAAGGGTCCATTTAAGGTCCTAAATGACTTATACTTTATATGTTAATGTACGATAGGTGTCGGAGGTTACTGATAAGCATTATTAGCTACTTGTTGGTGCGCGTGTACTACTACCAGGTAAGATACACTACTTTAACACGCTGAGGGATCAACTAAAAGCTGGTTTCAAATCGTAAACACTTCCATTCGGTACCTTATTATTGCATGTGGGCATATGGGTTACTTGGGAGGTATTATGGGTTATGCAGTTGACCATGAGACCTGAGATGCAGTCCCTATTGTAGTGTAATGCAGTATTGCTTAATGTAATATGTAGTTATGCAGTTGATGTAGTTTAATGAAGTATCTTGATATGTATGATATATAGAAATGAAGTTGAAGTGTGATATGCATGCCTGACTTGTACGCCTAGTTCACTAGACTTGCTAGGTTGCTATGTCACTTGCACGTTTAAGGATCCAAACGTAATGAAGTTAAAGTGTGTGAATGTCTAGGAATGTGTGTTACCTAGACTATATGTGTGTGAATGTTTGGGAATGCAGGGACCCAATCTATATGTGTGAAATTGGGCTCATAAAACAGATGCAGTGAAAAGTGTTAAGCTTAACCCGTACTAGCCTTAGCCGGGCGAGTGCGTAGATGCAGTTGTTGCTTGGGTGGCTCCTCGCAACGTGGTCTTTATAACGCAGGGCGAGTAATACGAGGGGTTCGACCAACCTCCACATTCGGATTACTCAAGGATTGGCTTGCCATTCCTTAACGACGTAAGATGAGTAGTCTTTTGACTAATCATCCAGTCGGGTGTGATGCAGGGCACACTTATATGCAGTTAACAAAGATACGTGTGACAATGTGTGAACTAATAATGCAGATAACGAAGATATGTGTGATAATGTGGGAATTAATGCAGGATAGGCACATTTAGGATGATTATCCTAATTGAGATGAAGTTGAAATGCAGTATATGTGTGAACGTGTGATGTGTGTTGTGCCTAATAAAACTTGTCTAATAATGAAGATTGTTTTAATTGGACAAATGCTTTTAAATTAAGTGTTATCTTACTTAGCTATTCTTATAGCTAACACTTGCTTCTTAATGTGGTTGTTCCCTCAGGTTTAGCTTGATGGAATCTAGATGCAGGACGTGTGAGCTTGGGTAGATGCAATGCAGGAGCCTTAGCTACCCTTAGACGATGCTTACTTTAGACATTCGTTACATTTCGTATTTAATGTCGAATTTATGTAGTGATGTGTGAACGGTTGTTTTATGTTGGGCAACCGTTGGGTTTTCATTTGAACTATTGTTTGATATGGCATGTAACACCAAATAAATGCAGAAACCGAAATGTTTTTATCGGTTTTGACTTTTACAGTCTTTACTTCCGCTAGTTAACACCGTTAGGTGAAAAGTTTTTGAAAACCCATATTTTTAAACGACGGGTGTTACAGCAGTCACCTTGGAAGGTACAAGTTCAGCCTGGAGTATTGCAAGTACTCCAGAGTTGTTATAACTTTGTATGTTCATCATACAACTGGATAAGCATCAGAAAGGACATTCTAGAAGTGCTAGTTGTTGATTGTAAACATTCTATGAGGTGTCCATTGTATTGTTGCTGCACGATCATTTTTGGTGAGTATATGGGGAACAAAAAGGACAATGTCACTATCACCAGGTACTGATCCTGCAGAGGCCATTAGATCAAGACGCGTGAAAAAAAAAATGGACGGCATCCAGGGCATGGTTGATGCCTCTATAAACCAACCTTAGAGTCTCAAGAATGTGTGCATCCATTATATTAACTCTCACAACGATTAAAGTTATTAGCTTAGTTTCGTGTTGTACTCAGCTTAAGCTAGTAGAGTTAATACACAAAGTTGTAACTTGCTATTCAACCAAGTAGTTAGATTTGTAGGCTAATTTGTTCCACAACTACTTGTAATTCTTTTTATTCATCAATAAAAGAATAAGTTGAAATCAGCTTGCACTTTGTTCTTGGACTGCACTTTACTTTACGGTCTTTATATTATGTTATTTACCTTTACTGTTTCATTGATTAATTAATTATCTCAAGCTGATTATGGACAAATACTTTAAGATAATTTATATTCCGCATTAAAAAGTATTTTGAGTTGTATTAAGTTTAAAAGTTGTATTCACCCCCCCCCCCCTCTACAACTCTTTGAGACATCTTAAATCCATCATGTTATCTCCTTTGGGACCTATCATATAATGTTATTCATGTTTGTAATTTATATGCAATGAAATGAACATCGTAACATAGATTTTATTTAGTCACTTGATCAATGAATTAATAATGAAAAATGAGAGATAGCATATGTATAAGATCAGAGAAAATTGAATATGAAAGTGATTAGTTATAAAGTTTTAATTATAAGCACATTAATACAATGACATTTGAAATTTTCAGATATGATGCTCTTTTTTAAGGTAAGATAAATTATCAATTTTAGATTCAATATTTCTTTTTCTCAAAGCTTTTCAATCAGAATGATGTTTTTTTAAGGTAAGCTATGTTACTTGGTTTTTGAATTTAGAATTTAAACTTTTACTTATTTTTTTTTTCAATAACTAAATCCACATCAACATTTTTACTTGGCAATAATAAATAAAATCAAATCAAATAATATATGAAAATGACAAGTAATCAAAAGTATTAGTTGTCAAATAAAGATTACAGCCACATTATCCCTAAACTATCCTCTCTTAGTGATATAAAGCGAAAAGACGTTAAGTTTTTTTTTATGATACGACAAACTTCCTATAATACCATTACTCTATTTATTTTACATTAATAGTCCTTTATTATAGCCATTGAGAGGTTATGAGACTAAACATATAAACGTTATTCATGTTTGTAATTTATATGCAATGAAATGAACATCGTAACATAGATTTTATTTAGTCACTTGATCAATGAATTAATAATGAAAAATGAGAGATAGCATATGTATAATCAGAGAAAATTGAATATGAAAGTGATTAGTTTTAAAGATTTAATTATAAACACATTAATACAATATAGATATGAATGACATTTAAAATTTCAGATATGCTGCCCTTTTTTAAGGTAAGATAAATTATCAATTTTAAATTCAATATTTTTTTCTCAAAGCTTTTCAAACAGTATGATGCTTTTTTTAAGGTAAGCTATGTTACTTGGTTTTTGAATTTAGAATTAAACTTTTACTTATTTTTTTAATAATTAAATCTAAATCAACATTTTTACTTAGCAATAATAAATAAATAAATCAAATAATATATGAAAATGACAAGTAAGCAAAAGTATTAGTTGTCAAACACTACTAGAAAATCTGGATATACCCACGGATTTTCCCGCGACGAAAAATCCGTGGGAAAATTTCCCACGGATTACCCACGATTTTGGGTTAAAATTAAAGAGTCAATACATCTTCATTTTCTTGCCACAGATTTCCCACGGAATACCCACAAATTTATATCCGTGGGAAAACAGTGGGAAATCCAAAGAAAATAAATAACAATTTCCCACGGATTACCCGCAAAACATGCCCTCGTGGGAAATCTGTGGGAAATTCGTGGGAAAGATTGTGTATATTCTGTGGATAATCCGTGGGAAATATTTCCCACAGATTACCCACCGATAAATTTAAGCCGTGGGAAATTTGTGGGAAACACTTCCCACAGATTACACACGGATGAATTACTTCCGTGGGTAATCCATGGCAAATACTTTGAAAAATGGTGTTGTGTTATCCGTGGGTAAATCGTGGGAAAGATTTCCCACAGATTACCCACAGATTAATTGAAGCCGTGAAAAATCAGTGGGAAACGTATCCCACAAATTACCCACAGATTCATAAATTCGAGAGAAATCCGTGGGAAATCCATAAGATGTATTTTGTTAAAATTGTTTTGGTTTATCCGTGAAAAATCCATGGGAATATTTTCTATAGATTTCCCACTTATTATTATATTTCAAGGGTAATCTATGGAAAATTTGTTGAAAATTCAAATAGTTAACATTTTGTTTAGTGTATATACTATATAAATAAATGGATGTAAATTGTATGTAAATATATGTATTTGACACTCAAACAAAGCATACATACACACTCAACAAATATATATATATATATATATATAATTACATAATTGAAATTGTTTTAGTTTATTGGTAGATATATATATATATATGGGGTGGGATAAATTGAGTCCAGGTCTTAATTTGAGTCCAAAGGGTCCATGTAACTTACACATGTGTAAGTTGTAACTTACACATGCGTAAGTCGTGGTGGCGGTGGTCGCCGTCGCCGGAAGATCATGGTGGTGGTCGGAGATGATGGTGGTGGTGGTGGTGATGGTGGTTGTATAACTTACACATGTGTAAGTTAACTTACACATGTGTAAGTCGTGGTGGCGGTGGTCGCCGTCGCCGGAGGATCATGGTGGTGGTCGGAGATGATGGTGGTGGTGGAGGAGGTGGTTGGATTTGAGGAGAGGGAAGAAAATCAATGGACCCTTTTGACTCAAATTAAGACCTGGACCCAATTTATCTTTTCCCTACACATACATATGTATGTATGTAACACTTTATTGTTTGGTCATGTTATGTAATATCCTATATGACATTTAATATCTACCAATAAACTAAAACAAGATTGTAGCCTCTATTGAATGACATGTGGTGCCGTCTTAAAACGACAAGTGTCCATTATATTTATTAAAAAACTAATTTAAATAATAATTAAAAAAATATGTATTAGTATCCATATATTATAATTGTTTCCTTATCTATATCATTCTCTAACTTCTTCATAAAGTTTCTTTCCTTATCTATCTAAGTTTCCTTTTTTTCATTAGTAATAAGAATAATACACGTATGATATTAATTCTTTGCAATGCCTTATATATACTATCCAGTTTTTCCATTAGAAAAATATTATTGATTTTTAAGGTTTCAAAGACGTAAAACAATAAATTTTGAAAATCAATTATTCTTAAGATCTCAAAGAGGTAATTATCGTACATATGATTGATATTAAATTATTATTGGTAGCCCAAAATTAATAAATATGATGGGATGTTTTGAAGAAATACTACATATGTGATCGATGATTTAAAATATTTACTGTTATTATTAATAGTAATGATTTTCTTGGTTTCTATTATTAGTACAGTATATTGATTTTAGATATTAGGTAAATTTGATGGAATTTAGGTTACTGTTATTTCCTATTTGATGATAAGTAATTCTGGTACACAAATACTGTTAAGATTATTATCTAGGTTATCAAAACGTAATAGTTTGATGATCATGTTGTCGGTAAGCAAACGATATGAAAATCCTTAGGTTGTATACAATGATGTTGTTTTTCACATCCTGAGTAATTTTTTACCTTATAAAGTTTTAAGTTATATATTTAATTTAGCTAAAAACTTATGATTAGATCTACTCCCTCCGTCCCATTTTAGTTGTCCACTGTTGACTTTCAAAGTCTTTTTGCTTCAACTTTGATCGTAAATAGTTTTGTTTGTACTATATAATATTTGATGAAAGTTATATCATTGAAAAGTTCGTTTAAAATCAACCTTGCTTGTTGTCTCATGTGGGCCTAATAGACCCAATATGTTTCTCAATAATTCATTTGGGCATAACGAGCCAAGTATGTGTATATGTTTTATTAGTTGTGCCAAAATATTTTCATCAATTGTATGAATGAGCCACATGGGTCATATGTGTCTGTCTTTCACTCGGTTGGGCCAACTGAGCTTTAAACCTCGCTTGTTATCTCATCTAGGCTAGATATACATGAAAGCAATATTTATATGTAAAACCCGCGATTTAGATTTGTTAACATTTTGTGGTTTAGATGCAATGCGACTAACAGAAGAAAACCCAAAAACATACAACACTCAAATCTACAAACTCACAAAACTTATACAAAAAAAATAAAAAATAATATCACAGACCCCCGTTTTATATCAAACTCCCAGTATATAGGGAATGCCACTTGCATGTTACACAAAACTTAAGAAAAAAAGACCACACGAACCATATTTTCATCATCATGACTTTAGATTAGATGATAACATTACCAATATTAAAAATAATATTAGATCTTGATGAATACTTTCTGATACATATCTCTCGCTATTAGGCTATCATTGGAAAGATCAAATGCATGTGATGAAAATTGTTCAAATATTATTTTCTTTAAATAAAATAAAAATCAATCGTAATATATATGATCAATCCGTACATTGTACGAATATTAAGACTAGTTATATATTTAAATATTGTTATAATCATATTTATGCTCTACATTTCATCAAAAATCTTTTAAAAAATCCCTCCACTTTTTGCGTAGTTATATGTCTAAATATTGTTATAATCATTTTTATGCTCTACATTTCATCAAAAACATTTTTAAAAAGTCCCTCCATTTTTTCTAAAAAAAATTGAAAAGACTTTCCACCCAAAACAAAATTAAAACCCCCTCTATTTTTCAACCCAAAAAAATTTAAAATCATTTTTATCTCACACTTCCACCCAACAAGAAAAAGAAGCATTCTCATCCTCCTCTTAGTCTCTCACCCTATCTTCTAGATTTAGAACTCGCCGGGAAAAAAAATCCACCCATCCTTTGCTACACAAACCGCCGCCGCCAGCCACCCCCTTTCCCTCTTCTATTGTTTTGATCTCGCCGGAAAAAAAGCCCTCTAAATACATCGTTCCCTTTGATCTATCGCCGGAAAAAACACCAACCCATCTTATTCTACAACCGCCGTTGGCCACCGGAACAAAACCCACCCACCCCCTCTGATATGAACCGCCGTCGGTGACCATCCCCTTTTCTTGTAAGTTTTTATTAATGTATTATTCAGTTAATTATTATTTGAATTTTTTTTATATGTATTGTTTTTCTTTTTATAAATAATATTAGTAGATTATTGTATGAAGGTCACTGCTTTGAGGTTTACTTCTGGCTCATCTTGGACACGACACGGTATGACTTCTTTTTTCTTTTTATTTCCTATCATGTATATTGCTCGGTGTATATATTGATAGCATTACAATTAATTGACTTCATTAGTTAATTCATACTTGGTGACATTCATTCGCTTTTTTACCATTCCAATTTAAATCAAGGTAAGGGAGAAGGCAGAGTACAGCAGAAGTGATAGGTGAGAAATAGCTTTAATCCGTGGGTTTAAGAGTTAACAAGGAGGGTATCATCTTGCTAGGATTCGATGTCGGCATTAGAGGTATACTAAACTCGTTCATGTATATTAATCATGTGTTCGTACTAGTCTCAGTTTGAGTTTTGTTAATCATGTGTGAGATTTCCATAGCTGAGAATAACATGTGACATTACTACTGTTACTGGTTACAAATCATGGCCTCGGGTTTAGACTAAACAAGAGATAAGTGTCATGCTCTATTCACAGTAGTTGATGAAATAGAGTTGAATTCACTTGTATTTTTAGACTAAACAACATTCCACTTAGTATCTTAAACTAGTTTATAAATCTCATTTATATAATCCTTACACATTTTGTTATTGTAGTTACTAATGGTGATTGTAATTTTTAACTAGCTCGTAACTTAACTTTTAACTAAAAATAGGATCGCTTTTTAATGAGTTTGGGTCGATATACATATATAGGGGTTGAGTATTGTAAAACAAGTATTAAAGTAAAACAAATAGGACAAGATCTTGACCCTTAGATCATGGTTAAATTGATGCACGAAGATTCACGAATCAATTGATGCACGATGATTTTCATGATGCACGGTGATTTTCAGTGAAGAAAAATCTATTGTTTTATTTGTTTTACTTTAATACTTGTTTTATTTTACCTAAAACCTACGTATATAAGTAACTTACTGATTTTTGTACACTCACTATAAACTTTTACTAGCTGTTTCGAGGTTGTAACAAGGATAGTTTTTAACAGCATCAATGACGTCCTTGATATCATTAGCATACAAACTTTTAAGTCAAGAGCTCTAATATTGCTTGAACTTGAAAGTGTGATTATTAGATGGTATATGTCTCGTGACCTTTATTTGCCCAGCTACATATTGGAAACTTCTAGCGAGTTTTACAAGCCAATTATTAGTTATTGATTGAGTTTCTATTTAAAATATTTTATAATCCATGGTTACATAATGTGTGATTTGTATTTCTGTTGCTGGCTAGATTAGGAACTTTGATGACACACTAATATATGAGATGTGGTGTCATATGGTTAGGTTTGTTTCTGCTCGATTGTTGTTTTTGGTATCGTTGCGCGCCGCTGCTACTTCAGCTACTTTATATGTGTATTCTTTATTTCACTTACTTAAACCTTTAGAACGCCTCGTTTGTGTAAATATAGGCCTTTCTAATATTGTTGTTTTAAACAGGTCTTGTTACTTCTGGTCGACAAGTCAACAAGCAACTATCTTTCTTTAAGAACAGGTTAGGCAATGGGTCAAACTAGTTGGGGTTAATATGAGTCAGCTTTATCACAATGTCAAACTAGGCATGGTCGGGTGGGGCTGATGCTCAAAACAGTTTTGTGTACAAAATTATACAAACCTGTTAGTAGCCAATAGTAATTCGTTTGTTCACCTTACCCAACCAATTTTCATTTCTTTACTCAATTTTAATGAAAGTAATTGACATAAATAGGTACAAGTGTTATCCCAAATTGTGGAAGAGATGCCAGAAAAACATGAGTTACGACAAAGGGAGATTGAATATATAAAAAACGGGAAGAAACGCAAAGAAAGGAGCTAGAACATTTGAAAGCAAAAAGTTAAGCGGAAACGGAAGAAATGAAAGTGACCGTCGACGCTATGATAAAGTTTTTCCCAATATGACGCCACTGTCCTAGATCTCAAAACGTACTCGTTAGTTTGAATGATTTTATGCAATTTAACTTTCAAATGACTTGTATGAATAATTTGCTGGTGAATGTACTTTTGTTTCTTAAATATTTGAATTATTATGCGATTTAATAATTTTAATATTATTTGAAATTTTTTGTGGTTGAATTGGCGTATTTTAGATTTTTGGATATACAGAAAAATGGAATAATAATAAAAACTATTTTTCATTAAAATATTGCATTCGTGGGAAATCTGTGGGAAAAAAAGAAAGCACATTCGTGGGAAATTTGTGGGAAAGAAAAAACCTATCCGTGGGAAATCCGTGGTAAACCATCGTCGGAAAATCTGTGGGAAACTACACCGTGGGAAATCTGTGGAAACAACATCCGTGGGAAATATGTGGGAAATTAAATCCGTGGGAAATCGTGGTAAACATCGTCGGAAAATCTGTGGGAAACTACACCGTGGGAAATCTGTGGAAACACCATCGTCGGAAAATCTGTGGGAAACTACACCGTGGGAAATCTGTGGAAACAACATCCGTGGGAAATATGTGGGAAATTAAATCCGTGGGAAATCGGTGTGAACATAAATCCGTGGGAAAATTTCCCACGATTTTTTTGCTCGTGGGAAAACCGTGGGAGATAATAATTGGCCGTGGGAAAATCCGTGGGAAAATGTTTCCCACGCCCCTTTTAACGTCGGCCCCACGGATTTGGCCGTGGGAATACGCCAGTTTTGTAGTAGTGAAACAAAGATTATAGCCACATTAGCCCTAAACTATTCTTTCTTAATTATAGACAGAAAGGACGTTATTTTTTTTTATGATACGACAAACTTCCTATAGTACCCTTATTCTCTTTATTTTACATTAATAGTCCTCTATTTAATTACAATAATGCCATTAGTTATTATAGTCATTGATCTATTGATTTAATGGTTAAGATTGTTTTAAAAGGGTTCTTAAAGGTTTTTATTTTCTTTTTGATTTCTTAATTCACTGTGAAATAAATCAAATCGTTTTTATATAGAATTGTTAGTACAAGTCATGCATAATTATTTTTACTATCATAGAATTAAATATAGTTGACAATTACTTGGATAATGTCACATGCATTATTTTTTCTTATATGTTTAAGAAAGCACATTGTAATTTTACAATTTTTCGTATATAAATGTTTTGTCAAGCAACGCTCGGGTGGCAAAACTCGTGTATATATATATAAAAGACGGCCAACGTTATGTCTCTGGGGCAACGCCCGGGAACGTAATTAGTTTAATGTTAAAATTGAACTCATAACATTAGTTTAATAATGTTAAACCAAACCGTCAATACGCAACCATCTTAATATACATAATCGAGTTCGCACTCCCGCATCACCTAACTCGATTAACTGAATATTAAGATCAACCATTCGATAAGTTAATCCAATACCACTACAGAAAATTTATATCAAATATCCAACATATATGATAATCAATAGAAAGAGTATGCAAATCCAAAATTCTATGGGTACTTTGGCCTTACGTTAGCAAACAAAACTTTTCAAGATCGAAATTTACAATGGCATGCATGTTTTAGCATGGACATTCATGTTCATCTTCTGCTGATGAGTTCTTTGAGTTGCTTTCTGGCATGTGGTTGTTCATTTTGCAACGACCTTATACAAATCATCGTAGACATGTTAGTTGAAACTAAAATGTGATAAGGTAAGGTTTATGTGAGAACTATATGAACATATGTAATTTTAAGCATAACTTATAGTTCATATGCGATCGAATATGTTCATATATAACCATTCCCATATGAACATCAAGTTATAATTTAGAAATTATAATAGTTTTTCAATTCAAATGGTTCTCACGTGAATATTTTCCAACTGTGATATATATATATAGAGAGAGAGGTTCTAAACTAAAATAAGTATAAAAGTAAAACAAATTAACAATAACTTTCTCCTCATTGAAAATCATTGTGCATCAAATATATATATAATATATATATTTATTGGGGTTGGGTATTGTAAAACAAGTATTAAAATAAAACAAATAAGACAAGATCTTGACCCTTAGATCATGGTTAAATTGATGCACGAAGATTCACGAAGCAATTGATGCACGATGAGTTTCATGATGCACGGTGATCTTCAGTGAAGAGAAACTTATTGTTTTATTTGTTTTACTTTAATACTTGTTTTATTTTACCTAAAACCTATATATATTTGTGATTCGTGAATTTTCGTGCATCAATTTTATCATGATCTAAGGGTCAAGATTTTGTCCTATTTGTTTTACTTTAATACTTGTTTTACAATAACCAACCCCTATATATATATATATAATTATAATATATATATTATATATATTTATAATAAATAGTGAAAAATTAAGTTAACAACCCAAAAATTACAAGAACATTTAAGAACTTTTTGAATCAAGCTTAATCATTGATTATTCTTTACATGATGAATATTTTTTAATTATTTGGGTGCACTATTGGTTTTTTGTAAGTGCACATCTATGTCAATAGCAGTCTAGATTGTTTGGGCTTATTTTGTAATATGTCTTTGTATTGTGATTGTCATTAATGAACTTGATATTATGCATAGAATACTAGATTAAGTTTAAGTATTAAGTGTATAATTAATCTGCTTAAGAGGAAATGCGACCTCGTAATTGCAGGGTCAATTACGAGGCAAGTATATGGGAATACGACCCCGTATTTGCAGGGACAAATACGAGGCCAATCACAATTACGACCTCGTAAAAGTGACGGGCTGGGCTGGATTTGCGAGGCTAACTCGCTGGAAGTCCAATCGGGTGTTTTCCTATAAATACCGAACCCTAACAGAGTTTAGGGTTGAACATTTGTCGAAATTTCTAGCATATAGTGCAGGTTAAGTCGTCAAAGCTTGTTCCGCTAGCCTGAAGAAGATCTGCGAGGCAGTAGATGATCTAGGGGCTTATTGTTGATCACCAGGTTATAGAGAGGGATTCCGCACCTCTGGATAACTAGAACAAGCTATTAACGATCCAACAAAAGGGATCCTACAAGTGGTATCAGAGCCTTTTGGTTTAATACCGGAAGGTTATAGCTTGTTGGTGATTGACAACATTGATTTAGGGTCGTTTAGACGTGATTCTTTCACGAGTTTACGACCAGAAATCTTCTTTGTGTCATATTTTGGTGTTTGCAGCCGTCGAAAGTGAGTTTTTGGCATTTAGGGTATCGAATTCAAGAGATCTAAGGGTTCAGTATCGTTTGCGACCTCGTGGGCTCGTATTACCTCATCCAGCTCTAATTACGACTTGGGTAGCTAATTACGATCTCGCTTGTTCAATTGAGACCTCGTATTTCGTTTGCGACTTCATGAGCTCTTTACGACCTCACCAGTTCAATTACAACCTCGAGTTCTAATTGCGACCTCGTATTCTCGACCTCGTAAACTTTTACGACGACGTTTATTTTTGAACAATTCGTGAACTTTGCTAGCTCGAAGAAAATGACGTGTCAATTACCCGCAAACTATCAAGCTTTACTGAATCAGTTGATTCTGATGGATCATGAAACCGGAAAGGCCAACTCATCACCCAAGTTGATAAGCCTTGATAGATATTTCAATTGGAAGGGCAGATTCGAGTCATATTGTAGACTTATGGATGTCCGTATGTGGATCTGCATTGTTAACGGATATGTACATCCATTGGTAACAAATGACAAGGATGCTCCAGGTTCGAGTGGTGGAAAAGCAGCTACGTATGAGCAAATGAATGTTGATCAAAAGAAAAACAACGAGGCTGAAAGTAAGGCTTCAGGATCACTCCGAATGGCTCTCCAAGGGGAATTCTTGCATCTGTTTGAAAAATATGACAGTGCAAAGGGCTTATGGGATGCACTCAAAGAGCATTGTGAAGGTGATGAAGATCTCAATAAGAGAAGAAAAGACTTGTTGAAGAAACAATACTATGTATTCACAAGTTTCAAGGATGAAACTCTTGATGAGACATTGATTCGTTACAGTCACCTGCTGGTTGAGCTTGCCTACTTTGGGTATATCCGGATCCAGAGGATGTTATCGAGAAGTTGTTGGAGTCTCTTCCAAGTAAATGGGAAGGATTTGTTACTTCAATCCAACAAAATCCCGAATTTAACAAGTGGACACTAGATCATATTATTCGAAAGCTAAGAGGTCAAGATATGAAACGAGAGTCGAAGGAAACAGGAAGCAGTGATTTTGTTCAGCGTCCTGAACTTTATCATAGCAAATCAAGCATTCCTTCTGCAAAATCTTCAAGTGGAGGGATCACTGCCTTCTACAGTGGAGATGATGAAAAGTTGAAGATGACTATGGATTCTGACAACAACTTGATGTATGTAACTTCTCCAGAATCAGTTATGGTTGTCCATAATGGGAATCAGAATAGTAGTTCTCCAAGCTCGGGTTACACAGGGATGCCGATGAGCATAAGATCTGCTGAGGGACATTTGGGCATGCTCGCTTCATTTGTGTCTGCTCATGAGAAGTTGATTGGAGGAAAACTGATTGATCCTGATCTGGTTAGGGAGGATTACAAGCAAGTTAATCCAGATGATCTGGAAGAAATGGATCTGAACTGGCAATTGGCTATGCTAACATTGAGAGTTCAACGATTCACTGATAGAACTGGAAGGAAGGTATAGACGGCAAGGTGGGGTTTGATAAAACTAAAGTGAAGTGTTTTAACTGTGATGGTTTTGGACATTTTGCACGTGATAGTCAGAGGCCAAGACGGGATAACAATTCAGCTACAGGTCGTCAGAACTTCAATCAGGGTGGTTCTATTACAGGTCAGAATTCAGGGCGTCAATATGCTAATACTGGGAATAGAAGCTCAGGAGAAACTGAAAAGTCAAGAGCTTTGGTTGTATAAAATGATGGTACATATAATTGGGGTTCAACTAGTACCGATGATCAGAATCATGCATTTATGGCTGAAATACAAGACTTTGATGGAGGGATGAACGATCTTGTTGATAATTCATTCGACTATACACTGTATGCCAGCACGGATGATCATGATAGTTTTCATCAGAAGGTAGAAGAGGAACCTGAGCCATCAAGACCAGTAAGAGCCAATATGAACGTCGAAGCCGAGACTGGCTTCATGGCACATCTGGAAGACATTGAACAAAAGGAACCACTAAGGAAAACTACCGGAATTTGGTTTGTCGATTGTGGATGTTCAAGACATATGACAGGTGACAAGAGACTATTGACAGAATTTACTCCTGTTAAAGGGTCTTATGTCAGTTTTGCCGGTCCCAAGGGCGGAAGTATTTCTGGTATTGGAAAGGTTGTCAATGGGAAGATTAAAATGGAGAATGTAAACTTTGTTGAGCAGCTGGAGCATAATCTGATGAGTGTTTCTCAAATATGTGACAAAGGGAATCCAGTTCATTTTACAGAAAGGGAAGCTCTAATCTTGAAACCAGCTTATGTCATTCCAAAGGAATGGATTTTGCTAAAGGCTCCAAGAAAGAAGGACATCTACGGACTTGAATTAGGCGTAATTGATTCAGTGGAGCCAGTTTATCTGCTCACCAAAGCTTCTATGGATGAATCTCTGCTATGGCATAGAAGAATGGGTCACATCCATTTCAGAAAAATGAATTATATTACAAGTAATGGATTGGTTCTTGGCGTTCCAAACAAGAGATTTATGGTGGAAGATAAATGTGTGTCGTGTCTTAAAGGAAAACAAACTAAGAAGCCACATAAGCCGAAGACTCAGAATTCTATTGCCTCTCCATTTCAGTTGCTACATATGGACTTATTCGGACCAGTAAATGTCAGAAGCATAGGGTATATGTACTACTGTCTAGTAGTTACTGATGATTACTCTAGATTCTCGTGGGTGTTCTTTTTGAGGACTAAGGATGAGACGTCTCAAATCCTTATGGAGTTCTTTGAAAGAATTGAAAACCAGTACAACACAAGAGTGAAGAGAATCAGAAGTGATAACGGAACAAAGTTCAAGAATTAGATTATGGAAGTCTACAGTCTGAGCAAGGGAATTGAGCATCAATTCAGTGCACCCTATGAACCTCAACAGAATGGAGTAGTAGAGAGGAAAAACAGAACATTGATAGAGACCGCCAGGACCATGCTAGCTGATTCAAGGCTTCCTACTATGTTTTGGGGGGGAGCAGTGAATACTGCGTGTCATGTGTTAAATAGGGTTTTAATTGTTAAAAGATTTAATAAGACACCTTACGAACTTTTAAACAATAGAAAACCGAATTTAACTGGGTTGGAACCTTTTGGAGTCCCATGCACGTTTTTAAAAGTCCGTGACCAACCCAAATTTGCCGAGAAGGCTGAAGAGGGAATTTTTCTTGGTTACATTCCGGGATCTCCAAATTGGAGGGTGTACAATATTAAGGCGGAAATAGTTGATGTTGGTTTCAATGTCATAATTTCTAGCTATAATCCCCCTGTACATCAAGGGTCTTCTATTCTGTTTAATTATGATGATGTTTTTACTTCCTTTAATGGTCCTATATCTTTTGGTGCAGGTAGTTCAGAGGTGAATGATGTAGTATTATTACGTAATCAGAATATTGGCACTGGTCAAGTTACTGAATCTTCTATGACTGAAGCATCAAAGGAGATTGAGGAATCAAGAAAGGATAAATTGTCTGAGCTTACGCCAATTTTGGGAAACGCCAGTGCAGATGGTTCATCAAAGGATTCTGAAGATACAAGTGCACAAGAATCAGAACCAGTTACTCCACTTCATCAAGGATCATCTGATAAAGGAGAAATAGGTTCAAATTTGGGTGTAAATCTTCAAGTTGATAAGGCTAGACAGCACAGAGTCAACAAGTATCATCCAGTTGAGGATATTATTGGTGAACCAAGTGCAAGGGTTAAGACAAGAGCTCAAATTAATAAGCTATCTGGTTTATTCGCAGAGATGAAAGAAATAGGTATAGTTGATGAATGTAAGTTAAGCTGCTTTGTATCTTAAGAAGAGCCAAGCAACATTCAAATGGCCTTAAAAGATCCATCCTGGGTTGAAGCAATGCAGCAGGAACTTTTTTAGTTTGATAAGCTCCAGGTATGGGAGCTCATTGATTTATCTCTAGGAGAGTATCCTTTCGGCACCAGATGGGTCTTTAGATGCAAAAAGGATGAAAAAGGTATTGTGACACGTAATAAAGCTCGGCTAGTTGTTCAAGGTTTTGCTCAACAGGAAGGGTTGGACTACACTGAGGTATTCGCACCAGTAGCTAGGCTAGAAGCTATTCGTCTATTTCTAGCATTTCTGCTTTCAAGGACATTAAGGTATATCAATTGGATGTCAAGAGTGCATTCTTATACGGTACTGTCCAGGAATTAGTGTATGTTACTCAACCGCCAGGGTTTGAAGATCCAGATCATCCTGATAGAGTCTATCGACTGAATAAGGCATTGTATGGATTACATCAAGCTCCTAGGGCATGGTACGACAAACTGTCGAAGCATCTTCTCGAGAATGGTTTTGAAAGAGGATTGATCGATAGTACGTTGTTTACAAAATGGAAGGGAGAGGATTTCCTAATTGTACAAGTTTATGTGGATGACATTATTTTTGGATCATCAGACGAAAAGATGTGCAAGGAATTTGAGCAGATTATGAAAGGGACTTTTGAGATGAGTGCTATGGGAGAAATGAATTTCTTTTTGGGTTTACTGGTTGAACAGAAAAAGGACGGATTCTTCATCCATCAGACGAAGTATGCACAAGATATTTTGAAACGATTTGGATTGGAAGATACTTCTCCGATGGATACTCCTATACAAAAGAACCATCAACTTGGGATGTTTTCTTTCAATGATCCAGAAGTTGATCCTACTCGTTATAGGGCCATGATAGGGTCATTGATGTATCTTACAGCATCAAGACCAGACATCATGTTTGCGGTTTGTTTGTGTGCACGTTATCAGTCCTGTCCCAGGGAAAGTCACATGAAAGCTGTTAAGCGAATTCTTCGCTACCTCAAAGGGCAACCAGTGTTGGGCCTTTGGTATTCGATTGGGGGAGACTTTGAGTTCGTGGCTTATACAGATGCTGACTATGGGGGCTGTAATTTTGATAGGAAATCAACTTCAGGTGGATGTCAGCTCTTAGGAGGGAGATTGGTTTCATGGCAATGTAAGAAGCAGACTTCTGTTGCTATCTCATCTTGCGAGGCAGAATACATGGCAGCTGGTGGATGTTGTTCACAGGTTCTATGGATTCAGCAACAACTGCGTGATTACGGTCAGAATTTTCTCTATACTCCTATTAAGATAGATAATGAATCCACCATATCCATTACCAATAATCCTGTTAAGCACAGTAGGACTAAGCACATAGACATAAGATTTCATTTTATACGTGATTGTGCTGAAAAGAAATTAATAGTCCTAGAAAAGGTGCCGAGTGACTTTAATTTAGCTGATCTATTCACTAAGGCTTTCGACCGAACTCGTTTCAAGTTGTTAGTCCAATTGATTGAAATGAGAAATCTATAGTGACAGTGTCTCTCAAAAGGAACTTTGTAAAATGAGTCAGTGTTTGTGTCGTTATGTATGTGTGTCATATAGTGTCAGAAAAACAAAAGAAAAATGAGAAAAATCAGAAAAGAAAAAGAAAGTAATAAACAGAGTAAAGTCATTGCATGAAGACGATTAGACGTGACGATACTTTAGATTTTAAGCCTACTTAATTGTACTTTAAATTGCTTTGTTCAGTGATACCATTATATGATGTATCGATAGGCACAAAGTACCAAGGTTTCCTTATAATTTGAACTTAAATGTATGCAATGTTCTTATGGGAAACATATTCAGATATATGGCTGAGACTGCCTGCTTTTCAAATGATTAGATCTGGTCCTTAAATCTTACGAAAGATCTAGCATTGTAATTATGTATATTTTGTCGTTTTATAGAAGATCTCGGGTACATACATGTGTGTGTATTGCTTTTCGAATGTATGTTTGTGACAAGATATGCAAGTATCTTATTAATCTTTTGAAAATTATGGAGCTAATGTGCCTTTGAGATTCGAACAAGTAAGTCCTTGGGGTGTCTTTGTATACCTAGCCTACCTAAAGCTTCCAACTTGGGATAGGTTGTCAGAAAGTTCGCTACACGGGTCTCATCGAAAGTCACGGGTTTTCATAAGCGCTTTTAAATGATGTCACAAATATGCAAGTACTTAGCATTATGCAATGTTGAGTATATTTCCATACGTAAGTCAAGTTAAGTCACTTTGTGTGTGAGGAATCACCGACCTGTCACCGCTGACTTGATTCTTAAAGATCGTCTCCCTGTAGTTACCAAATGTCTTAATCTTAGTGCTTGTGTCGATTGTGAGAGTATATCTGAATGTGGGTCACTTAAGTTCGCAAACTTGATTAAGTGGCATATTAGGCTACTCAGGTTACATGGTGACTGTCCTTGACCAGGGTATGTCGAAAGTGTCACAAACCAAAAGGAAACTGGAAGTACCGAGTGTTTAAGAGGATAAACATATTGGTAATCGTTTTTGGATCACTGTTCATAACTAATAATAAGAGAATTATTTCTCGCTTGTAGGCTTATGTAACATGGTAATCTGATCTAATCAGCACTAACTTTAGCTCTTGTAACTATTATATTCGTTTGTGTTTAATATGTGTGTGTGTGTTATGTTTTTCGTGAAGTGTCTTTATTTATTTTTGTTGTTGTTGTAAAAATAAAAAGTTCCTATTGCACAAGAGACAGAGTCAGAATAAAATCTAGTTTCCAAGAGGACTCAACTACGTTCTGTATGGAACACTGAATAAACGAGTATGGTAGTTAAGCAATAGTGTTGTGATCAAAAGCTAAAAGAAAGTGTGTTAAAATTAACAGAATATGGGTTTAAGGAAAAGAACACAGAGTTGTTGAATTTCAATAAACAGATATTAAGTTAAATGTGTATTTGCTTAAATCTTAGAAAGAAGATTTTCATAAAAATGAACACAGAGTTGTTCATAGTTTTGAATTTAATCTTTGAAAGAATTATTCTGTCTTAATCTTTGGAAAGAAGATTTTCAAAGATTGAACACATAGATGTTCATTGTTTTGAAACTGATCTTTGAAAAGACTTTTGTTTAAATCAAAAAGATTTGGAATCTCTGTTTCAGAGAAGAAAAGGTTATTCCATTTGATTTTGATAGACTATGTGCGAAGATTGAAAGTGCTAAACAGTGAATTATTTGCCTAAGTCATAGTTAATAATATACTATGTAGTATATTCATTTTATCTTGTTATTTTTATTCAATTATTCAGATTGTATATTATTACTTTGAGAAGATTTGATATTTGTTGAGATGTGCAGGACAAAGTACAAATGATTGTTTTTGTAGGTTGTGAAGCAAGATCTCACAATGGAAGTAAGAGGGACAAATACACAGAGTTGTATAGGTCATTTTTATGCAACAAAGATAAATACTAGTGTGATACGATAATCATAGAAGTATTTATAATTGTTATCTTAGTTAACCAAGTTGTATACTAGTATGATGAGACTATCATAAGAGTATTACATATGGTTTTTAATATTTGCATGAATAGTTTATGTAAGTAACATAAGAGTCTTTTCTCGGGAGCTTACCCTATGGTTTTTGTATGCAAAAGTATAAGTAATTAGGTTTCAGTTAGATGTCTTTACAGTGTTAAAGTCATGAGAATTTTAGAAACGGAATTTATATAAATTTGCATACTGAAGTAGATATAAATAGAAGACCTTAGAATAGGTTATCCATAGATATCCGTAGAATGATAAGACCGAAATCTTAAGATTCTAGATTTTTGATAAGTTGACAAGTAAACTGGTAGTTTATAGGTCATGATGTTAAAACAATGAGACAGTGTTCTCAAGGTTGTTAATTGATTTGTAGTTCTAGACTAAGATAAGGTCATACAGGTTTATGACTTATAATAGTAAAGAATAACAAAATTGGAGAAGAAAATGAAAAATGTAGTTCTAGATTAAGTCATTGCTGAGTATAGTGATGAAATAATTAAGAATGACATTATTATTTTTATCTCGTTGCGTTTTTAAGCTTATGTGTGCAGGTATAAGCACATTAAGCTGTACTTTACATGTTTTGTCTGAAGATGTTGAGCATAATCAGAAGAAACATTCAAAGTTATGAAGATAAAGAGACTTTGATAGTATTGCTATGGAAACAGGGTCCATGTTCCTGAAGTTTGTGATTCAAGTTTCAAAGTTTCTGGTTTTCATGGAAGTCAACTAGTTCAGGATTGATTGTTGGAAATTTTACCTCTCTATCATATGCCGGTTAGACAAGGCGAGCAGGGACTCGAGATATGTTTAATTCGGAGGGATTTATCGTTGAGGGGGAGAACTACAACAAGCTATGGTGCATTAGTTGGTTATCATGACGATACAGAGAGTTTGAAGTTTGCTTTTCAAATCTGAAGTTTCAGAAGATCGAGTTTCGGGTATGGCAATTACATTTGTTGTCTCGAAATTATTGTTGTTTTCAGGGTATTTACAGAGAAGTT
>CM067167.1:91546037-91561087 GCA_034093135.1 Erigeron breviscapus
TGTGGCCAGTAGTATAATCAGGTGAACAAAATCAAAGAATTATCGTTTTTTTTGTATATGCTGGGCTGCTGATTCTAATGGGCCGCTATTGGACTACTGATACTTCTGTTATCTTACAGGTTAAAAGATGAATAAATAAGCACAGTTATAAAATAACAAAAAGAAAATATGGACTAGTTCAGAAGAATACTAATCAAATTGTCGAAATTAGGGCACGGCTGAAGGCGGTTCAAGATCGCCAAAAGAACTATGCCGACCGTAGACGGAAACCACTTGAGTTTCAAGTGGGAGACAAAGTCATGTTGGAAGTGTCACCTTGGAAAGGCACTGCACGTTTTGGCGTACGAGGGAAACTTAGTCCTCGTTATATCGGACCATTCGAAATTGTTCAAAGAATTGGTTCCGTGGCTTACAAGCTCGATTTACCTAAGGAGCTAGAACACGTTCATCACACATTTCACATTTCGAATCTTAAGAAATGTCTGACTGATGAGACTTTAGTCGTACCTGTCGGAGAGCTGCAAGTGACTGACTCTCTTCAATTCGTTGAAGAACCTGTTGAAATTTTAGACCAACAGCTCAAACAACTTAGACGCAGTCGTATCAAATTGGTCAAAGTTCGTTGGAACTCAAAACATGGTCCCGACTTGACTTGGGAACGTGAAGACTATATGAGGGATAAGTATCCTCATCTTTTTACTAAGCAAGACTTGATTTCGGGACGAAATCCTTAGAAGTCGGGGATGCTGTGACAACTCGTAATTAATTAACAACGAGTTAGTCTTAATCTTGTTTAAGATTAGTCATTATCATAATCTCGTCGAATTTAGACTGTCATTTGACGTGGAACTTATTAGACTTTTGGACTTTTGACTTAGTCAAATTAGACGTATCTTGATGACGTAGACTATTAGCTATTTAGACGAATGCCGAGTCTTAAAAATAACTTTAAATAAATATTTAAATGTTATGTCTTGTACACAGTAAATAGACTGTCTAAACTTAATATTTCTAAAGTTACTTTGACTAAACTTTATTGACTTGTCCTAACTAAGATGAGACGAGGAAAAATACCTTTACTTTACTTTTTGACCTTTAGGTCAAACGGTATTTAATCGTAAGCATTTTACCGAATTAAGGGTATCAAAATATCTCAAAAAGGGCCACATGGGCTGGTTTTTGTTTTTGTGGCAGGGAGTAAAACACCCCCCCCTTTTCCCTCCTTTTTCTTTTACCTGGTCGACACACACATAGAAACACACACACAAACTTTCTAAATTTCAATCTAAAGGGTTTTAGCAAGGAGAAATCAAAGGAGAATTCAAAGGGGATAATCATATTTCAATAATAATTAGGGTTTTGGCAAGAATCATAATCATCATCTTCATATTTCTTCTTATTTCTCAAGAACACCATTTGGTAAGTAACTTTCTCAAACTTTGATTTGGTTTAAATTCAATTAAGGGTTGTTTTCAGTTTTGATTATGGAAATGGGAAGCCTTTAAATTAGATTTGAAATTAGGGTTTTGATGATAAATGGATATTTTGGCTTAGAATTTGGTTTTGATATCAAAATGATTGAAATGGCGAAATGGTTGGCGAAATGGTATGTTTCCAGGTCTATTGCACTTGTTGAAACTTGTTTTAATGAAAGGAATTTAGTCGAAAAACGATTAGGGCTTCTCTGCATGTTTGCACCTGCTGGTGCTGGCTGCAGAATGAGGCCACTGCGGCGCAGTGGCATGGAATTGGTCCCACTGCGGCGCAGTGGCTAGGGCTGGTTGTGCATTTTTAGCTCACTGCGGCGCAGTGAGCTTGGCATTTTTAGCTCACTGCGGCGCAGTGTCAATTCTCGGCCCTTTTGTTCATTTAGCCCACTGCGGCGCAGTGAGCATAGTTCTGGCTCACTGCGGCGCAGTCATATATTATCTTTGTCAGACTTCGGTCTGTACAGTCATATATTATCTTTGTCAGACTTCGGTCTGTACAGTCATATATTATCTTTGTCAGACTTCGGTCTGTACAGTCATATATTATCTTTGTCAGACTTCGGTCTGTACAGTCATATATTATCTTTGTCAGACTTCGGTCTGTACAGTCATATATTATCTTTGTCAGACTTCGGTCTGTACAGTCATATATTATCTTTGTCAGACTTCGGTCTGTACAGTCATATATTATCTTTGTCAGACTTCGGTCTGTACAGTCATATATTATCTTTGTCAGACTTCGGTCTGTACAGTCATATATTATCTTTGTCAGACTTCGGTCTGTACAGTCATATATTATCTTTGTCAGACTTCGGTCTGTACAGTCATATATTATCTTTGTCAGACTTCGGTCTGTACAGTCATATATTATCTTTGTCAGACTTCGGTCTGTACAGTCATATATTATCTTTGTCAGACTTCGGTCTGTACAGTCATATATTATCTTTGTCAGACTTCGGTCTGTACAGTCATATATTATCTTTGTCAGACTTCGGTCTGTACAGTCATATATTATCTTTGTCAGACTTCGGTCTGTACAGTCATATATTATCTTTGTCAGACTTCGGTCTGTACAGTCATATATTATCTTTGTCAGACTTCGGTCTGTACAGTCATATATTATCTTTGTCAGACTTCGGTCTGTACAGTCATATATTATCTTTGTCAGACTTCGGTCTGTACAGTCATATATTATCTTTGTCAGACTTCGGTCTGTACAGTCATATATTATCTTTGTCAGACTTCGGTCTGTACAGTCATATATTATCTTTGTCAGACTTCGGTCTGTACAGTCATATATTATCTTTGTCAGACTTCGGTCTGTACAGTCATATATTATCTTTGTCAGACTTCGGTCTGTACAGTCATATATTATCTTTGTCAGACTTCGGTCTGTACAGTCATATATTATCTTTGTCAGACTTCGGTCTGTACAGTCATATATTATCTTTGTCAGACTTCGGTCTGTACAGTCATATATTATCTTTGTCAGACTTCGGTCTGTACAGTCATATATTATCTTTGTCAGACTTCGGTCTGTACAGTCATATATTATCTTTGTCAGACTTCGGTCTGTACAGTCATATATTATCTTTGTCAGACTTCGGTCTGTACAGTCATATATTATCTTTGTCAGACTTCGGTCTGTACAGTCATATATTATCTTTGTCAGACTTCGGTCTGTACAGTCATATATTATCTTTGTCAGACTTCGGTCTGTACAGTCATATATTATCTTTGTCAGACTTCGGTCTGTACAGTCATATATTATCTTTGTCAGACTTCGGTCTGTACAGTCATATATTATCTTTGTCAGACTTCGGTCTGTACAGTCATATATTATCTTTGTCAGACTTCGGTCTGTACAGTCATATATTATCTTTGTCAGACTTCGGTCTGTACAGTCATATATTATCTTTGTCAGACTTCGGTCTGTACAGTCATATATTATCTTTGTCAGACTTCGGTCTGTACAGTCATATATTATCTTTGTCAGACTTCGGTCTGTACAGTCATATATTATCTTTGTCAGACTTCGGTCTGTACAGTCATATATTATCTTTGTCAGACTTCGGTCTGTACAGTCATATATTATCTTTGTCAGACTTCGGTCTGTACAGTCATATATTATCTTTGTCAGACTTCGGTCTGTACAGTCATATATTATCTTTGTCAGACTTCGGTCTGTACAGTCATATATTATCTTTGTCAGACTTCGGTCTGTACAGTCATATATTATCTTTGTCAGACTTCGGTCTGTACAGTCATATATTATCTTTGTCAGACTTCGGTCTGTACAGTCATATATTATCTTTGTCAGACTTCGGTCTGTACAGTCATATATTATCTTTGTCAGACTTCGGTCTGTACAGTCATATATTATCTTTGTCAGACTTCGGTCTGTACAGTCATATATTATCTTTGTCAGACTTCGGTCTGTACAGTCATATATTATCTTTGTCAGACTTCGGTCTGTACAGTCTTAATATCTTTGTCGGACTTCGGTCTGTACAGTCTTAATATCTTTGTCGGACTTCGGTCTGTACAGTCAGCATATAATTGTCGGACTTCGGTCTGTACAGTCATATATTATCTTTGTCAGACTTCGGTCTGTACAGTCATATATTATCTTTGTCAGACTTCGGTCTGTACAGTCATATATTATCTTTGTCAGACTTCGGTCTGTACAGTCATATATTATCTTTGTCAGACTTCGGTCTGTACAGTCAGCATATAATTGTCGGACTTCGGTCTGTACAGTCATATATTATCTTTGTCAGACTTCGGTCTGTACAGTCATATATAATTGTCGGACTTCGGTCTGTACAGTCATATATTATCTTTGTCAGACTTCGGTCTGTACAGTCATATATTATCTTTGTCAGACTTCGGTCTGTACAGTCATATATTATCTTTGTCAGACTTCGGTCTGTACAGTCAGCATATAATTGTCGGACTTCGGTCTGTACAGTCATATATTATCTTTGTCAGACTTCGGTCTGTACAGTCATATATTATCTTTGTCAGACTTCGGTCTGTACAGTCATATATTATCTTTGTCAGACTTCGGTCTGTACAGTCATATATTATCTTTGTCAGACTTCGGTCTGTACAGTCAGCATATAATTGTCGGACTTCGGTCTGTACAGTCATATATTATCTTTGTCAGACTTCGGTCTGTACAGTCATATATTATCTTTGTCAGACTTCGGTCTGTACAGTCATATATTATCTTTGTCAGACTTCGGTCTGTACAGTCATATATTATCTTTGTCAGACTTCGGTCTGTACAGTCATATATTATCTTTGTCAGACTTCGGTCTGTACAGTCTTAATATCTTTGTCGGACTTCGGTCTGTACAGTCAGCATATAATTGTCGGACTTCGGTCTGTACAGTCATGTCTTATAATTACGTGTAATGGTATTATCACAAGGGCGACAAAACTATTGTCAATATGCCGTAAGCGTGGTGGGTACGCCGATGGTACACCCTATATATAAGCGTTGAAAGTATGTTGGAAGTAGAAGCCTAAGTGTTTTAGTCTCATTGCCGGATATCTTAGTGTTTTGGTTAAATTGTCGGATGTTGTATTCTGACTGTCATATGCTGTCATCAGATCTAGATATACTGATTGACGTGATATAAGATGAGTTCAGATTTGATATACTGACTATCTTGTTATAAATTGTGATATAAGAGTTGTCAGATCTAGATATACTGACAGTCTTGTATAAAAGGTCGGATCTAGATATACCGACTGTTTTTGAAATAAAAGTATTGTTAGATGTTGTATTCTAACTGCCTGGTCTTTTATAACTATAGGTCATTGTGTTGTATCAATGACGAATAAACATTTGGTCAAACACACTGTAAACTCACCAACTATTTCGATAGTTGATCCTCTCAAATTTCATGCTTTTCAGGTGACCATCAGTAAGTCTTGGAATCGTCTTTGGCATTATAGGGCCAGTCTTTTGACTTTGGACGTACAATTAGCATCAGACATTGAGGACTCTCATGCTTTTGGCTTTAATTGTATTTGACTGTCCAATTTATTGAACTTGTATTCTGTGGGCCCAGTTCCAAATGAGGATGACTTGTATCCGTATTTTGGGGTCCACACTTTGAACGATTGTACTTGTATTGACTTGTATTGGTATAAATGGATGTAATCTCTATTAACCTTCTGATTAGTATGCAATTCTTTGTTAACCCTGTATTTCCGCTACAACGGGGTGTGACACATACTGCTAGTTATATATGCCTAGTAAATTAGATACCAAAATGTGCTAAACATGGACTTGTATCAGAATGTCATACTGTCATACACCATTTTTTGCAAAATTAGATAACAAAATTAGATACCAAAAATAAATACCAAAATTACATGCCAAAATATCAGAATTGTGACATACATGCATACTGATATTTAAATATAAATAGAAGAAAATTATATACCAAAATTTGCCAAACATGGCATAATAGCACATTGTCATAGATAACATAGGTTCCAGTTTAACACATTACATAACCAAATGTAGCAAAAGAGAACACATAAAGCCCAAATTGTAGCAACATACAATAAAAAGTGTTAATATTACATGACCAGAAGGAATGAAACCAAATTAAACTTGTTATGTCTTGGTGCTTTTGAGATAGCATCTTTTTGTTCCACCTGGACTTGAAATCAGCCTGCTTTTACTTGCCCTTACACTGACACCTTCTTGAGTTGCCCTGCCCACACTTGCACTTGCTTGACTTGTGCCAGCAGCACCACCTGCACTTGCTTGTCTTGTACCTCCATCACCACCTGCACCTGTTTGACTTGGACAACCAGCAGCAGCTGCACTTGCTTGACTTGGACAACCAGCACCACCTGCAGCTTGTCTTGGTTGGCTTGACTGACTTGGGGTTGGATTTGGAGCATTTGAATTGCCTTGACTGGAACCAACATTTTTGCAAGACCTCTTGTTGTGCCCCATCTTGCCACAGTTTTTGCATACAACTGACCTAAGTTTCCTAGACAATTTACCATTGTTTGACATTTGAATCTCCTCTGCAGTCTTTCTTCTTTTCTTCCTAGGTCTACCAACTGGTGTGTGGTATTTTGGTGGAATGATGAGTGTCAAGTGGTCAGGAGCTTTGGCCCACATGTATTTATTGGACCATCTTCCAAAATTGTCCCCTTATCCTTTGTTTTTTCTTTCTTTTTTGACCTAGTGGACTGACTAGGCCCAACTACATTATCTGTCTTTGTTTTTTTCTTCTTTGGCCCATCTTTTGGCCCAACTGCTTCATTATTAATTGGCCTGGCTCCTGCATCAATATTAGATGGCCCAACTTTTACAATAGGATCAAAAACTGGCATCTTGCCTTCACATACTACTCTGACCCTCTCTTTATCATTCTTCACAATTTTTAATTCCCTTCTTGTCTCTATTGCATGTGCCTTTACCATATCCTTAACCTCCTTGGCAGTCCCAAAAGTTTGAGACAAATGAAACCCAGTTTTTGAGATTACAGAATCCCCACTTCTCTTCTCCTTAGACATTATTTTCAACAATCTATTCCTACTCTTATTCACATCATCTTCTGGGTCAGAACCACTTTCAAACTCATCATTGTGTAATACATCAACCTCTGGATCCTCATCACTATCTTGAAAATGCTCCTGTGTACCAACATTCCCACCCAAAAACTCCACATCTGCATCAACATGCAGTTGAAACTGTCTCATATCAACTTCCACATCCTCTATCTCATTCTCCTCATCTACAATGTAGTCACTATCTTCACTGTCATCACCCTCTTCATCCTCATCATCCTCTTTCTCATTTTCATGACCCTTACCATCATCACTCTCATTTTCACCACTACTACTGTTAGTTATATCCTCTTGTACAACTGCCTTATCCTTTTCATTCACACATGCATTGACATTCACATTAGCTTTCACAATTGTTAAGTTTTGTTGACTACTAGGGGTTAAAACAGGTTCCTCATGCCAATCAAGCAATAACTTTCTATAAGTGCCACTATTATTCTTTGGTCTAGTCTTAGGTTTTTTAGATGATGTAGCTGTATCATCATCTGGTATCTCTTCTATCACAACATTTGTTTTTCTTGGCAAGAAATAACCAACTAAATTTGTCATGCCATGTTCAATGTAAACACTTATAAGGTTGGCCTTCTCTACATAATTAGACAACTCATGGACATCTTGGTCACTGACTAGGGGGTGTAAGCCATCATCTAATGAATGCCCAGGTTTCAGAAAGTGATAGAACATTACCTGACCTTCAACATATCCTAGATCCATCATAATTGAGTCCAACTCAAGAACTGAAAACTTATCGATATTGATACAGTCAGCATGGTCAATCTTGCCTCTTTCATAAGTCATCCCTGGCCATTCAGTGAAAAAACCTCCATGGTGCACCTTGAAGGAGAACAATCCAGCATAAGAATCTACAATGTATAAGAAATATGTTAATATAAACCCTAAAAATTCATAAAATCAAAACCCTAAAATTTATTTACTTGTTAAAAAACCATAAAAATTCATAAAATATAAACCCTAAAAGTAATAATACTCACGATACATAGTATCCAGATCCCATAAGTGATCTTCACCATGTACACGAATAGTATATAACGGGCATGTCATTTTCTTATTGCAGATTTATTGATTGATCATCGGTTTTAGGGATTGAGAGGGATTATTTTCGTATATTTTGAGGATTATGAATGATTTTGGGGAAAAAGGGATTTCGATATATATATAAAAGAAAGAGAAACGGAGACAGTGGGGGTGGCAAATTACTGGAGTACCCCTCACGTGGGGGGTTTAACGGAGACCACTTGACGGTCAAATAGTCAAAGGACCGAACATGATCCTTATCCACCTATAAAGGACTGTCCTTGAGGTTTTGAATTTTAAAGGACGAAAGGTGACTATTTAGGTAAACCACATGGACGATTTATGTCATTAACTCTAACTATAATTATATTAATGTACATGACCCCTCTGTGGCTGTGTGTCCGGCAATCGTTTTTTCAAGCCACCCCGGCAACCACCACCAACCATTATTTATCATCTTTATTGTGTTGGTAAGATTCTTAATTATACTTTTTAAGTGTATGAGAAATTTGTTTTTTAAGGTGTGTTTGAATGTGCTTTTACAATGTGATTTTATGCTTTCAAATACATGGGATATATATTGATTATAAATAGATGATAGTTACGTTATATAATAGTTTGGATCAAGAATGAATATAAGGTTAGACTAACTTCAACTTTAGGTGACTTAACAGTTTCGTCCAAGATGATAGTTAGGTGATTTTATGCTTTCGAAAATGTTTTCATAACCGGACCGGAAGGCGAACCGGTCTCCTTACTGGTCACTGGTCGGATCGGTTGGATCGGTTGAACCGGATTACAGAACCGGGTAACATTTTAAGTCTAATAAAAATATACTACATATAAAAAATTATAATATAAATATAAATACATCAAAACCCCGATGTGAAGTAAACTCAAGCAACGTATTGCAACTCCGACAAAGATATCGCACCTCTCTCATGTGAGTCAACCCCGATTGAACTAGACTCCGGCAGAGATCACCGACAATGTGTTGCAACTCCGGCAGAGATTACCCGCAATGTGTTCCAGGCAGAGGTTATGAGTAACGTGGTGCAATTCAGTGGACATCACCGCAATTTAGAATCTCTTTTTAGCCCAAGTCAACCAAAAGTCAACAACCGGTTCGACTGGTTCACTGGTTCGACCGCCGGTTCCCGGTTCGACCACTGGTTCGAGTGCACAACCGTTTTTACATCAAAACCGGACCGTTAAGCTCACCGGTTCCCGGCCCGACCGGTCCAACCCCGATTCCCGGATCAACCGGGCGGTCCTATGCATGCTCGGTCCAACACCCTAAACCGGACTGCTATAGCTGCCGGGTCGCGGCCCGATCGGTCCAGCCGGCCGATCCGGTCCGGTTGTGAAAACACTGCCGGTAACAAAAACAATAATAATACAAAGTGAATAATTAATATTGGGCTATTTGTTTGAAAAGTCACTCAACTAGTTCAAAATATCTTTTTTGGGTCCAAACAAAAAAGTTCTCTATTGTGAGGAACAAAACCGGCTAAAACGTCTTTTAAGGGTCCATGAACAAGTTACCGGTCACTTTGCTCTATTTTTCATTTGGTATTTAATAAAAGAGAAAATATCACAAATGGTCCCTGTGGTTTGTCATATTCGCATTTTGCCCCCTGTGCTTTTTTTTCGTTGCAACTGGTCCCTGCCTTTTTCGTTTTCGTTGCCAGAAGCCCCTGACACTAACTTCTGTTAAATTTGGCCGTTAAATGCCTCATGTGCAATGCACATGAGGGTATATTAGTCTTTTGGAGTTTATCCTTTCCCTCATCTCTATCAATCTTCAATCATCTTCATAATCATCATCAAAAATCCAGATCATCATCATAATCTCAGATCACATCACCCAAAATTTTAACTTTTAATAATCCAAATTCAACCTAATAATTCTATACAAAACAATAATTGGAAAATCACAAGATTGAGTTGTATGTATACCACAAGCCCAACAAATTATATACAAATCACAATTGGAAAAATCGGTCTTGTTCACCACGTATAATACTCGGTACAAGTTTGTAGATTCCCAAATATAACACAAAAAACTCATTTCATCCAATGATCCAAAGCATGTAACTAACACATAAAACCTCTATCTTTCTTAATCCCATCATCACCCAGCCATCGCACCCATCAAAAGAAAAAGGAAAGAAAATGTGCCGCTGCCACCAATAGCCGGAACTGGCAACCCGGATCCACCACAATCGCTAGAATGAAACATCGATTTATTGTGATTGAGTATGATGAAACGAATGAATCAAGAAGGGTTCACTCACTTCTGTTTGCTGAAGAAACACAAATCTAAAAAAATAGAACCACAGTATATACTAGTCGGTGACTCTCTGATCTATATACGAAAGAAAAAGAGAGAAAGAAGAACATAAGAGGCTTTTTCCGGCGGATGGGTTTTCCTGTGGCCGGCGACGGAGACGGCTTGAAGCAAAGCCGTTGTCTGCATATGATTTTGTCCCCTTCCAGTTGATTTCATGTATGTCTTTTTTTAACATTTGTTTTCACTTTATATTTATTTATTTATCTGTAACTTAAAAAGTTGTTAAAAAGATTTCACAAAGTGCGAATCTAATAATAATTATATGAAATATGATGGGGGTGTATTGGCAGAAACAAGTGTAATGTGGGAAATGGGTTTGTGAATATGACATCACCGAAGGCTACATGGAGGTTGTATAAGGCATTTCACTATCAAAATTGGGAGGTTTTTAACTCTAAGAAATATGCGAAGTTTCTTATGCTAGATTGCATGTTGGTTTGCTTTTTTCAGTTCACATTATTATTATTATATTGTTTATTATTATTTTTTGAACATTTTATTATTATTATTATTTAGGATGTATGATTATGATGTAAGTCCCAACTCGTTAGATGGTACTACTGAAGACACCTCTATGTCGATGGTGGAGTTACTTTGCAATATATGCACTGAACTGGAGACGACCAGTTGCAGTGTGTATATACCAAGTTCTAGATAGATTACTTATATAAATGACAATAAGTAAAGAACAATGCAATAATACAAATAACTTGTAAGATAACTTGATGAGACAATATGTATTTTTCAAAGTGTAATTTATTTATTGATATTAAACAAATTACAAGGTTGATGCGGAACCAAGATAATACACGAATGTAAATATTTTAGTCCAGATTTAGTCCTTATTTAGGTTTGTTAAGAAAACTTGTTTTGCTGGTCTCGCTCCAGACCCGACTACTGGAGCCTCACTGAAGATCTGACCAGAAAACATATTCTACTGGACCTACTCCAGACTTGGAATCTGGAGTCCCTCTGAAGATTTGTTCAGAAATAATTGAAGACTAGTGAGCATTTACTTGTACAGGTAATCTGGAGCATTCTCCAGATTAGCTCACTGAAGACTTCACCCCAGTCCAGATCTATTCTACTGAAGACATTCTGACTGAAGTCAAAGACTGAAGTCTGAAGGAAGAAGACTTAACAAATGGCGGAGTCCACTGGAAAGTCTTACCAGATCTGCACACTGGAGGATTGTTAGTGTTCTAGATCCTGCAAATCTGAACACTAATATCGAGGATTGACTTTAGCCTTTAACACACTTTCCAAAGAACAATCCACTTGTTCTTTAACAAAGTATACGTGTGTTAAGGTGGTTGGATATAAGGATACACTTGCACTTGATGTGACTTTATCCTTATTCTTATCTAATGCATTTAATGTTCTTGTCGGATCATTAAATGTATCCAACCATATTTGTACGGCACAAATTCACTGGTGAATTTGTTGCCTATAAATACTAAGTCATTCCTTGAACAAAATTACTTTTTAGCATACACCTTGCAAGAAAGTGAATTTGTCTAAAATACTCTCGATCTTAAACAGGGATACTTCACAACTTTAAGTATCTCGATCCTAAAGAGCTATTTGACAATATAGATCATTTGTAATCATAGGTTGTTAGGATACTCACTTAATCGTGTTATCTTGATTCCGCAACAACCTTGTATTTTATTTAAACATCAATAAATGAAATACCCATGAAACATACATAATGGTCCACTTTATTTGTTTATTGCTTTAAGTCTTGTATTACTTTGTTTATATATCTTGCATCTTTATTTACAAGTAATACTAGTCCAATTCTAGTGATTATTAGACTTGTTGTATTTTACACTTTCTATTGGTTAACCATCTCGTAATTTAAGGGACTCACATTTGGTATCAGAGCAGAAGGCTAATCATTGCCTAGATCTGTTCTTGATGGCTAACCAAGAAAATACACAAGGTTTTAGTCTTGGTCCCGATCCTAATGTAAATATGCATGATCAAAATGAACCACAAAACGTTAATAACACTAATCCTCCACCTCCTCCTCCTACTCCTGCTTCTCCACACGTGCATGTGCACTACTCGAATAATCCTGTTCCTAAATTCAGTGGGAACAGTGATGAATTTAGTACGTGGAAGGCTAGGATGGTTTTGCATGTCACTGGTATTGAGAGGAACATGATGAAGATCTTAAACGAAGGTCCTTATGTACCTACATCACCTCTCAATCCACTTCTTGATCCTTCTGGATCTAGAAGGGGAAGGGAAAAAAGGGAGGAACATTGGTCTGAAGAGGAGAGGAGATTGGTGAATCTAGACACCCTCCTTAAAAACATGATCCTCGGGGCTGTTCCAGAAACCCTCATTCCCACACTAGTTCTTTTTCCTAGTGCCAAAACCATGTGGGATGAGCTTCTAACCAACATGAAGGAGGAGATGACACCATTGTCACCAGAAAGGTCTCCTTAAACAAGAGGTATGAGTCATTTTTTGCTCAACCTAACGAGTCTCTCACTGGTACTTACACCAGATTTATGAGTATCATAAACCAATTGAGAGGTCTTGGGGTTGAGAAGGACAAGGATATACTTCTGGAGAAATTTTGTGACATTCTACCCACCAAATGGTCTCACATGATACTTGTTTACGACAAGGTAAAACTCTGCACACACACACTCTCTCAACTCTATATGGAGCCTTCAGGTACACTGAAGAAAATCAAGCTCAGAGAGTGGTTGCAGAACAAGATGCTTTTAACCATGCCTCCAGTACTCCTAAAGTGGTTAGTTATTCTGAACCACCAAGTACAGCACTGATATCTTCTGAGAATGTATTTTCTATGAAGAAGATGGTGTCCGAACTTATGGATTCTGGAGAGTCCAGTCAAATCTCTCCAGACTGTTGTGATGAAACTGAAGATGATGATCTTATTGCAATGATTGCTAAAACGTTTAACCGTTTCAAAGCAAGAGCAAATAAGCCATCTGGACAATTTGCATCCAGTTCTTCCACTGACAGACCAATTTGACATGCTTTAAGTGTGGCAAAAAGGGTCATTTCATGAAAGAGTGCAGGTCCAACCAGTTTGCATCCAAGCCTGGTCCATTCTCTTCTATAATAAGCCTGATGATAGCTATAAATTGAAATATAAAAAGCTTAAGGCCCAATTGCTCTCATGGCACAACAAATGGAAACAAATAATAAGTGCATGATTGCTACAACTGAAGAGAAGTGGGTTCCTTCTGATGACTCATCTGTTGATGAAGAAGAAGAAAGAGATTGCTGTTACATGGCTCTGGAAGCTGATGAGCACCTGGTGAAGGAAGATGTCACATCTGGACGATGGGTGGACATTGTTATTAAAAAGGTTAGTGATTATGATAATGCAACTGACCAAGAACTAAAATTGGACATTGCTGAAGCTTTAAATTCTGATTTGATTTTTGTAGAAACTGTTAGATCTGATTGTGTAAATGGTCTAGAAACAGATTCTTCTGAAATAAATGCTTTAAAATCAAAAATAAAAGAGCTTCAAGACATTGAACTGGCATTTCAAGCCCAGGTTCTGGTAACTGAACAATTGATTCAAGAAAAGCAAGATCTTGAGATCATTCTAGAGAAAGAAAAACTGGTAATAAAGTCATGGCTAGAAACCAAAAAGCCATATGATGCTTCAGTTAAACAATTTCCAGCTCAAAAACGTGCATATTTAGATGGAAATACTAATGTTGCATCATTAATACCAGTAATCGATCGATTACCAGAGGTGTTAAGGCCCACAACTGTTTATGATATGCCTGAAACACCCAAGACCAATTTAGACCCAGCTCAATCCCCAGAGGTTAAGACTGGAGCTGTCCAGATGACTGCTCCAGTTAAAAAGGTGAAGCAGAATAGACCTTTACCTCAGACCAATCCCTTACCAAAGCCTTTGACTGAAAAGGCTAAGGTATCATCTGAAGAAAATATTTTGTCCAGGATAGAGAGCCAGATTCAAATTCTGACTCGTCAATCACAAAGTTTTAATGCAAGATTAAACTTTCTTGAGGGTACTACATCTGGCCCTAGACAAAATACAAAACCTTTTTCAAAGAAAGACAAATTTATTTCTCCAGTTGAGAAAAAATGAAAAGGTTTTAAAACCATCAACCCCAGTGGTCTTCTCTTCTAAGACCACTATTGAACAAAGTGAACTAGACCAGATTGCCCCAGGGACCTATAAGGGCGGGTCCAGTGAACCCATCAGTCGATGGGTTCCCAAATCTAACTGATCAATATCTGGTGTGTTGTAGGGCGATCGAAAGAAGCTTATCTGGTATCTTGACAGTGCAGCTGGCAGACGATGACCGGATGTAAGACCCTACTGGAGGAGTTCACCATTTCTGATGGACCCTCCATCACGTTGGAAATGATGGTTGTGGGAAGACTGAGGGATATGGTGTTCTGAACAATGGACAAGTCAAGTTTACACGAGTTGCATTTGTGAATGGTTTGAAATATAACTTGATCAGTGTAAGTCAACTGTGTGACGATGGCTATCAAGTATTATTCAATGTTGCTCAGGGCATCGTATTCAA
>CM067167.1:91562087-91627087 GCA_034093135.1 Erigeron breviscapus
TTATTTTCAAAAAAAAAAGCCCCAAAGGGCTTATAAAAAAAAGCTCATAGAAAAGTTTTAAAACAAAAAACCCCCTAACTCCTAACCATTAAAATTACTCAAATACCCTCAAAATCTTCTGTCATGTTCGATGCCCACTTTGTTCAACACCACAAGTTGCATAAATAAACATGATAGTAATACTCTCACACCCTGCAATAATTGCATAGAAATTTTATGGTTATATGGCTGCAGCTTTCATTAATCTTTCAATTCTATTCTTATTTCATATTATTATTATTATTATACTAATAAGAAACATGCAAGTTTTGTACTTATCATAATATGATAACCGATATGATAACTCAATTTTTTCTTGCAAGTTAACAAAACCTAAATATTTAAATATTTGGATTATCTTAACTTAATTGATGACAAAAAAAAAAAAAAATAGAATACCTCTTATTCATTTGATTTCTTCCCATCTATAAAAGCTAATATATTTATTTTTTTTATAAATAAATCTGTTTTAAAAGAAAATTTAATAGGTAAATGGTATTTTTTTTTGTTATATCAATTTTGTTTGTATTATGCATTTTTTTTTCTAAAAGGAAATTCTATGCCTAGTATTGTAATTATACATTTTTTAGCCACAACTTATAACTAGTTTGCCAAACAGATTTATACAATTGGAAGCTTTAGTTTTACAGCCCCAGCCTTCGGCTCCAACTCTTAATTCCACCCAGCCCTCATTTTCAGCCCCAACCTCTAGCTCCAGCTACTTTTGCCAAACATACCAGCAAACAACATAATACATCTAAATTGCAAAGCACCCATCTTCAAATTCCTCCTTTGTACTATCAGAGTATATAGACTTAGAATACTCCTTAAGTAGAATCTCAAATTAAAGCACTCATAAGAAGAATTAAAAAGGGGTGGCGAGAACTAAAATATAGTTTAAGAATATAGGAGAGAAATCTGAACTAATAGAGGAAAATTGATATTGACCAAGTTTAGAGGTTTCATGTTTAAAGAAGGAATATCAAAAGTTTGAAATGAATTTTGGAGGGATTTTGGCCGCTTAAATTTTAAAGGCCAAAAACATTTCATTTAACCAACACTGGCACAATTAATAAAGATAGAAAACTACTTAAAGTATATTTAATGGCATAAAGTAAATGTATATGAGACTAAAAGTTATTTACATGTATAGTGGCATAAAATATGTGTCATTAAAAACCTTATTTAGTGGCACATAAGATATTTGCCATTAAATGACATTTTATTTGTATACCTCAATACTAGTAGGAGGAGAAACTCCCAACTAAACCGCCCGAAGGCACGACATTTAATTGGGATAAAACTCTGCCCCCTCTGCTGGACTCAAACATGCTTCACTGGAGGACTTTATTGTTAAATTCTTAAATGTCCTTCCCATCTCGAACTCGAGACCTCAACATGTAAAGCTTGTGCTCAACCACTGAGCTATTATGAGAAGTACAAATTAGTATACTTTCAAAATTATTTACCAAAATAGTATATTTTATCTCTTTGTTCTTGTGTTTCATTTTCAACTTCACTTGAAGGCTGCAAATATTAACAATATTGTTTTCAGATAAGGAAAAAGAAGAAACAACACAAGGTAATGGTTATAAGGAAAAATGTATCTCCATTTAGAATCAAGTCGAATATATGAAATGGATATAAACACATTTAGAAAGTAAAGTGCATCTATTTCCATATATTTAATCAAAGGCCTTACTATGAGGACGTCTCAACTGTTCTAATCAGGACTTCTCAACCGATTTTGAGGGCTAACGTTAAGAAATTAATCTTCGTTGATTTAAATCTGTACCTATTAGATATATTGAAATCTCCTTGGTCACGACACCTACTTTTCAACTTATTTCTTCTCCGGCTGATTCTAACTGTTTTCCGGCCTTAAGGTCGGTCGATTTCTCACAAGCAAATACTTGTGTTGTTCGTCTATCATTTCCCTATCCACCCATGTCTCCAAGCCAGCCTAAAGATCGTGGGAAATCTGGTAAAAAACCAAGAAACATCGATATTAGAGATTTTAGATCTACTCAAGATTTGGAGGAAAATCGAAATTACACACAAACACAAATACTTCCTAAGATCTAGTACATCTAATTCGGATTCTCATGATGTTCAATTCCCTCTTTGATTCCTCCTAAGCCCCCGCTCACAACCACCTCTGTTCATCCATCGACTACAACTGCCTCGCCGGATTTTGCGGGGGCTGGTGGTAGTTCAGAAGGTCAGCACAGCTCGGTTGATGAGACAATAGCTTTGGCTAACTACGCAGGTCAAGGGGATGGCTTGAATTCAAAACCTCAGCCATCTGGTCCTAGATCTTTTGCTTCATTCTTCAAAGATGCTGCCAATCAAAAAGTCAGGTACTTTACGTTTTATTGCACCTATGGTCACAGATTTAGGTAAAAAAAGCAGTGATTCCCGTAAGTTTGATTGCTAGTGAGGCCGAAAACTGGTGTAACACTCTTGTTGGATATTTTGTTGGGAAAAGGCCCGCATTTCCTTTTGTTAAATTTCATGCTAATCGACTTTGGAAACAATTCGAGTTGGACAATGTTGTAGTGAATAACCAGGGTTATTTCTTTTTCAAGTTTAAATCTGAACTTGGGTTATTGCACGTACTCGAAAATGGCCCTTGGCTGTTCAATGATTACCCGGTGTTACTTCAGAGGTGGCAGCCAGGTGTATGGTTTGAAAAGCCCAATCCCACAAAAGTACACCTGTGGGTGAATATTTATGACTTGCCAGTTGATTTATGGAATTTTGAGATACTGAGCCGCATTGTTAGTGTAATTGGGGTTCCGATTGCTGCCGATAGATATACTACCGAGATGTGTGATAAAAAGAAAGGTAAGGCGATATTTGCTAGAATATTGGTTGAAATTTGTGCTGATCAGGAGATACCCACATTTGCGGAAGCTGAAATCATGGGTATTGATAGGCGATTTAGACTGCAGTATCTTTGGACTCCTCCTAGGTGCTCTCATTGTAAGATTTTTGGTCATAATTTTGATATATGTAGTGTCAGGCCCAAGACAGATGTAGAATTGGAGGTTGACTCCGTAGGGACTAAGGTTGGCTCAAGTGAGGCGCCACGAGCGCCAGGGACACAAGAGCATGATGGATTCCAGGTGCCCAAGAGAAGAAAGAGAGGACCTAAAAAGGCGATTCCTCAAAATGACAAAAGAAAAGATGCAATTTCTAATACGACTGCGGAAGTGAGCATTCCTACAGCTCCAGATGAAGATGCAATACATGATCCAGACTTTGTAGATAAACCTGATCACACTATTGGAGTTGATTATTCTCATCCAGTACTTGACCCCACTAAGGACTCTACTGTCGCGTCTCCCGGCACACCTCCGGTCTTGGAAGACTTATGTAATCCTAATCATGTCACAGACTACATCTCTTCGTGGCTTGACTACATTGGTCCATCAACAAACGAAGAGTTAGATTCTGAAAAGATTTGGAACTATAGAGACCCTACTGGGAAAAGCCACGGGCCATTCTCCATTGCACAATTACACAACTCGAGCGAATATCTTCCTAGCGACCTTAATATTTGGAAGATAGCCGACACCGAAAATAATAGTATTCAATTGCACAGTGTCTTAAAGAGGCGAGTAGCGGGTCTGAAAAATTCGAATGCTGATTAGGTCGATTTGCATTCATGGCATAATGCAATGCGTGTTCGGAATAGTTCATGGAAGGTCATTTTGTTCGCATTTCATCGGGATCTCCTTTATATATTTAGTAGTCGTTGTCATTTTACGTGTTTCTTTTTCTTATAGCCAAGCCACGTTAGGTTTCTTGTTTCAGAATTAGGTCGGATCGCGTACTCTTTTGTATAAGTTAGTTTCTTACTAGCAATTTTAATATATATATATTTAATGATGTTCAAAAAAAAAACACAAGGTAATGGTTGATGAAGGTGCTAACTTAACTCAATCTTATCACACATGTAGACATCGAAATTTCCATAACATCTCAACTTTATATGACTAATATTACTCGTAAATGAAAAAGTTTTTTCAGCAATTTTTTTAGTTTTGCAACATTTGGATAATGTTCTTTAATGTATTTGTAGGCTTTGATTGAAGGTAGTCACAAAAAATGAAAAGCCAATCGCAAAGCTAAGTTAAATTTCTTGCATATAATAAGGACTTTTATTATATTTTTATATTTGATTTATTTCTATCGGAAAATGATTGATATGCCTAAATAATAGGCCTAAAGATGTGCCTAAAAATCTAGGGTTGACATGTGGCATGATTAAAGGTGTAGATTAAGAAAGAGAATGAGTGGTATCCATGTGTCATTTATAGAATGTATTAGGCATGTTTTTAGGCCTATATTTAGGCATATATTAGTCACTTATAGTGTATCTTCCATTTCATGTATGATGTATATGTATAGATATAGTGAAATAAAGAAAGAAAGAAAGCGATAGAAGGAAAAAAAATTAATGATGTATATTGAAGGCTAATTAGAAATGTTTCACTTTACTATTTCAGGTTCATATAAATTTCATATAAATTTTCATTTATATGGATGATGTGTGAAATTGAAGATGAAAATGAAAACTAGAACAAAGAGATGAAATATATTATTTTGGTAAATATTTTTAAAACTATACTAATTTGGTAACTAATTTTATTTATTACACTAATTTTGGAAAAAACTCGTGTTTTTGAGTGGTAGATGACAACATTAATTTGTACAAAACTACTAAAATAACACATTTTGTTTTATCATTGGTTGAAATGATAAAGAACCCTAACCCAACGGCCCAACCTCACCCTCTTTCTTTCTCACATTTTCATCCCACAAAGGGAAATTATAATTTTTGCTTAAAAATAGTCTAAAGATCATCTTAATAACAAGATGGTGACATGTGAAACAATCAAGTGATAAGATTAGAAAAAATATTTAATGAAATTCACATGTCATCATCTAGTGGTTTTAGAAATTTTTAAATTTTTAAATGAATATATCATTTCTCCCCCGGAAAGTATACCCCTCTCTCTCACAAAGAATAACCCAGAAAATGCCTAGAAAAAGTTGATGCCAACCGACACGTTCAGAAAATGCCCAGAAAAATTTGCGTTGGGAAGGGTCTTAGTTTTCTTTTACTATTAACAGCCAACCCACATAATCGTTAAAATTTTTCATACGGAGTGACCCATTAACAAAAGGTCGCGGCTTAACTGGAAGCCGCATGGAACCCATAGGTACCCAAGTTATTCCTCATTGGAGAAAAACCCAATAACCTGTCCACTTGTAGGCACAACGACAAAATTATTGAATCTTGGTCTCCAAGAGGCGGTTAAATTGAGCTAACAAAATGAAGATGTGACGGTGTGTTAGATAGACAATACAAAATGTCAGCCACTATCACCCTTTCTCACATACTAACTGAAATTTACAAGTTTTATTTATATATTTAATCTACACAATAATTTATTTTTTCTTCGAGAAATCATACATCACCACTCATTTTGGGTATGATATTTAGTTTTTTAAAAGAATGCTTAGCCAATGATGACTAATCCAACTAGTTATAGGTACTCTCAGGTTTTTACCCAAGGTTTTGAGTTCGATCTTTAGGGATTACAAGTCTTGTGGTTTTTTGTCCGAATACTTGTAACGACCTATAGTTAACATCTCGTTGTCTAGGGTATATGTAACGTTTCATCATTATACAGTGAGGTTTCCCTGATGTCGTATCCAGAAGGTACGAAAAAAAATGCTTAAAGGTGTATCAAGATATATGAAGAAGGCCTAAAAACACAAAGAAGCCCATATTTCATAACCCAAACAATTTCAAATAACTGGACTCAGGCCCTGAAGTCCATCCAAATCTCTCTTCTCTCCCCCTCTCTCTCTCTCTCTCTCTCTCACAAGTTCGCCGTCTGCTTTCACGGCCGACCATCACCTTCCTCTGTATCTATACATTTGTATCTATAGTCAATCCGCTAAACCCCACATTACAAAATCCTTTCTTTCCACACTTCAAAATCTATCAAGTTTTAATCTTTTTCATGTTTTCTTAAAAATTAAGCTATAAATTTAATCTGGGTGTTGATGATATGTATATCTTGAGATACCCAGTTGGATATGTATAGAGGAGCTCTTGGTAAAACTAGGCTCATATATCGCTCCCTTATTTCTAACTACGTTAAAACTGGTCTTATTGATAAAGCACTCCAGGTGTTTGATGAAATGTCTCACTCAAATTGCAGAGTTTTTAGCATCGATTATAACCGTATTATCGGTGTTTTAGTTTCCCATTCTCGTTTTGAGTTGGTTGAATTGTATTATGATACCATGTTTCCAAAAGGGTATTCGTTAAATTCGTTTACTTATTCGAGGTTTATCTGTGGTTTATGTAAAGTTAAAGATTTAACATTGATTAATAAGCTTTTTAGTGATATGGATAGGTTAGGTGTTGTTCCCGATATGTGGGCGTATAATATGTATTTGAATGTTTTGTGTTCCGAGTGTTTGGTGGATATCGCTTTGAAAGTGTTGCAAAGTATGCCTGATAAAGGGAGAATGCCGGATGTTGTTAGTTATACTACGGTTATTAGTGGGTTAATGCAAGTTGGGAGAGTTGACGAGGCTGTTGAAATGTGGCAAATGATGTTTGTGAAAGGTTTGAGACCCGATGCTAATGCTTGTAGAGCGCTTGTATTGGGGTTATGTGGTGTTGGGAAAGTTGATTTGGCTTATGAGTTGACAGTAGGTGTGATGAAACTTGATTTTACTACGACGGTTTATAATGTTCTTATTTGTGGGTTTTGTAAAGCTAATCGGCTTGATAAAGCACAATCCATTATGAGCTTTATGAGAAAGAATGGGTGCCCGCCTGATTTGGTTACTTATAATCTGTTGTTGAATTATTGTTGTGACAAGGTTATGTTGGATGAAGCTGAAAAGCTGATTCGTGTAATGGAACGGAATGGATTAAAACCGGATAGTTATAGTTATAACCAAGTTATTAAAGGTTTCTGTAAGGCTAATCTTATTGAAAAGGCATATAGATTAATGGTGAGAAAGATGGAAATGAAAGGTGTGGTTGATGTTGTATCATATAACACAATAATTAGAGCACTCTGCAAGGGTTCTCGGGTAAAAGGGGCCTACGAGTTATATGAAGAAATGGGTCGCCAAGGTATTCTTCCTGACATTGTTACATTTACCATCCTTATAAAAGCTTTTCTTAAAGACGGTAATTCAAATATGGCAAAAACGCTTCTTGACAAGATGACAGAAATGGGTTTGGTACCTGATCGTGTAATGTATACAACTATTGTTGATCATATGTGTAAAACAGGAAACATATCGATGGCTCATACCATATTTTGTGATATGGTAGAGCAGAAAATCGCTCCGGATGTTATCTCTTACAATGCTATTATTAATGGGTTTTGTAAGGCTTCTAGGGTTAGTGAAGCCATGAATCTTTTTGAGCAGATGATAACTGAAGGTTTGTATCCAGATGAAGTGACATATAAACTGATTATTGGGGGACTCGTATATGAAAAGAAGCTCTCGTTGGCTTGTATGGTATGGGACCAGATGATGGATAAGGGTTTTACTCTTGATAGAGATATTTCAGAGACTCTTATTAATGCAATCCAATCGGAAGATGCACCTGGCGTAAGTACAGAAAAAGGTTTGTGTATATTTAGAGATTTAGTTATCTTGCATCCATCAAATTTTATGCCAATTTTAGGTTTTCGATTAGAATTTGCTACATTAATCATCTACATGAAATGCCAGGTTGAAATTATGAAATATATGATACAAGCTTTCGCATGAGCAGTGAACCATCAGCATACATTCCCTCTCTGAAGTTGGCTTTGGTGCTACTGTTATTTTTTTACTGAACTTTAAGCTGCAGAGCAAAGCAACCAGGTTGTAACTTCATCTATCAACTCTTTGTTTTCGACTTATATATATAGTTTTGGTCTTCAAGATAGAAATGAAAGTAAAAATTCAAGAGTCACTAGTTCATGCTTGTGAGCTTGTCAATGAATCAAGGCTAGTCATAGAACATTTTGGCACAAAAGATAGGTCTAGCTGTAATCTGACTATACTCAAGTTCAAATATCTTTAGTCTCATGCTAGGATGGTGTTTGGCATTTTTATTAAAAATTTATAGTGTATGTGTTTATAAAATGTTCAGATTACTATATTAGATCCAGGGTATCCAAAATTTGGCCATAGATGTATATACTTGCCCAAAAAGTTAGGCTAATGAATATATATGACTTTAAGTTTTAAATCCAGTTGAACGACAGAATGTTCTTTTAGGTAGTTGCTATCCAGATCTTATAACTTGTCCCTGCTATGTTTTGATGTATCTGATCTGACTATCCGTTTATGAACAACATTACAAGTCTTTGACTATTTTTAATATGCATCAGGTGCTCATTAAGGTTTTTTTTTCTTTCTAAAAATTGTTCAGGAGAAGAGTATTCTTCATGAAATGATTGCTCAGACTATCTCCGATCCAGTTACTGTCTTCTATGGTTCCGCCACAACCCCCTTATAACCCCTTATTTGCCACTATCCTTATCCTTGCCTCATAAGGTTCCAACATGATAAGAATCAGCCCCCACCCAGGAGAACCCAAACCAAGCGCCTTAACAAGTCAATCAAACTTTGAAGGAGCTAATTGCTTGCTGCTTCATGTACAGAATGCCGGAACCACTATCAATATCAAGGAAGACACTATGAGCTTAGGGATGTTATATTGTTATTAACAAAGTTCTGTCTTTAAGAACACACATAAATCAATATACAAAGCAAGTTGAATCGTGTTTAAGGCTATGCTTTTTAAGACTTTCAACTAGGAGTTTATCTTGGATCGTCATATTTGACGGTCATCTGCAGATTTCGAAAACAAAAGATACGAGTAATAAAAATGTTGATTAAATCATTTGGAGTGGATAGCACTTGGAAATACTTTACCATCACGTTTGATCTTCTAAAGTTTCTGAGATTTAATCTGTTGCTCATGAGTTCAAATAGCATCGATTAATTGTACTATGTATTCTTTGCGCTTAAAAGGTGAACCCCATGATGTATTTTTTGTTTATAAATGTTGTATGGGTAAAAGCCTCCTGCTAAATGAGGCTTTAGAGGATTGTTTGTTTTATTCAGAGTTTTTAGAAGTTGTATCATTTTAGTCATCTATCTGGAACAGATACAGTACATTTTTTAGTCATCTATTTGGAACTTGTTCGTGAAAACTGGCTTTTTATCAAAATAAATTAAAATTTAATTATAAATTATTTAAACAAAATTGTTTTTATACAACAAAAATACATAGTGCTCTAAGTTTGCAAATAAAATGGCAATCACACTTCTGAGTTCTGACAATGAAATGTAGTTGATATTGAACGTATTATTTGTGAACAATTCTTGGAAAAATGCATTTGTTATTATCAGGCTTAAAAATGAAAAACGTACAATAAATTCACACTTCTGTTGGAGTTCTGGTACTAATTAAAGGATCACCCCACAATATAGCGAGAAAAAGAGTTTAAAAAAGCTGCTTTATAACACAAAGGCAAAATAACTTCATAAGTTGATTCAATTCCAAGTCATTTACAAATGGTGTTATATGAGATGTTATGTTTGATACAGAGAAAAACACCTAAAATCACACACTTCAGTTTGAAATCTGGTCACAAAAACGGTACTATTCAACATTCGACTTTTAGTATCTACTGTACAATAAATTCACAACAGTATACATTGTCTACAAGGAAGCCTCTGAAAATTTGTAAAACTCATCATTTTTAGCGTATGGAGAAAAAGAGGGTGAATCACGGTTGATAGATAGCATATTTTGGCCACTTCTATGTAGGGGAATATATAATTCTTTACATAAAAAAGGGATTCCGCTTTCAAATGGTTTACATGTGAGTTAACCTTCCAAGTAAATAGGCTTTTAACACCATAAAGAAAGAGTCAACATGGTCAAAATTTCAAAACCACCGACATGCCACGTCGTTCGTCATATATAACCATGTAAGCATTCCCAACCCAAAATTTTGAAAGTCGGATCATTTTTAACACGAACATGCATGTCAGGTCCTTTTTTAGGTAGACAATATTCCCCTAAATAGAGAAGGAACCAACCTATGTTACCATTTTTACACAATTCACCCCCCAAAAACAAGACGAGGAGCACAAACTATATCAGAGAAGAGGTTCAGAAAGCTCCATTTCATTTGAACTACTTGGATGTGTGTCTGGCTGGCGGGGTCCTATAGGGTCAAGACCAAGCAATTGCCAAGGCCAGCACATGTATCGAGGCCGATTTCTGTTGCTTAAGATTTTCCGTGAGTCGAGTTGTTCAAGTTGACTAGTCAACTCTTCCACTCTTTCCCTCAAACGACTAGCCCTCGTGTCTGCCAATTTCAATGATGACTCAGCTGCGTCTCTAGCAGCCATGGCAGCCGCAGCAGTTTCCTCTTTGAATTTCAGCTTTTTTTCTGATTCTATCACAGCCTGTTTTGCTTCCTCCAGTTCTTGGCGTATTGTTGATACCTGCAGATATTTTAGCAAATCATTTAAGGGGGTGTTTAAGTGTGCATTTCAACACTGATTATGTAATAATGTGTATTACAATCAGATAATCAGTTATCATAAAGCAGGACACGGAAGATAGAGTTTGGATGTGCCACTGCAGAAGATAATCAGTTGTCCGAATGTTTGACAGTTTTAGTTTCATTAGAGGAGCTTATAGTTTTTAGAATGACTAGAAAGGCAATTTGTATGGGTGTTTGGCAGATTCTTCATGTTTTTAGAAAATGATATCTAAAATGACTAAACAGGCATTCTTGTGAAAACTGAGAGATGTCCTATGACATTGAATTGAAACTGTAAATGTCTCATAAATTATGATTAAATACTATGAAAATAAGTAATTGGTAATCTGATTGTCGTAGCATATACGAAACTTCCGAAACTTGCAAGCAATTAAAATAATCTTTTGTCAAGCTTAGGAATAATGGCATCGGAGTGTAACCAAATATGACAAAATGGTTATATAGTATAGTGACCTACTCGGGCGTTCAATCAATGTAAGTACCGATCAATTTTGTGCACTCAATGTAAGGACCTTTTTATTTGGGTCAATCAATGTAAGGACTTATGTATTTTTTTTGTTCAAACAATCTAAGGTCCATATTTTACATCGTTTGAACAACACACATAGGTTCTTACTTTGATTGAATGCCCGAGTAGGTCACTACACAGCATAACTATTTTAGCATAGTTGGTTACACTCTAGTGTCGATGTCACAAAAGCTTATGTCTTGATTAGATTGGTGGATATCTAGGTCCATTAATACTTAGTGGTTCGCAAGGCATGTCTTGTGAGTGGTCCATTACAATAGTCTATTCATGCATGTTCCAATATGTAACTTTTGTCTGACATTAATTATATTAACCAATGTATAAACCCTTCACCCAAAAAGATCAAATAATCATAAGTAGAATCGTTTAATCAAACATTATAATATATACAGCGTTTGACTTGGTAAAATATACATAAAAACTGCTCTTAAAATTTACAAATTATGGGAATATCATAGAGCAAATCAAAGATGATATAATGTAATGATCAAGCTAATGGGTAAATAGGTAGAGCCACACTTAATCCTTACTCCAAAAAAATGGGGGATTAATCTGGAATATTTAGAATATGTGCTATCTAAATATGAGACTCAGCTTATTGCTGCTTGATAACAAACGAAATCATTTTAATTTCTTACAATTTTGCAACAAGTTCTATCTTGTGGTGTCCCATCTTCCATTAATCCAAAACTTATTTAAACCCAAACAGAATGAAGAAAAAGGTTTTAGCATCTAGTGTCATCATGAATGGCTCATAGGAAAAGACAGTGTGCTCATAACCAAAGCAGGTACAATATAGTTATGTTTCAATCATACACTATCATTATTCATTAGTCTGCCAGCTTTGGTTATGTAAGTCGATCCGCAATCCATGAAATGTGTGTGATTTTCAAATCAACTTACGAATCTATAGCTATGCTTCTAAATGACTTAGTCGGACAATTATTAGCACATTAACTACTAGCATCTACAGAAATGGGTGATTTTCAAATCAACTTATGAATTAATAGTTATGCTTCTAAATGACTTAGTTGAACAATTACCAGCACATTGACTACTAGCATCTACAGATAAAATTCAGCAAATTCTCCATTGAAATCAAGTATCAGAGAATAGGCTGAGGATTGATTATTTATTATCATGTTTTCTTTCTAAGAAACCAACTAGTTCCCAAAATTAAGTTAAGGTCCAAACTGCAGAATGGAGCTATTTAATGGATTTCCAGTAGTCATTGCACTAGGTTTCTGAGTGACATGCAAGCTGGATTGATGCATGGGACTAGATTTTTCCCTTGAGCAACATAACTCATATATGTTTAGGCAGGAATAACTAATACTATTCAGTGCATGATCACCTGTGTATATCTCATAATCTCAAGAATAAACGACTAAGAGTGAGTATACCTGTGCTATATACTCTTGTTCCACAGCTTTGCCTGCTGCAGCTTCTTGTTGTGCAGCCACTTTCCATCTTGTGATCTCCTCTTCAGCTGCAGCAATGTCCATCATAAGCCCTTCAACCTAGACCACATAAAAGTAGCAACATATTAATCAAAATTTCTTCAGATATCAACAATCAAAGAAGATATAAATAAACTACAGCATCAAATTTTGAAGCATAACTTCTTAACTTGGATTGTTCACGCAGATACAGTAACTTACGTTTTCATTAGCCACTCTTTCCTTTTCTTCGAGTTCCTCTACCTGTTGTTTGTTTTGCAAAAGCTCCTTAGCTTGGGCTTCAACATGTTCCTTAAGTAAACTTGACTCTGCCCTTGATTACATATAGCATCCAAATACACCACAGTTAGCAAACATTTGAAGCAACTTACATAAATATACACATACACACAAACATAAAGGTGGAGAGCGTCAGATCATTGCAGTTATACCATTATACACACAGCCGTACAAGACCAAGGTACAAAATATTTCCCAAAAATTACTTGAATTTTGTTTAATTGCAATCATCTGAATAACTTCCATTATCGGTGATATATGTAGCACAAATTCAAATCACACTTTACATATATCGACTACATGCAGCACTAGAGAGACTCTTCAACAAAAAACTAACATAAGAATCATTCATCATGGAACATTAAAGATTAAACTATAGATACCTTAGTTCATCAACAGTATGCTGCAGTTCAATTATCTCAAGCTGAGACTGTTTTATAATGTTCTCAAGAGCACCAGCCTGCACAACGCAGATAGCATTTCAAGCCAAGAAACTTTAAGTTAAAAGAAATATCTATGTGAATATTACCAAAAGACACGCACCAAAGTATATATTTCATCATCCTCTGATTCCACATTACCATCCTTATTACTCGAACCTGTAACCTTTTCATCCCCTGTATGCTTGCTAAAGTTATAATTTATCCCAGATTCTCTTAATCCATTCTCTGCTACTTTAAATAGCTCATTGGTCTTTGAAGATAGATCAGCCGACATTCTTCTTGTCAAAGCACTCCTGAGTAACGACCCAATATGCTCTTTCTCCTTTACTAACTGAGTGACTGTTTCGTTCAGACTTTTAACTTCACGACTTCTCTCGACAACCAAATCCCTTGTTTTCTCCATAACCATTACACTCAATTCATTAATTGTCTCCAACCCAGCTAAAGAAGCACGTATATTCTCCTCCAAATCCGTTTCTTGAGGCAGAAACATAGAATCTGATAAATCCGACTGCTCTTTCTTATCACCATCAATTATCTTAATCACACCACATATCCGATCATGAATCTTAGATACATAACTTAACTGATCAACAAGTAACGGCCTTTGAGAATCCATCCGCGACTCCAATACCCTCAACTTATCCCCATACTCGCTCACTAAATCCTGCTTCTCCTTCAACTCCCTTTCCAATTCCGCTACCATCCCATCTTTCTCCTCCATCGTCTTTTCCAACTCTTCAACAACAGACGCTTTCTTTCCCACATCGTCTCTAAGCCCACCTATCGTAGCTTCAAGCTCCGACACCTCAATCGCAATCTCATAATTCCGCTGTTCCATTTGCTCCCTAGCCTCATTTCTACCCTTGGCAGTCAACTCAATCTGTCTAACAAGCTCCTCAACGATCTCATTCGTCCTTTTTATCACTCCGTACGCAACTGCAGGCAATCCAGTATACTTCTGTGACCTCGGCAATCCTCCAGCCATAAAATTCTTATAACTACTAACCTTCCCCGAAATCTTATCAATTCCAGTCACTAACATCTGTGCAGCATTTTCGATCTCCGACCTACACGAATCCTTAACCTTCATTATTTCCTCTATTTTTTTCCCAAATTCCTCTTTCTCCTTCAATAACTCATCTCTTTCCTTCACAACCACATCGAAATCAGCCGTCAACTTCTCGTTCGATTTCGAAACTTCATCTTTCTTCTTAATCATCTCATGCGCCCAACCTTTCAATCTATCAAGCTTCACCTGCAACTCCGATTTCGACTTCTCAACCTCCTCTCTCGCCTGCCGTTCCCGCTCCACCTCCGCCGCAAGCCGCTCCACCTCCGCCGCCACAGACGCCGTGCCACTTCCGATCACAATCGGCACCGGAGGACTATCTTCTTCGTCCACGTCACTCAAAACGGCGTCGTTTTCATCTCCATCCGCCATCGGTTTATTTTAACAATAGGTAAACCTAAAATTGACTAAATTAACCGATCAATTAATCGCGTAACGGTCCGATCATGCAAAGTTATATAGATTGAATTTTACTGCTGTAATTAAATGATTTGTTTTAGTGTTGTAATTGAATTGTGATCGATTGTGTGTGTGTGTGATTGAATGAATGAAGTGGAGATGATAATAAAGTTAGGGTTTTGAGAATGAAGAAATTGGAGTTTACTTTAAGAAACAAACAAAGATGTTCGTTGTTAACGGAGCATCCTAATCATAGGCTTAATTTTTACTGTGATGATTAACTTTTACCTAACTTTTACGTTCAAGGAATGGGAAAGGTACCAAATATCAACACACCAACTTTTCATTTTTGGAATGGGTAAATAAACTAAAACATGATTGACATGTTTTTAAATCGACATGTGTCGTAATCCCTGAATCCTTGATCGACACGTGTTCTTTTAATTTATCTATTTTATTAAATTAGCTTTTTTAATTGTATATATATTCAATTTCTTTATTAGAATTAGAATTAAACTCTAACGTTTAGCGTATAGATACAAAACACATTATAACCTTATTTGATTGATCGTTTTTTCATTAATAAAGGTGTCTTTTTCTCTTTCTCAAATTTTCAACTTCTATTACTTATATTACTTAGGGTTTATGGCACGAAAGTGTAAGAAACTATGTCATTTTGTTTATGTTATGTAGTGTACTATACATTTGTCTATTGTATGTAAGAAACTTTTTATTTTGGTCAAAAGCATGTAATGGATTACCGGTTTCAAACGTATCCGGTTACAAATTCCACTTTCGCTTAAAAAAGATTGACGTGGCGTTGACCGAATATATATTCAGTTTACAATATTTATACATGTATATAGATACAAACACGCACTGTTTCGATGAAAATTCACACCCCCCAAAAAAACCTTTTATCTTCTTCGTTGATGTACCCGATGCATATGATCTCAAAGCCATTATTGAAGAATTAAAAGAACTCGTTGCTATATTCAGGTAATTTCTCATCTATTGCAGTGATTTATTGGTGTATTATGCTCATCGTTTGATCGATTTTGTAGGGTTTCAATTTAGGGTTTTTTTTAGGGTTTCAATTTTTTCTTTTTTTAATTGAATATTTTATTATTTAAGTAGTTAAATATGATATTTAGTTATTTATTTGTATTTTTTTTGTCTTTTTTCATAGAAATGCTTCGAGAGTTTACGATTCACTTGCATTATGATGGGGTTTTTTTGTTCCATCCATTACGATATGAACATGGCCAGATGAAGGATCTTAGAATGTCACCAATACCATATGCCGACTTTGTGCAAATTATTGAGCAACAGGCTGGTGGTCCTTTCACTGGGATGTATTTTCTTTTAAATGATAATAGGTTTGATTCATTGATGCCTTTAGCAAACCAGAAGGATGCAGACTCCTTTTTTGAGATTGGTCACTCATATGAGGAAGTTAGTGTGTATTTGGATTATCTTTCATTGGATATGTCTGAGTTTCTTCCAAAACCTAACCAAGACCAAGAAAAAGAGGAGGAAGGTGATGAGGATTCTGATGAAGAGGATGAATATGTAGCTAGTGAGGAGTCTGATGCAGAATCTGTTGCTTCCTTGGACCATTTAAGTGAAGGTGAGGATGAATTGAGAGAAGTAAGGAAAGGAAATGCTATAGCAAAGATTCCAACATCAAAACAATTACCAGAACTTGGTGGAAATGCTAGCAAAGATACTGAAGGACCATCTGTCCAAGAAGAGCATGATGATTTCATGAAGGACCTCCTTAAAGCATTAAGAGAGAAGGATGGGGATACTGAAGGACCATCTGATCCAATGGAACCACCAGCACCAGAGCCTCCCAACGACAGTTCATGTATCGACTTGTATTTTGATTTAGAGAAGAAGAGGATGAAGAGGAAGCCATATGGTGGTGGCGGGAGGATTTGGGGAGGAGGAGGGAAAAGTTTTGGGGAAAAAGAGGGAAAAAGGGGGTAATATATTAGGGTAATACGTGGCCTTTTATTGGGGAATAATTAATTAAAAAAATGTGGAGTAACTGGTACACGTAAGCTGGAAACCGGTGGCTTACATGCTTTTGACCAAAATAACAAGTTTCTTACATACAATAGACAAATGTATAGTACACTACATAACATAGACAATTTGGCATAGTTTCTTACACTTTCGTGCCATAATCCCTATTACTTATAATAAGTTAATAACATGAAGATTTCAAAAATTTGAGTTTATGATTCGAAATAACAAGGCAATTTGTCGTCATCCTCTATGCTTACAATTTTCGATTTTGATGTGATTTTAAAAATTTAAGGTAAATCCAAAACTTTAACTAAACATATATTATATTTATCATTACTGTTTATTATAACTTAGCTTCGATCATCGTTTACTTTAACCACAATTTATTTCATACTTACAAATCATGTATGAGACATATTCGAATTTCTTTATGATACAATATATATAGCTACCATACATTGTACGGGTATTAGGACTAGTTATATATAAATAATTTCCAACTAATATGTAGATGGTTATCACTATAACAATGATGATTCTTTTTAAAAACAATCATTTTCTCAATTAAACATATAAAAAAAGTAGTGGTTTGTTAAAATGAAACCTTAATTTTCCTTGCATCTCAAGGGCTTAATCTTAGCCCTTGGATCATTCCCATTAAAGGTTGAGATTAACACTTACCTCCTAATTAAAAATAAAACATGGAGGGGAATTATTGTAAATTTGCTAAATAAAAAAAAAATTCTTCCTCCTTTCCCATTCCTTTCCTCCTGATGGACACACACACACAGATACACACAAACACACACTCTCTCCCTCTCTCCTCTCCACAGGCGACGGCAACAACCACCACCACCGCTTCCGCCATCATCTCGCGCTCCCCCTCTTTGTGGATCTCCATCTCAAACCACTAGCAACAACAACAAATGGATGATGATGTTTTAGATATTACTAGAGTGATATTTTATGTAGTTTATGTTTTTTATATAAAAAATGGATAAACAAACCATTTTTATCCATGATTTGTAGTTTTTTTCTATTATTTTTGTTTTTTCATATGATAAGAATGTTACATGTTAATTGCATTTTACTAGTTTGGGTCGACAATTGTAATAAATAAATAAGTCGAGGGGGTGATAGTGTAAATGTTTGAGGCAGTTATTTTGGTCGGTTTGAATATTCGTTTGGGTCGACAATTGTAATAAATAAATAAGTCGAGTGGGTGATAGTGTAAATATAGAGGGCGGTTAATTTGGTCGGTTTGAATATTCAAAGTAGCTACGGATATATAAGCCTAAATCCATTGTATCAACACATTATGAATATACAAAATTAATCCCAATCTCTCTCTAATTTCTCATTCTCTGATTTCCATCATACCAATTGGTATCAGAGCCGTCGATCCTCGACGGTTTTCGATTCCGATTATCTCTCCGATCATCTTCTCCGGCTGAAATTCCGGTCAACGATTCAAATCTTCTTCTTTTCAATTGAATCAATGACGAGATCTCAACCGCCTGAACCTGATCGTGTTCAACAACAACTAAATGCAGCTCAAGATACGATTATCGATCTCACAGCGGCTGTGGAAAAGCTTCAAGCTAGTGTAGCTGCCATGGAAGCACAAAGACAACAATTCACTGCTCAAGCGGAGGGAAATCGATTCAGTAACAATCGCCTTACTCAAATGGAGTTCCGGAAGTTCGAAGGTGATGACGTGGAAGGCTGGATGTATCGATGTGAACATTTCTTCACAATTGATAATACATCGGCGGCGAGCAAAATCCGGTATGCTGCAATACACATGACTGGACGTGCTTTGAGCTGGCATCAAACTTACATGCGCTCCAGTGGTAAAACGATGGATCAGATGGAGTGAACGGAGTATTCGAGGTCAATAACTGCTAGATTTGGTCAGAATTTAGTGGAGGATGCCATGGGAGCTTTAAAAGCTCTAACTCAAACAGGTGAACTCGATGATTACTGTGATGCTTTTGATTCATTGCTGAATAAGGTGACTATATGTGAGGAATATTCTATTAGCATGTTTATAGAAGGACTTAAGCCAGAAATTAAGTGCATAATCAAAATGTTTAAACCTAAAACACTGAAGGATACCTATACCTTAGCTAAGCTTCAAAATCAAAGTAATAAGGCTTTAGGTAGATCCAGTGGTGGTTTTAGCACTTCTTACAACTATAAGGCTGCCAATAATAGGACAAATACTCTTACTAGCCATGCTAAACAGCCTTTGCTCAATACTCTTGCTAGTGCTCCTATCTCTAATGCTCTAGTGCCTAAGAGAGTGACTAATAGGTTTATGGATGAGAAAAGAGCTAAAGGAGAGTGTTTCTATTGCAATGAGAAGTTTGTGGCAGGGCATAATAAGGTTTGTAAGGGAAAGAGACAGTTATTTTTAGTTGAGGTGGAGGATTGCCCTAAGGATGGAGAGGAGTTGGTAGAATTGGCTCCTGAATTGTTGATTGTGGAAGGTGCTCCTCAAATATCATTGAATGCAATATTAGGCATTCCTTCATACAATACAATGCAGATTGTGGGCACTATTGGTACTAGAACCCTGCACATACTCATTGACAGTGGCTCTACTGGGGGGCGGGGGGGGGTGGGGGCGGGGGCGCGACACGGGTTTTTTTTTTTTGGGGGGGTGGCGGCCGAGGGGGTGGCGGGGTGGGGGGGGGGGGGGGGGGGGGGGGGGTGGCTCTACTCATAAATCTATGAGTAAGAATGTGGCAGCCAGGTTACATAGTGTGATTACACAAATTCCCAATGTATTAGTGACTGTGGCAGATGGTAATAGTATGGAGTGTGCAAAGACTTGTAAGCATTTTAAGTGGAGCATGCGGGGGAATTGGTACACTGATGATATGTTGGTGATAGAATTTGAACAATTATGATATAGTGTTAGGAGTCCAGTGGTTGGCACCCTTGAATGACATAATTTGGAATTTTAAGGAATTGACCATGAAATTTACCATTGATGGGAAGGAATACGTACTTAAGGGGAAACAGAATCAATCAATGAGCATTTGTTCAATGGAAAAGATGGACTCATTTGTAACACCCCGAGCTGGGCCCGGAATATTACGGAAATTATATAGCACACAGTGGAATTATCGTAGAACATGAACTATATGAATAAAAAGGGATTCGGTGAATCCATCAAATAAGATAATTCAAGTACAAAATACATAATGCAAAAGTAGGCAAATGAATCCTTGATCCATATAAGTCCAATGCCCGGGTTCAAAGCAAGCAACAATCATACTTCACATCCTGGATTTAATCTGGTTACCTGAAAAGTGTACTAGCAAGTGTCAACACAAGGTTGGTGAGTTCGTAGTAATGGTTTACAAGAAACCATCATCAATAACATTATCATATGTAATAACAACGTCACATAAGGTACTTACAACAAACCCATGTACGTCACCTATTAGACAATTGAGGTTAACATATCGTTCAACCTTGTCAAATAAGTAACCAAACAACAAATGATACAAATAGTTCGTATACAATCAAGTACAAATGGTATCATTACCAATAAATGTATCGTATACATGTCAATGTCATGCAATGTATCAAATAGGTATAAATGTCTATACGTACATTATATGCGAGTCAATGTCATGCAATGTACCTCAAAATCATCAAGTATCACAATACTTGGTCCACATCGTGGTGTAAATCATATCATATCATATCATATCATATCATATCATATCATATCATCAAGTATGGCCAATACTTGGCATCAAGTACATGAAAGTACTCGGTCCACATCGTGGTGTTAATCATATCAATAACAAGTCCATATGTCCAACAAACCAACCAAATGCAACAAGTACATAATTCCTGTGGCAAAATAAAATGGACACCTAAAACTAAATATTTTGTTTTTCACTTAACAACTCAATCATTTTTCATTTATGCGTTTTAATCCTTCCAAGTCCGAATACAAATTCTGTTCGGAACCAGTTTGGTTATTATTACTCCATTTTTTATTTTTAATCATAAAATCCTTATTTATATATATCATCAAGACCCATTAACACTTATTTAACCATAACTCCAGACCTTTCTTCATACAAAGTTAATTGATATTAACATCATACATATATTCATCTTGGTTGTGGTAATATAAAGAGTTAATTTATACAACTCATAATCGACAAAAATGTTTCTTTGGTAACTCTTTCAATTGAATAACCCAACCCAAGCCATAATCTACAACTTGACACCATTAAAAGACTTGTAAATTATGATTAAGAGATCAAGAATTATTACCTTATATGTGCACTTAATCAAAAGGATGATCAAGGAATGATCAAAGATGACTTAAAGCTAAGAACTACTGAAATTCCAGCCCTCTGTTCTAGACTTGTAATTCGACTTCTGGACCTTTTTGGACAAATTCAACGGTTGAAAACGTTGGTCTATATGTTAGGAAGCTACTGTCAAAGAACCATGATGATCCGACGGTTTAATCTCCGGGGATCGGAGGTTTTCTGGGCTGCTGTAATGAAAAACGGGTTTTGAGTTGTTTTTGTATTTTCTTTCTCAAAATCACTTATGACTTATTAATGATTATGAACTTGAATTTGTATGTGTTTTGTGCAGAGGAAGTGAGAAATATAGTACTATATATAGGAAAAATAGAATGAAGGATATGCATTATATGCATGCATGTATTATTTAGTTTTTCATTAGTTAATTGCTAGGTAGGCTCCCATGTTTGTTTTCTAATCAATTTAGGTGTTTGGAAGCTTATACTTTCCAGCAATTAAAGGCTTTTTGAAAGTTAATTACATATTGATTGAATGAATAATTAAAAGATAGATTGAATTAGATACTAAAAGACAATTTGTGAGTTGTTTAGTTCAATTAGTGTGTTAGGTACTTGTCTCCCACTAAAATTCGTGGTTTAGCTAGCCACTATGAGTAGGATTGATGATTAAATTCATATTTATAGTTGTAGATATTTCTCTCCTCTTTCCGTAGACAGCTTACTCGTCAAAAACGGATATCGGACGAAGAAGTTATAGTCAAAACATTACAGCAACGTTAATTTATCATTTTTAGCACATTTAAAGTTATATTTAGTTTTGCACATATTGAGTGATATAATATAATAGGTAAGATATATATATATATTGTTAGGACCAGTTTAGCTGAAACTGGCCAGTCTCCAGTTGCATCTGGAGACTAAGAAGATTTGTCCGAAATATATTGAAGTCCAGTTGCAACGTACAGTTAACGCAACTGAAGACTTCCTCCAGTTGAGATCTGACCAGATGAAGAATCATTCCAGTTGAAGTCGAAGACAACAAGTGGAAGATAAAGAATGACAATGGCAGCAAAGCCCAGTTGACATTCTACTCAGATACAAACTGGAGAACATCAGTGTAAAGTACTTACAAAGCTTTACACTGATTACGAGGAAAAGACTTTATGCTTTATGTGCTATTACACGGATAAAATGATTTATCTATGTATAAAGTACAAAAAGGTACATAAAGCAGGTTGAGAAAAGTTACTTTATACTGTAACTTTTCACAGCATTTTAAGGAATTAAATGCTATTCCTTAAATGTTCTCAACCATATTTGTACGGCCAAAGTTGACATCCCAATGTCAACTTTGCCTATAAATAGAGGTCTTTGCACAACCAAGAAACAACTTTGCAAACCTGCAATTCTTGGTGAACTTGTGCAATATTCTCTCAATCGCAAAAAGGAACATTTCACAACTTTAAGTGTTTCGATTGTTTAGAGAATTTCCAAGTATAGATCAATTGTATTTCATAGGTTTTTAGGATATTTACATACTTTGTATTATCTTGGTTCCGCAACAACCTTGTAATTTATTTAAAGTTAATAAATAAATTACACTTGAAAAATACATATTGTCTCATCAATTTACTTTACAAGTACTTTCTATTATTGCATTGTCATTTACTTATTGTCACCTTAATAAGTAATCTTTCCAAGAACTTGGTATACACTCACTGCAACTGGTCGTCTCCAGTTCAGTGCTTATATTGCAAAGTAACTCCACCATCGACATGAGGTGTCTTCAGGTAGTACCATCTATTGAGTTGGGACTTACAATATGATATCTATGATAATAATATTAATAGGTATATATATATAGAGGTAGTTATCCAGCTAAGGGATTAGGTTCATGATCAATAAACAACAAGAGATATCACGCGTATTTCTCTTTTACATAAAGTTATGTCGGCTTTTGTCCCATTAATGGAATTATTGGATAGCCACCGACACTGTTGAAACCGTAGATTATACTAATGCTTTGTATTTACATTTTTCGTGTTACCACAGTCACTTAAACATCAACTATAATATAACCTTCATAACACGTATGGGCCAATATCATGGCCTCATAATATGGGCTTAATTCTAGAAATCCAAATATGACACCTGAAATTCATTATTACACTATAATTGGCCCAATATATAGATAAATATACACAACTATTTCATTTATTGAAATAGTTAGTCAAATTACATGCAAGGTCAAACGGGTCAAAATCACAATGTTACATTATTCCCCGTTAAAAGGATTTCGTCCTCGAAATTCAGATTATATCGAGTAAAATATACTTAACTTGGTTTATGTTTTGTCTCAGTGACAATTAATAGATATTAGAAGATGTGATATCCCACATACACATTTACACACATAATTAAAAGCCAGGTTCAGAGAGCATCTCTTAATCGATACACTCTACTCTCAATCAGAGTAAGATAAACTCATTTGATTCCCAACTGAACCCTTCTACTCTCAACAGAGTAGGATGAACTTGTACACAATCCTCGACAGGAATAACATTTAGAGATAGCATATATAAACATTCTACAACTTGTACATACTTAATAACCAACAACTTGTATACCTATAGTATAGCATAGATGATTTGTCTAGACACAGGTAAGTCTGACTAGGGCACTATGCAGAATTCAAATTCATTTCTCTTTCCATATTTGTCCGTTAAAAACGACTCATTTTTAAACTGTATAATAACACCATAGCATTTCTCCATACCATATCAACTTAACATTTTCCTTTCTTCAGAATCTAACCAAAACCCGAAACCTTTATCAAAATGTTGAGCCCTTTCCTAATCGTGATTTACATAATTATTATAGCGTGGTTAATTACTGTGGCTCAACTACCATTGGATGAGGCTTATCCGTGGTTAGTAGCGTTTGTTCTTGGTGTGGTTCCCTTACTGTTCGTCGCCACATGGGTTTCTTTGTATGGTTTTTAAGTGTGTTATAGTCTCAGTTGTTGTATTTCTGTTTAAATAGTGTAATGAGCCTCGTTCAATTTGTAACAGTGATGAAATACAACATGTTATCTATTATAGACTATTGCTTAACTGTCCACCATCTTATATTGTTTTTGTCGTGTAGGGAAATTCCCCAGTTAAAAGAATTTCCCTTAAATCATTCTAACTACTTGCAACGTGATTTAAAGACGACTACCAAATATTTTCTAACCGTCGCAGTAGTTATAATTTACTATAGTTTCTGAACACTTTTCCGTTCTTCCAGATCACACTTCATCTATTATTCTCTATATAAGAAGGACACTTGTAGAGATGATAGACACACTAAAATTTCCTTCTCTCCTTTACATTTTTCTTGTGTGAAGCTATATTTCCACGCAATCTAATCGACCACCTCTATCAATTTTACTTTAGCTATGGCCACTCCCACACACGTTACTTTTGAACGTTCAATCGAGCTTTTGTCAAAGCAATTTGAACAACTTAACAGTACCGTAGCATCACCTTCTACAGAACAAACCACCTTGTTTACATCCTTTACATCCCAAATTGACCAAATTCATTTCAGTGCACCGTTTCTTCTTGCAGCCGATAGGGCACTATTGCGAGAATCTATTGATAACCAAACAAAACTCGAAGCAGAAATCAAAGAAATTAAAGGGTTGATGAATCAGCTTACTAATTTCTCACAATCTGAAGAAGCAATAGTTGAACCAACTGCTTCCAGGGGAAAAAGACCTATGTCACAAAATTTTTGAAACACTACAGGGTGATTCTCAAGATGTGATCCTTCTAGAGATCATGGAACGAAAGAGAAAGAAAACGATGAAAGAAGAAGCTTCTCTGAAGTTAGCCAAAGAACTACTACTTGCAGAAGCAGGAGAAACAGGTTCTGAGGTGCAAACACCAGCAAATCAACACGTCGACATATTGGAACTTGCTCGAAAACGAGAAACTGAGTTGAATGCCAAAATGGCTAAAAGTGAAGCAAGTCTAAGGAAATATCTACAGAAGACTATGGGAGAGGAAGACATCACTCTGAGAGGTGACGAAAATAGCAATCCTCCACTTTCTCAAAGACACGTGAAGAGGCCAAGAACTGTTGGTGCCTCATCATAATTCTTAGCCTTTCAAATAATTCTGATTTTTCAAGTTTGAAGTTCTTTTGTCAAGATTACTATTATTCAGTTAGAGAAGATGGTACATATTTTTGGTTGATAATATTCAATCATTAAAGGTGATCTATGGTTCAAAGGAATTTATGTTAAAGCTAGTAGGTTCATTGGATGATAGATATTGAGATATGAACATCTCAGAAATCCATTATTTCATAAAAATTTTACATTTCTCGACACCTCCGTCGTAAATAGCACATATCCAGATAATATCTATTGTGATGGAGTAGATGGGGTTATAGAGGCGGCTCTAGATATCGCCTCAAACATAGCCTCAAACCGTGTTACCTTTTCCTGCAGCTCTAACACAGTGTCTTCAAGATCATGAATCCTGAAATGCGCTCCCACCATCTCACTTTCCAGTGCGACTATCGTGCTACCCTGGTCTTCCACATGTGTCCGCAGTATGTTGGTTCTTTCTCTCAACTCAGCAATACATCTTTCTGCTCGAGTGTGCGTAAGACCAAAGTAGGGACAGTGTCATGTAGGGGTCCATAGTTAGTGCAGGAATATTGGTCGGACCGAGCTATTCTGAACTGGTTGGAGTTAAGGAGTCCTTCCTCTATTCTCCATTCCGCTAGGAATCTTGGTATTTCGTTTAGGTTGCTGGATCGCCGCAGCCGTTGAGCGGGTGGTTCAGTATGGATAGGTTGAAGACGTCGTGACTGAGGGCGGTTAAAAACCGGGTATCTAGGAGTTCGGAGCCTTCGTAGCAAAGAGCGGGGTGGCCTTGAGGAACCTTCCCCTGATGAGTTTGGAATAGTAACAATAGGCGTAGCGACAGCAAGAACATTGGTAACGACAGTAGTGGACGTGATGTTCGGTACATGGACAAGTGCGTTATTATATTCTTCTCCAGAATGACCGGTCTCCTCCATAGGTAGGTCTTGTACATGTTGAGGGGAGTCGGGGGATTCAGGTACAGGTGAAGTAATCCCTTCCTCATTGAATCCGGACATTATTCTTGAAGGTATATGTAAAGTATTTGAAACGTACCCGAATACTAGTAGCAGAAACGAAAGAGATTGATATGATGTTTAAATCACCGGTCGAGAAAGCGATCACAATAAAGGAAACTTTCGAGTTTCTCAGCCTAAGAATCCTTCAACAGGTTTGCTTTGAACTAACCGAACAAGACTATTTTTATTTTCTCTCAGTCGTGTGTGTGTAAGTATGTGTTACTCTTATCTTGTTATATTTAACGAAGAGATATGACTCTATATTTATAGAATCATATTAGTTCAGACGTCGTGATCTCAAAGGGCATTTTTGAACAGTAAACATGGTCCACTTGATCACGGGCATATGAGTGCAAGCATATGTTATTAATCAACTTTTAAATAGATGTGATATTTGTAGTTGTAGACATTAAAATCTTTTGAGTGTACATGAATATTTCCAATAATCATGTTGTCATATATATAGGGATATATATAAACAGTTATTGATTTTCGCATGTCTATTTCCCTCTTTATTTTGTTGCGAAACATGTTCGTAGTCAATACTTTTATTATCGCTCATATTAAGATAGTCTGATAAAGCCATCATACTTTATCTTGTTCTATCAAGATCCATATATCTTATTTATTGTCGGCCATTTTGAAAAATTATTTTCATTTGACGTCATTGCTTACGTTATATAAGTGAATACCTTTCAGTAAAATCATGTATTCTTACTCTAGGTATAAGGCCAATATAAGGTGAAATCTACGGGACTTGATTCCTGCATATAATCACTTAAGTTCATAATCTTCTACTACTATCCTGTTTGCTCTTTTCTAGCCATTTCTTGAACACATTCGTTAAATTACCTAACTCAACTGCTCAATTTGTACAAACGCCTCTTAACACACTAGATCACATAATATTTCATAGTATCTTAATTTACTTGAACATCATAGTCTCAAAAATGCTCGCATGTTAGTCACACAAGTAGTTAATGCTCTCATGCCGACATATCACAGATAAATCATATCTTTACACTAAGGCAAAAGTACTAATGTTCTAGGGGAAATCATTATGTATCATGCCATCATACCAAGTTCACAATAATTGTTCATCACTAAACCACATACTCATGTTCAATACATCACACCATCAAGCAACTAACACAAGTGGTTTAAAGTATAATCCAAATTCGATATGCTCTCTAGTTATTGACCGGGTTTGTATACAGGGTGTACCAGCGGCTAACCCTCCACCTAATCAACTTCCATTAAGCATACCGGTTCCTTATTATACCTAAACCAAGCGTGTGCAATCCATGATGTCATTAACTTGTTATAATACCGGGTAACCATAAAATAGTTGATCAGGCTCTTTTAGGGTTGCCACAATGTTATATCAAGTTAACGCCATAACTTCATTTTGCCCTAAATCATCAAACTATTATCAATCAATAACAACAATCCATCTCAATCATAATCAAGTTCAATCAATGTACACATTAACCACATTGTACTCAGTCATCACATAGTAGGTCTTAACTACGAACTCACAATGTACACCTTTTAGGGTTCACATAATTCACGTTGCACACAAAATTCCTAACCATGCATGCTATATGAAGAGTTTTAACTTAAGCCGTAGTCTAGGTCAAACCGCCTAATTCTCTACGACCACGCATGGGCCACCATTCTGTAACACCCCGAGCTGGGGCTCCGAGATATTACGGAAATTATATAGCACATAGTGGAATTATCGTAGAACATAAACTATATGAACATAGTGGACTCAGTGAATCCAGCAGATGAAGTCAACATACAAACAAATGCAAAAGTAGGCAAATGAATCCTTGATCCATATAAGTCCAATGCCCGGGTTCAAAGCAAGCAACAATCATACTTCACATCCTGGATTTAATCTGGTTACCTAAAAAGTGTACTAGCAAGTGTCAACACAAGGTTGGTGAGTTCGTAGTAATGGTTTACAAGAAACCAAAACAGACGCGATATAATACGAGAACAGTAAAGGATGAGGGGTGGGAGTGGAGATGTAGAAGATAAGCAAAGAGGAGGTATAGGAGTGGTATGAATAGGAGAAGTGGCGTTGGGAACAGGGAGAGCTAAAAAGTGTACTTGCAAGTGTCAACACAAGGTTGGTGAGTTCGTAGTAATGGTTTACAAGAAACCATCATCAATAAAATTATCATATGTAATAACAACGTCACATAAGGTACTTACAACAAACCCATGTACGTCACCTATTAGACAATTGAGGTTAACATATCGTTCAACCTGTCAAATAAGTAACCAAACAACAAATGATACAAATAGTTCGTATACAATCAAGTACAAATGGTATCATTACCAATAAATGTATCGTATACATGTCAATGTCATGCAATGTATCAAATATGTATAAATGTCTATACGTACATTATATGCGAGTCAATGTCATGCAATGTATCTCAAAATCATCAAGTATCACAATACTTGGTCCACATCGTGGTGTAAATCATATCATATCGTATCATATCATATCATCAAGTATGGCCAATACTTGGCATCAAGTACATGAAAGTACTCGGTCCACATCGTGGTGTTAATCATATCAATAACAAGTCCATATGTCCAACAAATCAAACCAACAACAATACATACACTTAGGAGGATTCTACTTTCAACGAGTCCTAGATGCTTATATATAGGGTCACCCGCAGCCTTCCCACCACATCTAAAACCCTTTGAAGGCATAACCGACTTCCATGTATGTACATCTATCCTAAATAATCACAATATCACAATCATATGCGTAAACCATCAAACAATCAATCAAAACCATCCATAAATCAAATAATCAATCAGACAATCAAACAATTAAGCACGTATGTGTACACTTTTCAGCCCGAATCTCAATTGAGTAGGGAGCTACGAAACTCACCTGAAAGTAGAATAAATCCAAGTACTAGTACAAGTATGCGTACTAATAAGTTCACACGTGATTCAGCGTCCAAGCTTATTCCAACCTAAGATCATCAAATATATTTCAAAAATCTATGCTCTAATTGAGAGGGTTTTTAGTATAGTTGCAAAGTGTTTCAAGACATAACCCTTTTACAACATCTAATTATATATCTTAAGGGTATTCATGAATTTTTACAGAATTTTCCAATATCCCGAACTTGTTCAAAAGGTCACCTAAATTCAGTTTATCGGTTTTTGTCCAGATTCTGACCTTTTCAGAAAAATATCATTTTCAGAAAAGAATAAGACTAGATACAACAAAACTTTGTTCTGATCGAATTTACTTTACACATAGGCCTTTCCATAAAGTTAAGATTCAATTTATTTCAACGTAAAACGAATGAGATATGATTTTTACAAAATGACTGAAGTTTCAGTCATAAAAATCAGTTTTGACCAGTTTTCTTTAAAAATTCATAACTTGAGTTTTACTCAGTGTTTTCACATAATTCCAGTGGCAAAATAAAATGGACACCTAAAACTAAATATTTTGTTTTTCACTTAACAACTCAATCATTTTTCATTTATGCGTTTTAATCCTTCCAAGTCCGAATACAAATTCTGTTCGGAACCAGTTTGGTTATTATTACTCCATTTTTTATTTTTAATCATAAAATCCTTATTTATATATATCATCAAGACCCATTAACACTTATTTAACCATAACTCCAGACCTTTCTTCATACAAAGTTAATTGATATTAACATCATACATATATTCATCTTGGTTGTGGTAATATAAAGAGTTAATTTATACAACTCATAATCGACAAAAATTGTTTCTTTGGTAACTCTTTCAATTGAATAACCCAACCCAAGCCATAATCTACAACTTGACACCATTAAAAGACTTGTAAATTATGATTAAGAGATCAAGAATTATTACCTTATATGTGCACTTAATCAAAAGGATGATCAAGGAATGATCAAAGATGACTTAAAGCTAAGAACTACTGAAATTCCCAGCCCTCTGTTCTAGACTTGTAATTCGACTTCTGGACCTTTTTGGACAAATTCAACGGTTGGAAACGTTGGTCTATATGTTAGGAAGCTATTGTCAAAAAAACATGATGATCCGACGATGTGATCTCCGGGGATCGGAGGTTTTCTTGGGATGCTGTAATGAAAAACGGGTTTTGAGTTGTTTTGGTATTTTCTTTCTCAAAGTCACTTATGACTTATTAATGATTATGAACTTGAATTTGTATGTGTTTTGTGCAGAGGAAGTGAGAAAGATAGTACTATATATAGGAAAAATAGAATGAAGGATATGCATTATATGCATGCATGTATTATTTAGTTTTTCATTAGTTAATTGCTAGGTAGGCTCCCATGTTTGTTTTCTAATCAATTTAGGTGTTTGGAAGCTTATACTTTCCAGAAATTAAAGGCTTTTTGAAAGTTAATTACATATTGATTGAATGAATAATTAAAAGATAGATTGAATTAGATACTAAAAGACAATTTGTGAGTTGTTTAGTTCAATTAGTGTGTTAGGTACTTGTCTCCCACTAAAATTCGTGGTTTAGCTGGCCACTATGAGTAGGATTGATGATTAAATTCATATTTATAGTTGTAGATATTTCTCTCCTCTTTCCGTAGACAGCTTACTTGTCAAAAACGGATATCGGACGAAGAAGTTATAGTCAAAACATTACAGCAACGTTAATTTATCATTTTTAGCACATTTAAAGTTATATTTAGTTTTGGACATATTGAGTGATATAATATAATAGGTATAGATATAATATATATATATATATAGGTAGTTATCCAGCTAAGGGATTAGGTTCATGATCAATAAACAACAAGAGATATCACGCGTATTTCTCTTTTACATAAAGTTATGTCGGCTTTTGTCCCATTAATGGAATTATTGGATAGCCACCGATACTGTTGAAACCGTACATTATACTAATGCTTTGTATTTACATTCTTCGTGTTACCACAGTCACTTAAACATCAACTATAATATAACCTTCATAACACGTATGGGCCAATATCATGGCCTCATAATATGGGCTTATTCTAGAAATCCAAATATGACACCTGAAATTCATTATTACACTATAATTGGCCCAATATATAGATAAATATACACAACTATTTCATTTATTGAAATAGTTAGTCAAATTACATGCAAGGTCAAACGGGTCAAAATCACAGATGTTACATCATTGTTGGTTGCTCAATCTCAAGTGGCTCAAGCTCAGTTGTGCACCATACATGAACCCACACAAGAGCAACAATTGTATCAACTTGTGGTACATAAGTTGCAGGCTGTTGCAGAAGAGGAATTGGCAGTTTTATTAGAACAATATTCAGATGTTTTTGAAATTCCAATGGGGGTACCTCCTGTTAGACCTATTGATCATAAGATACCTTTAAAGGAGGGAACCAAGGACTTGAATTTGAAGCCCTATAGATATCCTAAAGTGCAAAAAGATGTTATAGAGCAGATGACTCAAGAATTACTGGATGTAGGGGTTATTAGAAATAGCACAAGTTCATTTGCAGCTCCAGTGGTATTGGTAAAAAAGAAAGATGGTTCCTGGAGAATGTGCATTGATTATAGAAGGTTGAATGAGGCTACCATTAAAGATGTGTTTCCCATACCCCTTATTGAGGAATTATTAGATGAATTACAAGGGGCAGCAGTCTTTTCTAAGCTAGATTTGAGATCTGGATATCATCAAATTAGAATGGCAGAGGAGGATATATAAGACTGCATTTAAAACACATCAGGGGCACTATGAATTCTTAGTCCTTTCATTTGGGTTGACTAATGCTCCTGCAACCTTCCAATCTCTCATGAATCATACTTTTAAAGATGTGTTGAGGAAGTGTACTCTGGTTTTCTTTGATGATATATTAGTTTACAGTGGAAGTTGGAAGCAACACTTAGAGGATTTGCAGATTGTTTTAGAAATTATGAGGTCAAATGCTTTGAAAGCCAAGCAGTCAAAATGCTCATTTGCAGGGGAGAGAGTAGAGTATTTAGGCCATATTATATCTAAAGAAGGGGTATCTACTGATCCATCCAAGGTAATGGCAATCAAGGAGTGGCCTGTCCCTAAGAATGTTAAACAGCTTAGAGGATTTTTGGGCTTAGCTGGATATTACAGAAGATTTGTGAAGAATTTTGGAATAATAGCAAAACCTCTCACTGAGTTATTAAAGAAGGATGGATTTAGATGGGGATCAGAGGCTCAGTTGGCTTTTCAGAAACTAAAAGAAGCTCTTAGTTCACCTCTTGTGCTTAAATTGCCAGATTTTAACAAAATGTTTGTAGTGGAGACTGATGCATCCTCAAAAGGTTTGGGAGCTGTATTAATGCAAGAAGGACATCCCATTGCATACAGTAGGTAGAGCATTATCAGAAAGGCAACAAGGGTGGTCAGTTTATGAGAAAGAACTTTTGGCAATATTGTTGGCAGTCAAACAATGGCACCATTATTTAGCCAATAACCATTTTATGATCAAAACTGACCACAGGAGTTTGAAGTACTTATTAGAGCAGAAGGTGGGACACCATTGCAACAAAAGTGGCTGTCTAAACTGTTGGGGTATGACTATGAAATAGGTTATAAACAGGGTGTGGACAACATTGTGGCTGATGCTCTATCCAGAGTTCCAAATGTGGAAATTCTGCAGATAGGGGTTAGTTCTCTTAATAATCTTTTGTTGGAAAGAATTCAAGAGTCATGGAAGGTTGATCCAGAAACACAAGCTTTGATTGCTAAATTAGAAAAGGGTGAGGTTGTGCCAAACAGATCTTGGAAGGATGGGGTATTGAAAAGGAAAATAAGCTTTTAATAGCCAAAGATGCCAATTTAAGGAAGGATATCATAGCCTATTGCCATTCTTCTGATGTTGGGGGTCACTCTAGAATAATACCACCCTTGATGAAATTAAAAGAGTTATTCTTTTGGAAAGGATGTCTCAAGGATGTGAAGCTCTTTATAAAGGAATGTCAAGTCTGCCAGAGGTCAAAGTATGAAACTGTTCCTTCTCCTGGTCTTTTACAACCACTGCCAGTGCCAAAATCCATATTCACTGACATTGCTATGGATTTTATATCTGGGTTTCCAAAAGTACAAGGAAAGGATACCATCTTGGTGGTAGTGGATAGGTTGACTAAATATGGGCATTTTCTGCCATTAAGTTATCCCTATACTGCTGTAAATGTAGCTGCTATTGTTTTGGATAATATTTTTAAGTTGCATGGTTGCCCTTCAACAATAGTGAGTGACAGAGATCCTATTTTCATGAGCCAATTCTGGAAGGAGTTTATGAGGTTGCAAGGGGTAGAATTGGAAATATCTTCAGCCTATCATCCACAAAGTGATGGCCAAACTGAGGTGTTGAATAGGTGCTCGGAAGCCTATTTGAGGAACATGTGCATGGATGCCCCTCTACAGTGGCTAAAATGGGTGCCATTAGCACAATGGTGGTACAATACTTCTTGGCATTCTGCCATTAAGATGTCACCTCATGAAGCTCTATATGGTGTGAAGCCCAATATTCACATTCCTTATATTCCTGGTGATACTGCCATTGCTGCAGTGGAGGAAGTGCATAGAGAAAGGGAAGCTATGATTAGGATTGAAAAAATTTGGAAGGGGGCCAGAAATCGTATGAAGCAACTGGCTGATGCTCATAGAAGTGATAGAGAATTTGTTGAAGGAGAATGGGTGTATGTGAAGCTCCACCCCTTTGCACATCAGTCCTTTAAAACACATCATAACAGGAAATTGTCTCCAAAGTATTTTGGACCCTTTCTGGTCTTGAAACGTGTGGGGCAAGTGGCTTACAAGCTGGATTTACCTGAATCAGCTCAGATTCACCATACTTTACATGTATCTCTACTTAAGAAAGCTCATGGACTTCTGAAGCAAAGTGTACCTCTGCCCACTGGACCAAGATTTCTGTTACAGCCACGAGCAGTTTTGGACAAGAAAGTTGTTAAGAAGAATGGGAAAATTGATGTTCAAATCTTAGTGCATTGGGATGGATTGCCAGTTACTGAAGCATCTTGGGAATCCCTTGCAGAGCTCAAAATTCGATTCCCAACCTTTGATTTTTGAGGTCAAAAATCTTATAAGGGGGAAGTATTGTTACATGTTAATTGCATTTTACTAGTTTGGGTCGACAATTGTAATAAATAAATAAGTCGAGTGGGTGATAGTGTAAATATAGAGGGCGGTTAATTTGGTCGGTTTGAATATTCAAAGTAGCTACGGATATATAAGCCTAAATCCATTGTATCAACACATTATGAATATACAAAATTAATCCCAATCTCTCTCTAATTTCTCATTCTCTGATTTCCATCATACCAAAGAAGTTGTGTCTTTGGTTGTTGTTGTTTAAAACTTTTATAATGAGTTTTGCCCACAAAGTGTTTGATGAAATGTCTAAACCAAAGTGTATGTACTAAATCAAATTTGATTATATACGTATTTACTGATTATACAACCAATCATACTTGATTGTACATAGATCTATTCTAAAATTTGAATTTGTTAAATTTTATTAGTTATTTAATTGACTTTGTTGTTTGGTACAATATTGCTTACAAAGTGTTTGATAAAATGTCAAAACCAAAGTTTCTTATATATAATTTAGAATCAAATCACATTTGATTGAGTATTGCATACAAGGTGTTTGATGGAATGTCGAAACCAAAGTTTGATAATATGATTTAATCACCATTATGATTCTGAACAAATTTGATAATATGATTTAATCACTTGATTATGTATATAGATTTTTAGAGATTTGTGTTTTGTAACTTTGTTTGTGAAATCAAATTTGATTTTGTATTGGGTTTTTAGTTACATGTGTGTTTGTGACTATATGTCTAGAATCAAATTTGATTATGTGTTAATATTTTAGTGATTTCTTTTTGAAACTTTATGTCTAGAATCAAATTTGATTATGTATAGAGATTTTAGAGATTTGTAACTTTATGTCTACAATCAATTTTGATTATGTATAGTTATCTATCTTTCTTTCACCTTTGTACAGTCAATTTTGAGTATGTATACTCTCATATATCTTATTCTGATTTTGATTTGTTAAATATTTGTTGTAGATGATGTAAATGTCACTTTGTCGGAATTGAAAGAGAAGAAGAAAGGTAGTTCAACTAAGAATGTTGAATTGCCTGTTAAATCTGCTAAAAGGCCAAGGGTTTCAAAGAAGAAGCAGATTAAATTTTGTTGATTGTGGCGTGTTTCTTATGCGTCACATGGAATGTTTCAATGGCCAAAATGCAAAGAATTGGGACTGTGGCATTCCAAAAGAGGCTGAAGGCCAAGATGAAGAGCTGTTCAATTTGAGGATAAGGTACGTTGAAAAGATTCTGAGACATAAAGCTAACGTTCTCGCAACAATGATGGAAGAAGAGGCATTATCGTTTGGAAGTGATCAGGGTGTGAGAAAGATAAGAAAGGCTTTTCATGAATTAAAATCTAAAAGTCAAGCTGAAAAGAAATGAAGATTGTGTCTTGTGTAGAAAGTGTTTGGAAGCTTTGGTAACTTTGAATGAAGTATGTGTTGTGTAGAAAGTTTTCATGAATCACCTTTGGTAACTTTGAATGAAGTATGTGTTGTTAACAATGATTATAATAGACTGATTTATGAAATGTCTCATTTTGTTCTTTATCTTGAAATCAAATTAATTTGCTTTGCTAACTTTGAATGAAGTATGTGTTGTTAAGAATGGTTATAATAGACTGATTTATGAAATGTCTCATTTTGTTCTTTATCTTGAAATCAAATTAATTTGCTTTGCTAACTTTGAATGAAGTATGTGTTGTTAAGAATGGTTATAATAGACTGATTTATGAAAATCAAATTTGATTTGATACGTACAGTGTCAAAAAGTATATAAAATCAAATTTGATTTTATGCATACATTTAGAAAAACAAATAGAGTCTATATCAAGAAACCTATACAAAATCAAATTTGATTTTATTCATACAGTTTGAAAAAGCTATTCAAAATCAAATTTGATTTTATGCATACATTTAGAAAAACAAATGGAGTCCATATCAAGAAACCTATAAAAAATCAAATTTGATTTTATGCATATGATGAGCGTTCATTTTGTGATAAGTTCCCCTATCAAAAGGCCACATTTCAATGTCTAAAATGAGTTAATATTCCGAAACTATTGGTACTTAATGGATTCGATATATACGCAGGTTCATGGAAGATGCTGGTGAGTGTAAATGGCATCAAGCAACTCAACATGGAGGCCTATGAAGTTACAAGACACAAGGAGGTGATTCGGGAGTCGAACGAAGCAAATCGGAGAGCAGCAGGAGCTGCCAGCGCCGCTGGCCCATCAGCAAACGAGCCCAGCGCGCTGGAGCCCATCCCCAGCGCCGTTGGGCGGCCCAGATCAGCAACCGACTTTCTCCTCTATTTAAGTCGAAGCAGCCCTCAAAACCCTAAGAGAGAGCCGATTCAGCAGCCCTAGCCGCCACCTACAAACCCTAGGTCGACTTTGCAGATTAGGAGGTTTTGGAGCTTCTAACACCTTCCGATCTTCATCTTCTACCTAGATCTATCTCTTTTATTTACTTTCAGTTGGTAAACAATGTCTTTCATCTTTTCAGACTTTGTTATTCCTTTAATAATGGTAGGCTAATAGGCTGAATACTTGTTTGGATCAATGTGATCATGTAGACGTTTATCTATTTTACTTTATTTGTTAGATCTGTTGGAGTGTGTTTTACTGTTTATCGTAGATCCATGTTTTACTAGTTTTTCATATTATTATCGGTTCTATATCTGCATGTATTGATTTAATTCTGATGATCGGTCTATAATAATACACTAGGATTAATACATAAAGATGGAAAACACTAGTCGGTCTATAACTAGATGTAAAAGGTGATTCACTTATAACTGAGGGATCCAGAACCATAGTAATTAGGACGAATTGAACATGATGCTTAACAATGTCAGAAGCGATCCAGTGACATGGAAACGTGCACTGTGGTCACCGGAGGGAATTAATATCTGGTCATGGCTTAAGAGCCGGGTATACTAAAAGATGAATTAGTAACACAAACTTAGGTGATTAAAGCTTAAACAATGAATCTAACGAGAATTTGTTTAAAGAGTAGTGTGAGTCTAGGGACAACACTAGTTACTTAGGCAAAGTGAATCTAACGAGAATCTGAGCCGTGATTAAGTTTCCAACAGTCTAGCAAGTAGGTAGAGTAATATTCGGTCGTGTCATGACATCTGAGATGCCAAACAAGTATTTTAATTTTATTACTGTTATTTGCCTTTTCAAATCTTTTTCAGACTAAGCCTCTCGCTGAATAAGCGGTTGCGGCTTCTGTTTACTTTTCAGTTTTTATTAGTTTAATAGGAAATCGTGACAACCCCCAACCGCTAGAATTACACATATTATTAGATTAGGTAGTGCAAGCGTCCCTGCGAACGATCCTGTACTTATCACTTACTATACTACATCTGATCGGGTCCCCTGCCCGTAATCGTGTGGTTAGTTTGAGATAATTACTTGTACAACATTTTTATAAATTTAAACACTAAACAAAAACCACCCATCAAGTGTTTTGGCGCCGCTGCCGGGGACGCGACGCATTCTTAGTTTAGTAGTGTAGTTCGAACCTTTCTTGTGTTTCGGCACGAGAAAGTTACTTTTCAGTTTTTAGGTTAAGTTATTTTAGGGTTTAGTAGTTAAGTTAGTTTAGGTTAAGTTATCTTAGGGTTTAGTAGTTAAGTCTAGTTTAGGTTAATTAAAGTAGTACTTTTATTTTCTTTAAAATTTTCAAAAATCCAAAAGTATTTTCTCTTTCATTTTTAGTTTAAGTAGTGTAATTTAGTTTTTCATTTCATTTTTATATTGGTCTGTTTGATCTTTTTCCTGAGTTTTGCAGGATTATTTAGGTAGTTGATGCGATCGAGGCCGGGAACGATAGTAGATAGTGCATCTTCAAAACCTAGTAAACCTAGAAGGAAAAGGAGAAACAACACACCGATCCCACCACCAGTATTTAACCTAGCAACCCTTTTTGACGAAGACCCACCTTTAGGATCATCCGACAGTATGTCTGAACCAAACTCATCTAGATCCGAAATGGACGCCTTTGACCGATCGATGATGGAGAGAACGAGGGATGTCCCACCTACACAGGGATCGCCCATTTTACCCCCAAACCTAGGAGATTCGTTCTCAGTCAAAGGACACCACCTTAAGTTAATCCAAGACAACCAATATGACGGCCGAGCCAAATCCGACCCCCATAAGCATGTAAGCAGGTTTACAAGTTTGTGCAAGATGTTCAAGTATGGAGGAGACGTCACTGATGACGATGTGAAACTTAGCTTATTTGCCTCATCTCTCACGGGAGAGGCACGTGCTTGGTTCGATGAGCTCGATGAAGGTACCATCACTTCATGGAATCAACTTCGCGAACAGTTTGTCTCACGATTCTTTCCCCCAAGTTTAGCAAGGAAAATGCTTCGAGACATCAAGGCTTTCAGGCAAGACGACGGTGAATCACTAGTGGATGCATGAAAAAGGCTTAGGGAAATGATCAGAAACTGCCATGGGAATGGACTAGAAAAGGACGAGATCATGGAGATTTTCTTCTATGGTTTAACCAAGAGTTCCCAAAAGGATTTAGACCTAGCTGGCGGTGGTAACTTTTTGTACAAGTCTACCAATGACGCGTACAAAATGATGGAGGATATGGTGCAAGCTAGCATAGCTCGTGATATGGATGACAAAGATCGGGAAAGGAGGACGAGAAGGACCGTGGCTAGCATTGAGAGCAGCTCCGACAATGAGGTAATTCATGAACTTAAAGCTTTATCTAACCGTTTTTTTGCTTTTGAAGATAGGTTGGACATTATGGATAAAGACCTCAAGGTGATTGCACATGGATGCAACAATTGCGGAATAATGCACTACACCGAGGATTGTGAAGAGGAGGCTACCGAGCAAGTCAATTTTGTCCAGAACCAATACCGAGGAGGCTATCAACGACGACTATTCCAAAGAAACCCCGGTAATTCTAAATTTAATTCTAGTTTTGCTAGAAATAACTTTGGTTCTTTTCAAAATAGGTGGCAAAGGAACAATGGTCAACAAGAGCAACCGAGAGCAGAAAATGAAGTCAAGGAGGATCCGATTGCCAAGCTCACTACCATGATGGAGAAGTACATAGAGATGAATGACCAGAGGCACGACTCCTTGGACAAGTACACGAGGTTTTTGAATGAGAAAATTGCTAACCTTGACCATAAAGTTGATGCTGTGGTGAGAGATCAACAATCCGCTATCAAGGGTTTGGAGAGAAAGCTGGAGAAATGGATGGAGCAGGTGCTAAGAAGGAAAATTGTCTTCTTGCAAGCAATGCACAAGCCAATCCAAAGCCGAACCCTCAAGGAGGCCCGAGTACGAGTCAAAAGTACCAACCACCATTAGGGCGAAATGAGAATGTGAACGCCGTATTCACTGAAGGTAATGACTCTACTGATCTTTCTAATGATTTTTGTGAAGTGTCCAATCAGTTACACGTCATACGAGAGCCAAACGGTGAAGAAACAAGCAAAAACGCAAAATTGGAATCTGTCCAGACACCCCCAGCCGCTGGCTGAAAAGCCCAGCACCGCTGGAGAGGCCCAGTGCTGCTAGCCACCCAGGTCCAGCGCCGCTGTAGGCTCCGGCAGTCTAGAATCCCGTGAAACTTCGTTTTCAGCTGTTTTTCAAGGAGATGTCGAGACCCAATTCGCTTCAAAGTGCAAAATCAAAGATGGGGACGACTCGGACAGTAGGGATGAAGTTCAACACCTCGAGGCACCGGATGACGGGACACAACTACCGCAAGCATCAGAAGATCCATGAAGTTTTCTTATTCCTTGCACTGTTAATAATGAGTATTCGTCATGTGCATTAGCTGATTTAGGGTCAAGTATTAATGTTATGCCTACTGTGATCTATGAGAAACTTACCCTTTGTTTGCTAAAACCCGTTAACATGAACATTCGGTTAGCCGATCAGACTTTTAGACATCCCAAGGGGATTGTCGAACGAGTCCATGTCAGGGTTAAGGAATTAGAATTTTAAACTGAGTTTGTTGTTCTTGATTCGGTAAGTGACGTAGTGACACCCCTAATTTTAGGACGACCATTTTTGCATGTTGCGGATGCTATCATCCATGTCCTTAAACGTGAAATATCTTTCTCAAATGGTCAAATAAGAGTCAATTTGCCTATTTTAGACTCTAGGGATGTCGACTATAGTGAAATGTGTTTGGGTGTTGAAAGTGATTATGACAGAAAACCCTTAGACATAAACCACTACATTAGGGAGGCACATAGTTTCTCATTTCATGAAGGCCTAGATTTATCGAGACCGCATAGGAGAGGATTGTGTGTGCTTTATAGAGAAACCAACATTAAGGAATTAGAAGACCTTTTAGAACAGATGGAAAAGGGAATAGATATGGGAAGTAGGTTGTTAGTTGGGATAAATAAGTTTCTAGACAACCTAGGTTGGAATGATGTAGAAGACCGACCGTTATCTGAATATAACCCTTATTTGTCAACCACTGCCCTAGGAGATCCGACAATCTTTGAAGTTCATTGTTCGATACAGGATTGTATAGGAAGTCATGTATACATAGACGCTAGAGCAATGGTGAACATATTCCCTTTGGATTTTTATACCAGGTACACTAGGAAGAGATAGGAAAGGTGATCTGGGAGGATAAGGTGATTAAGATTTTTAAAAATGTTAATATTCGGGTTCGGGGATTTGTTAAGAATGTTATAGTCTCAATTGATGGTTTAAAATTCCCGACGGAGTTCTTTCTAGTAAAAGAAAATGTGGTGACTAGGAATGAATTTGTTTTAGGGCAACCCTTTTTAAGGACCGCATGTACCGATATAAACATTGAATTAGGATAATTGATATTGCAGTCAGGGATTAATGCATTGAAGGTCATGAAGCAGGATATAAATGTACATAACCCCTATGGTTTCTACTGTAAGACTGAGGTTTCCCAAGGGCAAGGAGAAAGGATAAATATCGAGTCATATTTGGAAGACACATCCGACATCTATATTCGAATGTTACCCAACGGGAACCGGCCCCCGGCCGACCCCGTTTTCTTCCTCAACCTAGTTTCTAGGACGAGTCCGGCTGAAGACTCGTTAAACTTAGCGCTTCTTGGGAGGCAACCCAAGCCATATTTTTATTTTTATCCTTTTAGGAATATGTGAGTAATTGCAATTAAGTGAATTGTTTTAAATATTATCATTTGTGATCTGTTTTGTATGAAATATATCTTTAGATTCACATATGCAAGCTTTCAATGGATCAAGGAAACAAGTAACTTATTGCAATCGTATTCGTTTTTATTTTTGTTTTTATTTTTATGTTTTAGCTTGTTATTTCCATTTTTATATTTTGATTGAAGTGTGCAGGAGTATTTTGTTTTGAAGTTTGAAGGATAAGCTATGCACTTGGCCTAAAGCTAAGTGTGGGGGAGTGCCGGCATCGAGCCGTGGAGGAAAGTCAGACGTCGAAGCAAGTACAGGAGCCACCATCGCTGCTACTGGACATCCAGCGCCGCTGGGAATGCATCTGGGCATCCCAGCGCCGCTCACCTGGAGACCAGCGCCGCTGGACCTACACATGTGCAGTCCAGCGCCGCTCCTACATCACCAGCGCCGCTCAGAGTGTCAGCCAGCACACCAGATCGCGAAAAATCCATAAAAATCAGAAAAACCCAAAAAAATCCAAAAAAATCAAAAAATCAGAAAATACCAAAAAGAGAAGAAGATGGAAAAGCAACAATGGATTGCCATCAAACGAAGCCGACTCAACTTTAGAAGATCTACATCATTCATGGTCGCTCCACACATGCCATCTTCAACAAATCATGCAATTTAAGCCCGGGAAGTTTCGTAAATTCTTTATCTTTTTGTGTTTTTCCTATTACCCTATCTGTTATGTCATGTTTAGTAGGGATGGGCATGGGACCGTCCCGGTACCGATGGTACCGGTCCCGAAAATATCTAAAACTTGGTACTGATCCCGGTCCCATATGGGACGGTACCGGTACCGGTACCGATGCGGGACGGGACCGGGATATCGGTACCAAATCCCAACTAGTCCCGATTAAAACAAATGGCTTACTCACTAATATAAAAACATGAGATAAATATTATAACACTATTGCATATATTTACATAGATTAATAAAATCCAAAAGCATTTAAGCATCCATTTTGCAGGAGACTATGTGAGAACATTTTACCATCTCAGGAAATAATTATACCATAAACAATTTGCAAAAGAATAAGGAGTTCACATTTTACATAAACACTATGGAAAAACCCTTTCTGATCAAAGAATATTTAAAGTGTAGTTCATAACTTCATTTGTCTTTAGTTTACTCCTCATATGCAAAATTCAAACTTACAGTACTAATTTTATTACTACCTATTAATTTGAGCTAGTCAACCATATACAAAGTTTAATAGACAAATAGAGAAATCTCCACATTATAAATTCAACATACACATGAAAAAAAATCATCAGATAGCGACGGCATTTATGCATTCGAAACAAGATAGGCTTAAAAGACAAATGGTATTGTTGTTGAAGTTTAATTGGGCCTCAAAAAACTGCATTAGACCCTGAGTTCTTGAAAGTGAGGTATGAACCATTTTATTACGGGACTAGTCGGGACTAATGTGGGATTTCGGGAATTTCCCGGTACCGGTACCGATTGGTACCGATCCCGCAAACTCAAAAAAACGGGTACCGGTACCGATCCCGAGTGGGACTCGGTACCACTTCCCGGTACCGGGACGGGATCGGGATTTGGGATTTTATGCTCATCCCAAATGTTTAGCACAACGAGGACGTTGTACAATTTAAGTGTGGGGGGATGGAATAAGAAAAACCTGTGGTTTAATTGTTTGATTAATCATAAGTTTTCTACTACTTAATTCATGCAAATTTAAAATTTTTCTTGTGTCTGAAAAACATTTTGAAAAATAAGCTTTGCAAGTAGACAAAAGATGACGATAACTAAGCAACATTAGCTTTGGTAGATGAACGGTTAGTTAGGACTTTTAGTTTGACTATAGATTTGTGTGTTCATTTTTCCAAATGGATTAGAGCTTAGACTGAAACTGTATGCGATTATGTTTGCCATAGCACACTTAACCGGACTTTAATATGCCTAGCAATTGGAACTATCTAGTTATTAGTATAGGTGTATTAGTTGGACTTAAATGATATAAGTGCTTGTGTAGGAACTAGTTTAGACGTATGGTTCGCCTTAATTCTTACACTATTAATTGTGAACTAGTTGCATACTGAGTAAGTGTATGAGTCATCTGGGGTCTCTGATAATGTCTATGCATGAATAATGTAGTAATCTTAAGAAAAGGCAATCAGTAGATTAATTAAAGAGTTCAAAGAACTAGTAACGAGTAAAATTTATACACATCAAGTTATGTCGCTCTGCGCGTGGGGAACCACCGACCTGTCACCGTTGTCTTGATGTAAGGTATAAACCCTAACCATTAGTTGAGTTATGTCGCTCTGCGAGTGGGGAACCACCGACCTGTCACCGCTGTCTCAACTATTAAAGATGATACTATCGTATAACTGCTTTAGTGTTTAGCTAGCGAGCATGACTTTAGTGTGAGAGTATGTCTAAGTAGTGAATCACAAGTACGACAAATAATAAGATATAAATGTCTTGCTAGTAGATCTGATTGATATACAAACTTTAATTAAGTGCTTAACTAGTCAGCAGAAGGAAGTAAGATTGAGTTGTAGGACATGTGGAATTATAGAACGGTTTTAGAGGTATTAACACGAATATAAGGTTAACTTTTAGTTTTGATTGACTGATTATCTTTACCTCTAGCTATAGCTTACTGATTTTGTCTTAAAGCTTTCTCAAATCATTTTTCATGACTAATCTTTCAAATGTTTTAAAAAAGTAGAATAACTTAAACACTTAAGTTGTCAGCTCATCATTGTTTTTATTTTCTTGGACTATTTACTTGGGGACAAGCAAAGAATTAAGTGTGGGGTATATGATGGGCGTTCATTTTGTGATAAGTTCCCCTATCAAAATACCACATTTCAATGTCTAAAATGATTTAATATTATGGAATTATTGGTACTTAATGGATTCGATATATACGCAGGTTCACGGAAGATGCGAGTGAGGGTAAATGGCATCAATCAACTCAACATGGAGGCCTATGAAGTTACAAGACACAAGGAGGTGATTCGGGAGTCGAACGAAGCAAATCGGAGAGCAGCAGGAGCTGCCAGCGCCGCTGGCACCCTTGCCACCGCCGCTGGCCCATCAGCAGACGAGCCCGCGCCGCTGGAGCCCATCCCCAGCGCCGCTGGGCGGCCCAGATCAGCAACCGACTTTCGCCTCTATTTAAGTCAAAGCAGCCCTCAAAACCCTAAGAGAGAGGATATACATTTAAAAGGAAAAAAAAATGGAGTCCATATCAAGAAACCTATACAAAATCAAATTTGATTTATGTATACATTTAGAAAAACAAATGGAGTCCATACCAAGAAACCTATACAAAATCAAATTTGATTTTATGCATAAATTTAGAAAAACAAATGGAGTCTATATCAAGAAACCTATACAAAATCAAATTTGATTTTATGCATAAATTTAGAAAAACAAATGGAGTCTATATCAAGAAACCTATACAAAATCAAATTTGATTTTATGCATAAATTTAGAAAAACAAATGGAGTCTATATCAAGAAACCTATACAAAATCAAATTTGATTTTATGCATAAATTTAGAAAAACAAATGGAGTCTATACCAAGAAACCTATACAAAATCAAATTTGATATGCATACATTTAGAAAAACAAAATGGAGTCCATATCAAGAAACCTATACAAAATCAAATTTGATTTTATGCATACATTTAGAAAAACAAATGGAGTCCATATCAAGAAACCTATACAAAATCAAATTTGATTTTATGCATACATTTAGAAAAACAAATGGAGTCCATATCAAGAAACCTATACAAAATCAAATTTGATTTTATGCATACATTTAGAAAAACAAATGGAGTCCATATCAAGAAACCTATACAAAATCAAATTTGATTTTATGCATACATTTAGAAAAACTATTGGAGTGTGTTTTACTGTTTATCGTAGATCCAGTGATATGGAAACGTGCACTGTGGTCACCGGAGGGAATTAATATCTGGTCATGGCTTAAGAGTCGGGTATACTAAAAGATGAATTAGTAACACAAACTTAGGTGATTAAAGCTTAAACAATGAATCTAACGAGAATTTGTTTAAAGAGTAGTGTGAGTCTAGGGACAACACTAGTTACTTAGGCAAAGTGAATCTAACGAGAATTTGTTTAAAGAGTAGTGTGAGTCTAGGGACAACACTAGTTACTTAGGCAAAGTGAATCTAACGAGAATTTGTTTAAAGAGTAGTGTGAGTCTAGGGACAACACTAGTTACTTAGGCAAAGTGAATCTAACGAGAATTTGTTTAAAGAGTAGTGTGAGTCTAGGGACAACACTAGTTACTTAGGCAAAGTGAATCTAACGAGAATTTGTTTAAAGAGTAGTGTGAGTCTAGGGACAACACTAGTTACTTAGGCAAAGTGAATCTAACGAGAATTTGTTTAAAGAGTAGTGTGAGTCTAGGGACAACACTAGTTACTTAGGCAAAGTGAATCTAACGAGAATTTGTTTAAAGAGTAGTGTGAGTCTAGGGACAACACTAGTTACTTAGGCAAAGTGAATCTAACGAGAATTTGTTTAAAGAGTAGTGTGAGTCTAGGGACAACACTAGTTACTTAGGCAAAGTGAATCTAACGAGAATTTGTTTAAAGAGTAGTGTGAGTCTAGGGACAACACTAGTTACTTAGGCAAAGTGAATCTAACGAGAATTTGTTTAAAGAGTAGTGTGAGTCTAGGGACAACACTAGTTACTTAGGCAAAGTGAATCTAACGAGAATTTGTTTAAAGAGTAGTGTGAGTCTAGGGACAACACTAGTTACTTAGGCAAAGTGAATCTAACGAGAATTTGTTTAAAGAGTAGTGTGAGTCTAGGGACAACACTAGTTACTTAGGCAAAGTGAATCTAACGAGAATTTGTTTAAAGAGTAGTGTGAGTCTAGGGACAACACTAGTTACTTAGGCAAAGTGAATCTAACGAGAATTTGTTTAAAGAGTAGTGTGAGTCTAGGGACAACACTAGTTACTTAGGCAAAGTGAATCTAACGAGAATTTGTTTAAAGAGTAGTGTGAGTCTAGGGACAACACTAGTTACTTAGGCAAAGTGAATCTAACGAGAATTTGTTTAAAGAGTAGTGTGAGTCTAGGGACAACACTAGTTACTTAGGCAAAGTGAATCTAACGAGAATTTGTTTAAAGAGTAGTGTGAGTCTAGGGACAACACTAGTTACTTAGGCAAAGTGAATCTAACGAGAATTTGTTTAAAGAGTAGTGTGAGTCTAGGGACAACACTAGTTACTTAGGCAAAGTGAATCTAACGAGAATTTGTTTAAAGAGTAGTGTGAGTCTAGGGACAACACTAGTTACTTAGGCAAAGTGAATCTAACGAGAATTTGTTTAAAGAGTAGTGTGAGTCTAGGGACAACACTAGTTACTTAGGCAAAGTGAATCTAACGAGAATTTGTTTAAAGAGTAGTGTGAGTCTAGGGACAACACTAGTTACTTAGGCAAAGTGAATCTAACGAGAATTTGTTTAAAGAGTAGTGTGAGTCTAGGGACAACACTAGTTACTTAGGCAAAGTGAATCTAACGAGAATTTGTTTAAAGAGTAGTGTGAGTCTAGGGACAACACTAGTTACTTAGGCAAAGTGAATCTAACGAGAATTTGTTTAAAGAGTAGTGTGAGTCTAGGGACAACACTAGTTACTTAGGCAAAGTGAATCTAACGAGAATTTGTTTAAAGAGTAGTGTGAGTCTAGGGACAACACTAGTTACTTAGGCAAAGTGAATCTAACGAGAATTTGTTTAAAGAGTAGTGTGAGTCTAGGGACAACACTAGTTACTTAGGCAAAGTGAATCTAACGAGAATTTGTTTAAAGAGTAGTGTGAGTCTAGGGACAACACTAGTTACTTAGGCAAAGTGAATCTAACGAGAATTTGTTTAAAGAGTAGTGTGAGTCTAGGGACAACACTAGTTACTTAGGCAAAGTGAATCTAACGAGAATTTGTTTAAAGAGTAGTGTGAGTCTAGGGACAACACTAGTTACTTAGGCAAAGTGAATCTAACGAGAATTTGTTTAAAGAGTAGTGTGAGTCTAGGGACAACACTAGTTACTTAGGCAAAGTGAATCTAACGAGAATTTGTTTAAAGAGTAGTGTGAGTCTAGGGACAACACTAGTTACTTAGGCAAAGTGAATCTAACGAGAATTTGTTTAAAGAGTAGTGTGAGTCTAGGGACAACACTAGTTACTTAGGCAAAGTGAATCTAACGAGAATTTGTTTAAAGAGTAGTGTGAGTCTAGGGACAACACTAGTTACTTAGGCAAAGTGAATCTAACGAGAATTTGTTTAAAGAGTAGTGTGAGTCTAGGGACAACACTAGTTACTTAGGCAAAGTGAATCTAACGAGAATTTGATTTTATGCATACATTTAGAAAAACAAATGGAGTCCATATCAAGAAACCTATACAAAATCAAATTTGATTTTATGCATACATTTAGAAAAACAAATGGAGTTCATATCAAGAAACCTATATAAAATCAAATTTGATTTTGACGTCCTCCCCTACTACATCCCGCTTTAGGGTTTAGGGTTTGAAGGCCGAGGGTTATCAGCTAACCCTCGACCTTCAAACCCTAAACCCTAGAGTAAGAACCCTCATCCTTTTTAGGGTTTTAGAATGCGTCCTTCCGCCCAAAAGGGTGCCCTTTTTAGGGTTTTAGAATGTGTCCCTCCCCGTTAAACCCAAAACCCTAGAGTGGTGGCCGAAGGCCCCGTTGTCATGATTCCCCCTCCGAATCAAATTTGATTTTGAACGTCCCTCCCCTACAACATAAATTTGATTTTATACATACAAATTCAAAAAGCTACACAAAATCATATTTGATTTTATGCATACATTTAGAAAAACAAATGGAGTCCATATCAAGAAACATTTACAAAATCAAATTTGATTTTATGCATACAATGTCAAAAGGCTATACAAAATCATATTTGATTTTATGCATACATTTAGAAAAACAAATAGAGTCCATATCAAGAAACCTATACAAAATCAAATTTGATTTTATGCATACATTTAGAAAAACAAATGGAGTCCATATCAAGAAACCTATACAAAATCAAATTTGATTTTATGCATACATTTAGAAAAACAAATGGAGTCCATATCAAGAAACCTATACAAAATCAAATTTGATTTTATGCATACATTTAGAAAAACAAATGGAGTCCATATCAAGAAACCTATACAAAATCAAATTTGATTTTATGCACACATTTAGAAAAACAAATGGAGTCCATATCAAGAAACCTATACAAAATCAAATTTGATTTGTCAAACAAGAACACAATCTGTAGACAAATGATCAACCAATGAAAACTATCATCCAAGTATAAAATCTGTAAACAACTAAAAATTATTTATTTCTAAACATGTATAATAAAGAAAAAATGTTTGTCTAATTGTTTGCAGATTCTTTGACAGTTGTTGTTGTGACTCGTACCTCCGCACTTGCTGCAAATTCTTCGACAGTTTTCAAGTGTTCCATAATTTTTTCCAAGCACTGGTTGTCGTTTATAATCAACTATTGGAACAAAAAACTGCGATCCATCTGGTGTTTGAAATGTTTGTGTAACATTTGTTTTAGGTGTTTTTTTCAGCACAGGAACTGTATGAAAATATACATGTCAAAAACAATAATCAGCATAACAAGTATGAAAATATATATATAAATCAAATTTGATTCTTATAGAAAACAACATATTGCAATGCAAAATCAAATTTGATTTTAAGCATAAAACTACACAAACACAGATACCTTAAAAACTACAAAGCTGCACATAATCAAATTTGATTTTAAGCATAAAACTACACAAACACAGATACCTTAAAAACTACAAAACTGCACATAATCAAATTTGATTTTAAGCATAAAACTACACAAACATAGATACGTAAAGCTTACATAATCACATTTGATTCTAAACATAAAGTATCGCACATACATGTAGTTAAAATCTTCAAAGCTCAACATAATCAAATTTGATTTTAAGCATAAAACTACACAAACACAGATACCTTAAAAACTACAAAGCTGCACATAATCAAATTTGATTTTAAGCATAAAACTACACAAACATAGATACGTAAAGCTTACATAATCACATTTGATTCTAAACATAAAGTATCGCACATACATGTAGTTAAAATCTTCAAAGCTCAACATAATCAAATTTGATTTTAAGCATAAAACTACACAAACACAGATACCTTAAAAACTACAAAGCTGCACATAATCAAATTTGATTTTAAGCATAAAACTACACAAACATAGATACGTAAAGCTTACATAATCAAATTTGATTCTAAACATACATTTAGAAAAACAAAAGGAGTCCATATCAAGAAACATATACAAAATCATATTTGATTTTATTCATACATTTACACAAAACAAATGGAATTTATATCAACAAACCTATACACAATCAAATTTGATTGTTAACATACAGTTTCAAAAATCTATACAAATCAAATTTGATTGTATTCATACATTTACACAAACAAATGGAGTATATCAAAAACATTACATAATCAAATTTGATTTTAAGCATAAAACTACACAAACATAGATACGTAAAGCTTACATAATCAAATTTGATTTTAAGCATAAAACTACACAAACACAGATACCTTAAAAACTACAAAGCTGCACATAATCAAATTTGATTTTAAGCATAAAACTACACAAACATAGATACGTAAAGCTTACATAATCAAATTTGATTTTAAACATAAAACTACACAAACATAGATACGTAAAGCTTACATAATCAAATTTGATTTTAAGCATAAAACTACACAAACACAGATACCTTAAAAACTACAAAGCTGCACATAATCAAATTTGATTTTAAGCATAAAACTACACAAACATAGATACGTAAAGCTTACATAATCAAATTTGATTTTAAGCATAAAACTACACAAACATAGATACGTAAAGCTTACATAATCAAATTTGATTTTAAGCATAAAACTACACAAACACAGATACCTTAAAAACTACAAAGCTGCACATAATCAAATTTGATTTTAAGCATAAAACTACACAAACATAGATACGTAAAGCTTACATAATCAAATTTGATTTTAAGCATAAAACTACACAAACATAGATACGTAAAGCTGCACATAATCAAATTTGATTTTAAGCATAAAACTACACAAACATAGATACGTAAAGCTTACATAATCAAATTTGATTTTAAGCATAAAACTACACAAACACAGATACCTTAAAAACTACAAAGCTGCACATAATCAAATTTGATTTTAAGCATAAAACTACACAAACATAGATACCTTAAAAACTACAAAGCTGCACATAATCAAATTTGATTTTAAGCATAAAACTACACAAACACAGATACCTTAAAAACTACAAAGCTGCACATAATCAAATTTGATTTTAAGCATAAAACTACACAAACACAGATACCTTAAAAACTACAAAGCTGCACATAATCAAATTTGATTTTAAGCATAAAACTACACAAACACAGATACCTTAAAAACTACAAAGCTGCACATAATCAAATTTGATTTTAAGCATAAAACTACACAAACACAGATACCTTAAAAACTACAAAGCTGCACATAATCAAATTTGATTTTAAGCATAAAACTACACAAACACAGATACCTTAAAAACTACAAAGCTGCACATAATCAAATTTGATTTTAAGCATAAAACTACACAAACACAGATACCTTAAAAACTACAAAGCTGCACATAATCAAATTTGATTTTAAGCATAAAACTACACAAACACAGATACCTTAAAAACTACAAAGCTGCACATAATCAAATTTGATTTTAAGCATAAAACTACACAAACACAGATACCTTAAAAACTACAAAGCTGCACATAATCAAATTTGATTTTAAGCATAAAACTACACAAACACAGATACCTTAAAAACTACAAAGCTGCACATAATCAAATTTGATTTTAAGCATAAAACTACACAAACATAGATACGTAAAGCTTACATAATCAAATTTGATTTTAAGCATAAAACTACACAAACACAGATACCTTAAAAACTACAAAGCTGCACATAATCAAATTTGATTTTAAGCATAAAACTACACAAACACAGATACCTTAAAAACTACAAAGCTGCACATAATCAAATTTGATTTTAAGCATAAAACTACACAAACACAGATACCTTAAAAACTACAAAGCTGCACATAATCAAATTTGATTTTAAGCATAAAACTACACAAACACAGATACCTTAAAAACTACAAAGCTGCACATAATCAAATTTGATTTTAAGCATAAAACTACACAAACACAGATACCTTAAAAACTACAAAGCTGCACATAATCAAATTTGATTTTAAGCATAAAACTACACAAACACAGATACCTTAAAAACTACAAAGCTGCACATAATCAAATTTGATTTTAAGCATAAAACTACACAAACACAGATACCTTAAAAACTACAAAGCTGCACATAATCAAATTTGATTTTAAGCATAAAACTACACAAACACAGATACCTTAAAAACTACAAAGCTGCACATAATCAAATTTGATTTTAAGCATAAAACTACACAAACACAGATACCTTAAAAACTACAAAGCTGCACATAATCAAATTTGATTTTAAGCATAAAACTACACAAACACAGATACCTTAAAAACTACAAAGCTGCACATAATCAAATTTGATTTTAAGCATAAAACTACACAAACACAGATACCTTAAAAACTACAAAGCTGCACATAATCAAATTTGATTTTAAGCATAAAACTACACAAACACAGATACCTTAAAAACTACAAAGCTGCACATAATCAAATTTGATTTTAAGCATAAAACTACACAAACACAGATACCTTAAAAACTACAAAGCTGCACATAATCAAATTTGATTTTAAGCATAAAACTACACAAACACAGATACCTTAAAAACTACAAAGCTGCACATAATCAAATTTGATTTTAAGCATAAAACTACACAAACACAGATACCTTAAAAACTACAAAGCTGCACATAATCAAATTTGATTTTAAGCATAAAACTACACAAACACAGATACCTTAAAAACTACAAAGCTGCACATAATCAAATTTGATTTTAAGCATAAAACTACACAAACACAGATACCTTAAAAACTACAAAGCTGCACATAATCAAATTTGATTTTAAGCATAAAACTACACAAACACAGATACCTTAAAAACTACAAAGCTGCACATAATCAAATTTGATTTTAAGCATAAAACTACACAAACATAGATACGTAAAGCTACAAAGTGTGCCAATTCAATTGGAACGTGGAGACGACCTGAACACGATGGTGGTAGTGGTGGTGGTGGTAATGGTGTTGTTGCTGGTGGTGATTTTCCAAGAGGATAGAGTGTATGTGAGAAAGAGAGAGATCTGTGTGTGTGGAACTAGATAGGAGGGAAATGATTATTATGTGTCGAATGACGAAATTACCCCTCCGCATTATTTTTTATTTTTTAAGTAGACTATTGATTGGTTTTGATCCAAGGGCTGAGATGTGGCCCTTGGATCTCACCAATTTTTAAGTTTCTTTGGATTACAACTAAAAAATATATATTATATAATACATTTTTAGAATAAAATGTAAAACAAATAAATTAACTATTTATTTAATTAATGAATCGTTATATAACTGTTTGATATCGATAACTTATAAATCTTGGTTTTGTTACTCATACATTAGTTTTATATATTTGTTTATAGACATGTGTTTTGAGAATCTTCGTGTACTTTGTAAATCTGAATGTATCAATTTTTTTTTATTTTGACATGATCCAATAGTCAAAATTTTATTATTTGTTTTACTCTAATATTACAATAAATAACCAGCCAACTCGTCCAATTGCCTACCCAATTAACATGTGCGACAAGAAACCAACCCGAACCCAACCAAATTAATAACGCGTTATCGGATTGTTGAGTCATTTTCGGTCATACATGTCAAACGGGTTGAAAGGTTGCCAGCTTGACGAGTTGGTTTGAATAGAAACATGTAATACCCTACTTGATAAAAATGTAGACTTTAAAAATTATTTCAATTTTAAACCTAACACCATTAATAGAATAGTCCAATGCTATTCAAACCTATGTAGTCAAGCAGGATTCAAATTAGTTAAATGGGAGAACCATCTAAGCTCATAAACAAAGGGATATAACCTTATTGCAATTGTTAAATTTAACTAATTATTTTCTTAGGCTAGTGCCTATAACAATGAACTTCTTAAAACTTCTTGTCAATCACTCACGACTCCTCTCAACGTATTCAATAATGGTGTTGTTTAGGAAGTTGTATCCGTCACTTGATGATCTAGATATAATTTTGTTGGTGCTTGATGAATGAAACGGTTTGAGATAAGATGATTGTTAGTTGAAATGGAAGTGATTTGGTTGCTTAAATAAAGAAAAATAAACTAGCAGTTAGTAAGACAAACATTTAAGTTTGAATCTCTTTTTGTTCCAACCGTTATACGCTTATCCGATCCCACTTTTTCGCGTCTTCCATCATCTCTTACATGAAGCTCAGCCTGGACGCACCCTTGAAGACGCTCCCTGCCGATAAAAAACCAACGTCCAACTCGATAAGAACGCTGCGGTGACGACCTTATAGGCACCGGCCTTGAGTAAAAAATTGCCGTACTATAGGTAAAACGTACCAATTTACAAAACAAATTGATAACTACATATACTAAAAGAATACAAGAGATGGACCACATGATACCAAACATACATTTAGACGAGTCATAGCATAAACAATAGGTTGACAATGAAAAAATGGAGATTCAATGTTTACTCAAGTCAACATACATATGAATGTACACTAAAAATGGATATCCTATGTTGACCTAAATATTACACCATAGATAAATAAGAACTCCTTGACCCTTGGAAGTTGGTATCAGGATGTACTCTCAGGTCCCTGGTCCATGTACTTCATGAAACTCGACCCTTTCCAATGGGCAAGAGCAAGGATGTTTGAAAACTAATGTTGATTTCGCGATTCATCAAGAGCAAGGATTTTCGCCATGAAAACTCAATTTTGGATTATGTCAACGCTTGTAAGTGTATTGACTGGGTGAATTATAATTGTATTGTTGTTGATACCCTCCTGATGGGTTCTGATACTGCTGATGATGATCGGATTCACTGGCGTTGAAATTGTGTGATAATAAAGTATCCTGCAGCCGCCATCCTACAGGTTCTTTTGAAAACTGGTTTGATTGAAGATAGGTCTCTAAACTCATCAAAACTTTTTTTATTTTTGGATCTTCTCTATCCTTGAGTGCTCGAAGGAAGTCGCAAGGATATGATGTTTAATAGCTTCTTGAACTGGTTTTTGTATCTTTTGTATAAAGCAAACCCTGCCACCTGAAAAGTAATAATCATGCAATTAATAGTTAGTATTCCTCTTCTCCATGTACACTTATTTGCTTTGAGATTACACTTTTGGCAACGTCCAACCCATTGGCATTTCATGTTAGCTGTTTATTTAATTTACCCGTTTGACCCCCTAAAGACATATCGTAATCCAAATTGACTTATGCATAGAAAAACCTTTTTAAAATTACCATATCTATAATACACTGTAAACATATGCAACAAGAAAATATATGTAATTACCAACTCACCTGAATGAAAGCTTCAAGAGCAACTATGGTGTATAAATTCGCAGGGAGAGCATTTAACAACCTTGCAAGCCATTTCCAACCCTCTTCAATTCCATGCAGATTTTGAATACCATTAACTTCAGTCTAAATGTTCAAAGAAGATGGTGTTCAGGACTTCAGAAGCAGGTATAACAATATAAGAGACTTAACGCTTATACTAAAATTGATCAAACGTAGAAAACCTGAATTAGTGCCCCATACAGTTTCACATGTGAGGTTAATCTTTCTAGATAAGTATCAGTACTTTCAAGCTTTCCATCATCTTCTTGGTAACCAATAGCTCTCAAGTGAGCATCTCTTGATTCAAACACTTTCTGGAGAAACAAACAATATCATACATCAGGCCATCTGGTTCGCTTCAGATTTCCATTGTCATTATAGCTAGCAAAATAGGTCAGTTAGTTAACTAGTCATAAAAGGTTGGGTAGAACTGGGACAAAATGAGCCGGGCTGGATACCAAAGATTTGTTACCTTTTTTTTTCTTCACAAAAACTTGGGGAATTAAACATGTTTACAAAAATATAAGCAAAATAATGATTCACATGTTTTGAATAAAGAAATGTTAAAGGTTGTATATTTGAGTATGCTAGGAATGACTTTTTAAATACTAGACAGATACCCACGCGATTGCAGTGGCGGTGGTGGCGGCGATGGAGGTGATGGGTGGCGACGGCGGTGTGGTTATTAATGTAAAAGTAATTGATATAAAAGTGGGGTAGTGTAGTTATTTTAAGGGTTGAGGGATGTATGTTGTAAATAATTTCATTAAGGGTATTATAGGTATATTAAGTGGAGATATTTCAATTAGTGAATAAAGAAGAAGGGTAGTTTAGATATTTTTAAGGCTGAAAGTTGAAAAGGAAGGGGAGTAATTTCTTCTCCATATACAGAACTGACATTTTTCTGTAATACCCATACAACCAATTAGTTTACATAATCCAAATGGACACATTTATACAAAGGTGACAAAAGTGATCCCTATATTTGTATTATATGGTGTAGGAGAACTTAAGCAGTAATTTTGGGTACCATTAACATGATTTGATAACAAGAATTGAGGCACATAAAACGACGACGAATAATAGAAAATGGAAGGTAAAAGCAAAGGAAAAAGGTGTAACATAACATTTTTGTTGACAGAAGAAAGCAACAATAAGGCATATTGGAAAGACTGATAAAAGAACAAATTATTTGAAGAACATGATCATCATGCATTCATTATGACCTATAACCAATTAGGCAATTAGTTTACATAATCCAAATGGACACATTTTTAACAAAGGTGACAAAAGTGATCCCTATATTTGTAATTAATAGTGTAGGAGAGCTTAAGCAGCAATTTTGGGTACCATTAACTTGATTTGATAACAAGAATGGAGGCACACAAAATGACAACGATAAAGGAACAAATTATTTGAAGAACATGATCATCATGCATTCATTATGAGTTTTGCCTCAGACATGTTCATGATTTAAATGTATATATATAAATCAGTGGAATAAGGTTGTAACTTATAAGGATAAAATCTATAAAGAAAGTGACAAACAGAAAGAAAAAGAAACATACTAAACAACTTTGTAAGTGCCAGGTTAATGGCACCAGCAAGTTATAAGCCATGTTATAATGACAAGACAATCTTAAAAGAAAGTTTAACAGAATAACAAGTACCTCTGAGTAAGCTAGATACTTTGGAACTGTGAAGATGCATTCTCTATTTAATTTGGCAATAAGAATTTCCAAGGCAATAGGAACCTGGAATTTTGTGATAAAAAAAAAGGCAATTACGTTAGATAATTCCAGTAGAACTTACAAAAGGAACACTAATTTTTCCAGCCATGAGAAAGTGATAACACTCAGAAATTTGTAAATACCAATGGTCTACATCTCAACCTTTTTCCAAATTATTTACTTTAGTTGAACACTCAGAAATGTGACTATAATTGCAGAAAGGAAGGTATGATGTTTCACCTGTGAAGTAACCATAACAATTACATGTCCATAAGCATACAGGACAGCATCGTTATTTGCACATGTGCATAAAGAAACAATCTGTTACGTTAAAACAGGTGCAGTTTAGGCATTTTGATTAATGTAAATTATAACATCTATATTATTTTTTACATAACTAAAACCTAGTTAAAAAACATGTATTTGAATTGAATAGTGACTTACTTTATGTGCGAAAATCCCGCTATTGACTGATTGTGGACATGTTGAATTCATGAGTTTCCTTAGTTCATCTGCTTTTACTCTGGCCAACATAAATAGGGTTAAACCTAGATGGCTAAATGTGATTCTTAAAAATACATTTGACAATATTAGAACTACAGAAGAAATAGGGTATGTTTATCAAACACAGATAGTTACTCAAGCACTAAATGACCAAAGTTCCTTAGAATATGCCAGGTTAATGTTAGACAAGCGAATTCACACACCTCACGTTCTCTTTTGTCCCTGTTATGGTTTTGATAAATCTAGCCATTTTGGAAGCTTGCTTACGATATTCCTGCATAAAAATCACAATGATGGACTTTTTAGGGGAAAATGTATATAAATCAATTACTGTGGAAAGAATCAAACTCGTTAAACATATGGCCTTTTTAGAGGGTGATCAAAATACGGGCATGAACCCCAAAAAACAGGACCGAAAGTAGCCCAAAACCGAGTCAACCCGAGACTTCATAGGCTGGTTCACGGGGCATACCCGAAAAATTCACGGGTCAGGCCGGGTTCCACCTGTGAAACCCGAGTAACAATGCATGGGCAGATCAGCTATTTTCAGTATATCTTGTAGATTAGCCCTTAATAATTCTAATCCAAAATAATACCAGGAATTTCTGATTTCTTAAGTCCCACTTTCTCTGTTTTATCGTCAAATAAGAAGTGTAATCATGTATGCTTGATATGAATTGAGAACAAAGTGATGTTGCCACAAAAGGGGGAGGCAATTTCAATTTGGTACAGGTTTTTTTTACTTAGACTGAACTTTTTCAACTTAGTTTAACTTCTTTAACTAGGCTGAATCACAAATCTACTAAATTCTTTAATCTGATTAGATAGTAAAACAGATTAAGCCCACCAAGGTAAATGATTACGCCCACGTGATTCAAGCGCTGGTCATGTTTGTATCGTAGTGATCATCATAAAAGCAATTTACCATCAGCATACTAATATTTACCAATAATTATCCTTGTCCATTTACTCTGTTTTTAAAATGAATCCTTCTACAACTAAGGATCATGTGATGTGAAGTGATGCAAATAATAGGATGTATTGCATGGAGAGTGAGACTCGACTTTGGTCTAGAAATTCCCACCACGGCATACGCAATTTAACATCGTGATCAGAGCAATTCATTTCAGTTTTGCCTAGTTCTAAAGAAAGCATACCTTCATGTTGTAAGAATACTACGGGTCTCGGGTTTTCATCATTCAACCTGACCAGTACTTAACCCAGACTGAGACTGAACCGGAAAAACATGGTCCAGTTTACGGACCTCGATCCTAACCCATTTTGGCTTTCAGTCCGGTCCAGTCTGGGCCACAACCGCTTTGGTCCAGGTTTGAGCCCATAATTACCACTAGCCAATATGTTTTCCGTGTAATATTTCCTCATCAAACACTACTCACCCTCCAAGGCTCCAACTACAGGTGGCAAGATGGGTGGGTCGCTTAATGGTTCAAAACAAGTTCTAGTCGAATGAACCACTATTTGGTATGGGCCTGTTAGGTCAACCCGCAAAATCTATTTGTCCATTAAAAATATTCTAAGTAACTAAATGCACTCTTGACTACAAAAACAATATTATTACAATTATAATCTAAATTGTAACTTAAAAACAATTTAGGAGGTTGCATGAATTACAAATAGACTATCAGCGACTTTGAAGCTTTCGACCTATTCCTTTTTAGCAAAATGTTTTGACTTGAGCCGTTCGAGAAAAGGCAAACCCAGTCGACTAATTTACAAGTAAATACATAGAAATTGCCACCTAAAGCTTCAACATGTCTTGGCTGGTACGAATATAGAAATAATTTCAAAACTTAAAGTAAAAACAGGCAATATATAACTTACATTATTAGAATCCATTTCCGATGTAAAATTTTCTCCTACCACTTCATTGTACATTTGTAACCTTCTTTCCACCAGTTTTAAAGCACTCTCGGCACCCTTGACTACGTTTGCTGCAATCAACTCAACCAAATGTAAAGTGAATAAAACGCATTTACTTGATTGAAAATAATATTATAATTGTCTTTATACAAAATGTATTAACCAGCGAGTGGTTTATTAAGTCCACCAGAACACTTAGAAACCGCACCTTGGGAAGCAGCCACATCGGCCGCCTTTTTTTTACTTTCTGCAACCACCGCATCAGCTGCTTCTTTTGCTGCTCTTTCAGCTTCAAGCGCTGCACGTTTTACTTCTTCATCTTTCTTTTTTTCAGCTTGACGTTTTGCCTACACAGAATATTAGAACAAGATAAGACTCCTTTAGTAAAAATAAGGCATGACAATTTAGATACAATAACATATGAAATAGTTGAATACTTGACTTTAATTATATTTTATCTCTAGCAGGTCAAGAAGGTAACATAAAGAAATAGCTTGACAGGAAATGTGTCAATCAGGTCAGACCAACCTAAAGTCACCCAGAGTAGTTGAAATAACGTATGTAATCAACTGATCATACTTGACACACTTATTACTTGTAAACAAACCACCGACATGTCAAATATTTTTCACCTCAATAAACAATATCACATTTCTTCAATTATATAGCAGGTTCTATAAATTGACAACAATAGGATCAACTGAAAAAATTAAAATACATAGAAAACATTAACGCCATATATATAACAGATCTAAAATAACTGATTTTCATATCACAGGTTTATGAGGCAACATGGAAAACAAACATGTTTTGCATTTCGATTCTAAAAATATGCCCGTTTTTGTTTAAGAGGATATTACAGAGATTTTTCTACAACTGTTACAAACCTCTTCAGCTTTCAGTTTTTCTTGACGGATTTTTTCTTCCTGAACAGCTAGTTGCTTTCTCTTGGCCTCTTCAATTGCAGCATCGTCTCTTATCTTTTTTTCTTCAATCTGAGATTTGTATTCATGGTGCCTTTGAACATCAGTCAAATGATTATCAAGTTCTTCTGCACTACAGAAAATAAATAAATATATCACTAGGCTAACAAGCTCAACAATTGAAGAAAACAGCAGCAGGGAGCTTGTAAACATTATGTATTTAAGATCTTACATTTGGCGTTGATATTGCAAATCACGTTTTCTATCCGACTCGCGCCGTGCCTCGTTGATTTTTTCAGCCCGGGAAAGAGCATGGGTAAGTTTCTCTTTTTCATTTGTAATATCAGTTCCAAATGCAGATATTCTGGTTCTTATTTCTTCCTGTTCATTAGTGAATTAGAAGAGCAAATATGCTAGAATAGTAGATGTAAACTTCTACCCAATTGTACATCAATGGGTAGATTCAATTTATGTTTTATTTGTAACAGGTAAACGAGAAAAGTAAAGAACTTAGATACAAAAGGGGTCATATAGGTCATGCAGTACAGAGTCGCCCAAAGTGTATCCTTAATGCATAAAAACCTCTAAACTAAGATAGCACTTGGCGTATATTCCGAAATCACTATGGATATAGATTTGATAGTAGAGTGGAATCGATTTTCTTTGTCCATACTGAACCCCTTTGATGGGCTTGAGACATGGGTAAGTTTGTGGGTTTCATACCCAAATTTAAATACCAAACCTATCAATTAAAGACTTGTCACAGAAATCATACCCATTATACCCTACAACCAGATAACCCTTAAGTTTATTATAATTTATTATTATTGGGATAATAAATTTTTTGGTCATATCTGATGCTCCAAATGTTTATTCACAAAATTGGATATAAAATATTTTTAGGACAACCTGGCCACTTTCAACTCGTTCCAAAAAAATTTGTCATTTTGACACGTTAGCCAACTCTCGAACCCGCACAAGTTTCCATCTTCAGAGGGGACATAGCTATGACCAAAAATAAACATATATAAACAATAGTTAAGATACACAAGCGATATCAAAGATCAACAACATACCGCAACACTAAGTTGGCGTTCATGACTTAGCTCAATTAATGCACCTTCAACAACTCCCCCTTTATCCATCAAAGACCATTTGGCCCCTCTAGTTGGCTCGCTACCAGAATCTACACCATCACTGGAAAATATGTACTAGTCAGAAAAATTAAAGAAAGTTGATGGCAAACCCATTTTCATATGAACTTATAAAGCGATTAAAATGTTACTTACGATTACAAACAAAGTATGATTGAAATTAAAATCCACATATTTATGTTAAAACGATTTAACCCGTTGACCACTGCCCTTTTAGTAACTTTCTCAGTTAACCCTTTTAAGATTTAACACAACCAAATAAGCCCATTTGTAACCACTCCCCTTTTAGCTAACTTTCTCAGTTGAACAATTTAAGATATAACACAAGCAAATCAGCCCATTTGTAAGTACAGGGATCATATGTTATGCACTATTAAGTACATATACCGATTCATGCTATTAAAAACTGAAACAATGTATAACTAGAGTTGATACCTCAAATAGATTTCCTCGCAAGCAAAACGATTAGCCGTGACCACATGTCTGCTATTAGTCTCAACATCATCGTCATCACCTTCATCATCCGATACATGCATAATAAAGGCTTTCCGGTTTTTTTCAGCATAACCAAAATCTGAAATCTTGCTGCAAGAAAAAACTCCTTAGGTAAAGATGATGAAAAAACTATTTCATTATGAGTTATAACAATGGAGATCACATGAACTTTCTTGGTAGGTAGGCATGAAAGATGAGGCAAAGAATGTTCCGCATCTCCCAAGCCAGAAGCTTTCAAGACAGGCAAAACAATATATATGTTGGTTGTGCACGCTACCTTGAATGTGCCTTGGTTAAATGTGAAGGGACCAATGAGGATGCTTGAAGTTTGCTATCTATGGTATTAAGCTCCGATAGGAGGTCATCAAAACTCCAGTCAATCTGTGGATCAACTACAATATTGCCAACACGTTGAGGACATCGTAGTTCCAACTGTACACCTCCCCTAATAATTATAATATTACAAAGGATAAAAAAAAAAAAGAAGAGGTAAGCCTCAACACATACGTTTCATCATTATTAGATGTGGCATTGTAGAAATTCAAACACTTTCTTTGCCATTGCAACATTTGAGATGGATGTTGGTTCTGGTGTGTTATTAGTCCACATACAATCATACATAGATCACAGAGATTGCATAAAAAATCAGGATCAGGGACTTACATTATTTAAATAAGGAGTGAACCAATCTATCAATGAAATTGCTTTATATGTATCTGCACAAAAAGTGTATACCAGTGTTTACACAAAAAACAGTTGAAGCAATAATTCCAACGAATAATCATAACTGCACCTTAAGTTCCAATTTCGGAATACCAACTATAACTCTTTTCAACTGTTTAATCCTAAAATCAAATAATACTACTCGCCACCAATTCGCATAATGATTAATTTCTACTGTTAATTATTTCTAATGTCTATCACGTTAAAGGTAATTCAAGCTCATTTAGCAGCCCACTCACATGGAAACATCCACGTCTGCGGAAAAAAATTATATTTGACTCTGGTGAGGATTAAACATGCAATAGTACTTTTCAAATACCTTGATCTCCAAAAGCCTAATTTAAAAGTCGATGAGAATAAAAGTGTCTACATTTCCTAATTGTTCAGTGTAGTTTAAGCGGATGAGAATGTAAGTGTCTACATTTCCTATGTCTATGAAAACAACAAATAACTTTAACCCTGGTAAACAGAAGCATAAAACTTTTCATAAAAAAAACAGAAATTCAGACCCATTGTTTCAAAAGAGATGACCAACTTGGAAAAAAAAAATCTCAATCCCAATCGTAAGAATGGATTAATGTGTTTGATTGTACAACAACTAAAGCGAATGTTTGATCAAATATATATTTACTGAAAAGGCGTTGAGCACAAACATACCATTTATTGCTTGACACATGGCACCACTAACATTAACCATTAACCAAGCTCAGACTTCTTAACCATGAAATACGATTCCGTTATCCCAACTAACAAGTTCTAAGTACTCAAATTTGGCATTTAATCGAACACTTGGCATGCGCTCTTCAAATTACAACAATTCTAAAATCTAAACAAACCCGATACTCCCACACACACACACACAAAACACAAACTAATAAGCTTGAACACAAAACCCCACTCGTAAGATACCCAACTCAAATTACTTTCAGTAACAGCGTAACACATTCCTAAAGTCTCCTTTTATCACTAATATATCATAGACAAAAATAATCAATTCAAAAACTAACTATAGAAGATACATATTTATCTACAGATAAAAAAACATAACAATTAAATAAAGGAAAAAACAAAACGATTGTTATATGAGATCAAAGTTCATACTCTAATAGGAAGGAGATGAAGAAAAGAGGAGGAGAAGAAAGTGCAGGTATTTGAATTTGATTAAAGGGATATAAAATAAAAATAATGAAAATAATATAAATTGGAAAATTAATTATTAAAACCATAGAAGCTTGTTTGTTTTTTCATGGAACAATGATATAGAATTAAAGAACGAAAACAAAAAGGGGAGAACATTACCGGTGGCGGCAGGGGAGGTCGCCGGCGGCAGCAGCAGCTGTTGGTTGTCGGGGGGCCAGCAGTTGGCGTTGGTTTTGTGATGGTCGGATTTTAGGGTTTGCGAGAGAAAGAGGAAGAAGAGGATGAGTGAAACGATTAATAATTGTTTGTTTTATTTTCCCTCTTTTGTTTGAACGATTAACGTACAACTTAAGCTAACTTGACACATTAGTTTTATTTTTTTCAGTTTGATAGGTTATGAAAAAGAGTTACGAGTATTTTTTATGAAGTTTATTTGTCAGTACAATTGATACACAGGTGTAATTTTATCATTCTTTTTTATGATAATAGTTTAGGGTTGCTAACTCGAATACCTTACTGTCAAATAAAAAATATATCAAGTGTCCCTTTGATTTAAAGAGTAGTATGGTCCTCATAAGAAATATGGACAACTTGTGTATTTTTATTAGGGTCATGCTCTATACACACCCCGTTCATTTTAAAGTAGTGTGGTTCTTCTTCTCTCATATTATGTCTCTTCCCATTTTTCTTTTTGTTTCTTCTGATATGTCTGTTCAGGCAGTTCCCCTGTCTCTTTAAAATGATTCTTTCACATTTCCCCACTTTCTAATATTGATTAAGAATATATTTGATCTACGATTCCGATAAAGTTTGTTGACTTTTTGGTTATTTAAAGGTTGATACTTAGGGCGCATTTGGTTCACATAATGTTTTTGGAAGAAATGAAATATGTTAAAGGATTTGGAATCTGATGGAATGAAATTTGACGGAATGTTTTTCATTTTTGAAAATTTAAGTGACGGACGGAATGAGATTCCTTCCCCCATCCCTATGGAATGGAGATCCATCAAATGAGAGAATGTTTACATTCCAACGGAATGATATTCCTTCATCATTGAACAACCAA
>CM067167.1:91632087-91651946 GCA_034093135.1 Erigeron breviscapus
CGGTTGTGTCGATCTTGAAGAAGAAGTATCCCGATGTTAACGCCAAGATTGCAGATGAAATCCTTGAAGGCGGATCTTATTTCTAGGTTTTTTAGGTTTTTCAGTGGACGATGATAGATAAAACGAAAAGGCTTGAGTCCACTAGTTCTAACTTAGTAGCAGTTGTATATATATCTTTTGTAAGCTACTACTTTCTTGGTGATAAATAAAATCAGTCTTTTATAAACAAGCGTACCTTTATTTCCATATCTCAAGCAAAACCTGCAAATTCCACAAAGATTTAGAGTTTTGAACCACATACCTTTGTGATGACCAATATTTATTAATTCTCATTTTCCTGTTTCAAGAAAAAGACACTAAAAAGAAACTCATTTGTTAATCCATTAACTAATTCTTTTGTCAATCGGTTGTAATTAATAGAGAGATTATCCCTATTCTTTTTGATGACTGTTTATTAGTAGTCAAAACCAAATGAGTTGATTGTAAAATCAACAACCCTTTGAAAATTCCCAACCATGAGGGTCTACCCACAATCAAGAATTTTTTATGACGTGCTCCCCGGGCGAAATGAGGTGTTAATGTTAACCTCGGCGTTCGAGAAGGTGATCCTTTCAACCTAGGATTGAAGTTTTAGTTCAATCCACTGTAGTCCGTTTAAGGACTTAGACTTAGGAGAAACTGCTCTTATTCAGGACCTATACCTTGGATATATGCTTGTGATCTTCATCCATCAAGATCCTAAATGTTGATAATCCTGCATAAGACCATAAAAAGAAAACGTATGCCAAGGGTTGACATTAGCCCTTTTGGCTAATGCCACTCCGACGCTCAAGTCAGTATTATTGCCATAAAAATTTAATAAGAATAGTAATTACTTATTGATAATATGCTTTAAGGTGAATCGCATTCCAAGCTCTTGGAATCATCCTACCATCTGGTTCTTGTAGCCAGTAGGATCCTTTACCTGCTTCTGCCTCTATAAAGTAGGGACCTTCCCATTTTGGAGCAAGCTTTCCATCAGATTTTTTAGTTGTATTCTTAAAAGCTTTTCTCAAAACTAAGTCTCCAACCTTAAACCTTCTAATCCTTATATTCTTATTATACGCCCTTGTCACTTGATGTTGATAAGCAGCTATGCGAATTTTAGCGGCTTCCCTCAATTCATCTACTAAATCAAGATCTTCAAATAATGCTTGATTATTCTCCTGAACTGTCTGCAAACTAGATCTTGCAGTTGGCACCATCATTTCTGCTGGAAGTACTGCTTCAGTTCCAAACACTAAAGAAAATGGTGTGTGTCCAGTAGCATGTTTGACAGTAGTTCTGTCAGCCGAAAGCACAAATGGCAACTCCTCTGCCCATAGTCCTTTTTTGCCTGTTAACCTTTTCTTAAGATTATTAACAATAATCTTATTGCTTGATTCTGCTTGACCATTAGCTTGAGGATGGACAGGAGTAGAGGTGATCATCTTTATACCATAGCTTTCACAAAATCCAGTTGTTCTTCTTCCAATAAATTGTGAGCCATTATCACAAATGATCTCAGCTGGAACTCCAAATCTGGTCAGTAAATTGCGTTTGATGAAAGAGATCACTTCTGTTTTCTCAATTTGAACAAAAGCTTCTACTTCTATCCATTTCGAGAAATAATCTGTCATTGCTAACATGAATCTCTTCCCACAAGATGCCTTTGGCATTGGTCCACCTATATCCATCCCCCACTTCATGAAGGGCCAAGAAGAAACAATGGGATACATTGGTTCAGCTGGCTGATGGTATATGTTACCATGCCTTTGACAACCATCGCATTTCTTCACATAATCCTTTGTATCTCTATCCATAGTAGGCCAATAGTATCCTGTTCTGACTATCTTAGTGCGTAATGCTCTGGCTCCAGAATGATTTCCACATTCTCCATCATGTATCTCTCTCATTACTTCTTGTGCTTCTTCTTTTTCTAGGCATCTTAAATATGGACCTGCAAGCGATCTCCTGTACAATCTATTTTGTATAATAGAAAAGTATGATACCTTTGTTTTAAAAGCTCTATGATTTTCTTGTTCTGGGATTATTCCTTCTTCAAGATATTTCATTATTGGATCTATCCAAGATTTTGGATTGTCCCCAGAGCTTGATTCTTCTGATCCTTGATCATCAACTGCTTTAACTTGCAAAGTTTCTATAGCCGGTTTTATGATCTTTATAATTGGTATTTTAGTGTCAGGTGGGATATTAAGTGAGGATCCTAAATAAGCTAAGGCATCTGCTTCTATGTTTTCCTGTCTTGGGACCTGTTCTATACTAAAGAATTCGAAATTTTCTGCTAAACTTTTCACAATATCTAAATAAGCCATTAATTTTTCACCTTTAACTGAATAAGATCCATTAAAGTGATTAGCTAATAACAAAGAATCTACATAAACTTGCAAGCGTTTAATACCCATATTTTTAGCTAACTCTAATCCTGCTATTAAAGCTTCATATTTTGTTTCATTATTAGTAGCTGTAAATTCACAATTAATAGACTGAGGTAGCATATCCCCCTGTGGCGATTTTAGTATGATTCCTAACCCTATTCCTCTTACATTAGCCGCACCATCAGTATGTAAGGTCCATTTTTCGGTATTTTCAGTTAACATTTTTACTTCTAAATCTGCTTCTGGTTGTAAATCACTAGTAAAATCAGCCACAAAATCAGCTAAGGCTTGGGATTTAATAGCAGTTCTAGGTTCATAAGTTATATTAAATGCACTTAACTTTACAGACCATTTAGCCATTCTACCCGATAACTCTAGTTTTCTAAGTACATTTTTTATAGGATAATTAGTTTTTATATGAATAGGATGTGTTTCAAAATAATGCCTAAGTTTAGTAGAGACCATTATTAAAGCTAATATTAATTTTTCTAAGTGTGAATATCTAGTTTCAGCATTTAATAGGCTTTTACTAACATAATAGACAGGATGTTGTTTACCTTCGTGCTCTTTTACAAGCACAGCTCTTTTACAAGCACAGCGCTTACAAAGGATGAAAAAGTGAACGTTGAGTCCTCTTTGACACGTTTATTCTTCAAGTTTGTTCCGATATCCTAGGAAATACACGTTTCTTTTCTTCCTTGAGAGGCTGGATATTTGTTGATATTTATTTTCGACCGTTAGCTTATTCTTGAATATCCTTGGGTGACTTGATAAAGATCACCCGTTATTTTCTCAAAAACCCTACTGCACGAAAACTGTAAATTAAATTGATTAATAAGTTGTGCGAAAGAAAATATAGATCCAGTAGGTAAATTGAGTAACCACTTTAGGGTGCCCCTGATAATGTGGCGCCAAAGTGTAACATCCTAATCATTTTTCGATCTTCGACTATTAGTTGACCGTTAACTCCGTTAGTTGACCTGTTAGTTGACTCTTAACTCCGTTAGTGCTTTGACGACCCATTAGTTGATTTAGTTGAATTTATTATAAATTAGATGTTTTATAAACATTAATTGCCCAAAAAGTTGAAATAGTAAATCGTTGCTCATTTCGTGGTTGTAGGGTCATTTATTGATTTATTTCGATAAATCGATATATATATATGCTACGTTGAAAGTTGCTAATTTATCGTTGACTGAAAATTGTGCTATAAAATGATTTATGTGCCTTATTTGTAGTAGAAAAAGGTCCTTATATGTTAGGTATATGATAACGGGTCATTTAGAGGTATAATGAAGTCATAAGTTGCTTTAGGGGTCAAATTTGCCAAGTGGTCAAACATAAAAACGGGTTTAGTTGGATAAGTATGAAATAGGGTCTGACTCCAGCTATTTAATGAGTCATTAGGCAGCCCTAATCACCCCATAAGCATACGTACGTTTTCTAAAATCCCCATAAGCATATTCCCACTTTTCTTTCAAGTTTTTCAAGATTTTTGGCTATCAATTCGTCCTTGATCTGTAGCATACAAAAGGTAGCAGGTTGATCCTTGTTCTATCTTGATTTCGGGTCTGTAGGATAGGTGGTTGTGTCTGTCCAATTGATCATGTATGCTAAAATTATTAAAGATTTGATTTTTATTAAGGATTTAACCTAATTTTGGATAGAAAACGGTTTGGGTCAATTATGGGAATCAATGTATGTTTTCTGCAGATTTTGATGTTAAAACAAATTGTTTTCATGTTGGAGTAAATCTGGAAAAATCAAAGGGGTTCGGGTTGGGACGATTCTGCATGATCATCGCTGCTGGCTTGCTGCTGGTCGCTGCTGGCTTGCTGCTGGTCGCTGCTGGCTTGCTGCTGGTCGCTGCTGTTGCTGCTGATCGCAGCCTGTTGCTGCTGATCGCAGCCTGTTGCTGCTGTCCGCAGGTTCGACCCAAATCGACCCTTTTGGTCGAGGGTTGGTCTGTACGGTTGTAATAGGTCAAATTGGACTGATGTAAGTTCAGGGAATAGCCCGACTCGATTACTAAAGTTGAAAGTTGTTTTGTTAATTATGTTTAAATGATATAGGTTGTTGAATTTTGTCGTTGCCGTTAGTTGCCGTTGTGATAATTTGCATGCGCGACCAGGTAAGATATATCATATTTGACACGCTGGGGTGCACAACGAAAATGGTGATTTCTTAAAAGTGGTTTAAAACCTTTCCTTCTCATACGCTAGTTTGGGTAATGGGACTTTTGGAGGGTTTTGCGAAATGGGTAGATTTGCATGGTTAGGCTGATTTATATTGTTGTTATTACGCTTGTACATGCTGAATTATAGTTGATATTAATGTTGTTTTTTGTTGTAAAGTTGTTTTCGTTGAAATGCTAAGCTGTTAAGTTGGTTTGGCTTTTACACTAGTTCACTAGACTTGTGTAGGTTGCCATGTTGACACTGTGCACGATTAGGGGCCCTAAACTTAAAGTTGAGATAAAAGTTGCTAAAGTTGATATCGTTGTTAAAACTCGAGTATAAATCTAAGTTGAAAGTGGTAAGCTTATCCCATACTGGAACCGCGTAGGAACCAGTGTGACTTAGTTGGTCAGCGGGAGTAGACTAGTTGTTTCCAATGGCACGACCTCGAAGTTTGAGATTAGCTGGGTGACTAGGTCCAGTCACTACAAGTTGCGTAACAGCTTTCTCCTGGATTTGGTTATGCCGATCCTTAACGACACTGATGGACCCCGAAAGGACTACCCATCTAGTCGGGTGCAAGGTCCCTAAAAGACCTAGAAGGCCGCCTTTGCACACATTTGTAGTTGTATTCATTGTGGTGACGCGAGTCATCCACCTATAGTTGTAATTAAAAATGACGTAACCTATTGTTGAATAAAGTTGTTAAAGTTGATTAAGTTGCTAAGTTGAATACGTGGACAAAAGTTGAATATTGTTGATTAAGTCGATAGGCACACGTAGGATTGTTAACCATTCTTATGTGTATTCGGTTGCTATATATTGTTGTTGATGTTACATGCCCGACTGCGTATGATTCTTTATTAAGTCGTTTTTAACTTGGTAATTATTTATATAAACCTGTGGTATATCTTACTCGGCTTTATAGCTGACACTTGTTCTTTTGTTGAAAATGTTGTGCCACCTCAGGTTGATGCTTAGTTGAGATGCAGATTAGAGTGAGGATGGGTAGAAGATACAGCTGAAGACTTTTACCTAGACTGCCTCATTTATTCAAACTCATTTATTATATTTCGTTGACTGTTATCGTTATTTGACGTTTATGGGTTTCATTTGATTATGGTTAGATCCGACGAGTAACACCGTCATTTAAGTTGAACATTTTATTTTGGAAATGTAATAATTGATGGAAACTTCCGCAATACTCTGTGTTTTTAAGAAAAATTTTGAAATCCATATTTTTATAAAGTTCGGTGTTACACAAAGCCTTTGCACAAGCATGCTTCCATTAAATCTGTTGGGATTGGAACTGTCTCCATCTTTTACAAGTATTGAGCCACATGTTCCTGAGGATCTGTCGTTCCAACATATGTTTTCATATGAGGTGCTGAAAACTTCTTTGGAATTTCCACATTGGCTATGGCGGGTGCAAATCTGGAAATTCTGTATGAAGATGGATCTGCTTCTGGGATTGGTTGACAAAATCCCGGAACTGTCGAAATTAGTTCCTTGATTTTCTGCAACTCTCTCGCCATGTATGCATTCGCCATATTATCCTGCATTTGGTTAACATTATTTTCATAATTAAAGGAGGGGGGAGTGAAACCTGGAACCCCAGAAGATGATGGCGGGGTTTGCTCGTTATTCTTTGAGTTATTTCCTGCATGAAATAAGGAACCAGATCCAGATTTCGGAGGAGTAGAGAACATGTGACCCATTGACTGAGTCTCCGAAACTCCTGTTCCTCCAAAATTAATACTCCTATTATTTAAAGGAGAGCTTTCTGGTCTGTCAGGATCTTGAATTCTGATCTCTTGAGTTCTGGGTTCTTGGCTCCTGCTTCCCGACATCTTCGACTCCAAGCTATTGAATCTAGATATGTTGTCTTTCTGTGCTTGCTTCATTTGTTCCTGAAGAACCCTAAACATAGAAAAAATATCTGTGTCAGCACTGGATTCATGATGTGTAGTTTTTACCTGTGAATCCAGAGATGGTTCTGGATATGGTCGTGGCGCTTGAGGCATCGGGCGATTTGGATCATATCCTAATGACATATCTTCAATAGCCTTTCCAGTATTTTTATTATTATTATTTTTTGGAGGCTTATTAATCAGATTCTTCAAAGTTACAGATCCAGAAGCGGCGGAGGAAGCATTTTGAGAAGTAGACATTTTTTGTAGATCGGTTTGAGAAAGTTTTTGAAACTGAATATTTAGAATCGTGATAAAATTGTAAAACACCTTTTTGCCCCACGGTGGGCGCCAAATTAAGGATTTAAGATAATTTTATAACCGAAGATTTGTAAGTGAGGTTTGGTGTTTTAAGATCTTCAAATAAAAGAAAAGTTTTCTTAAAGATAACGATGTAAACTAAGAGTTTTGGCAAAAAAGAGTTTAATGAAATTCTTTGAGATAGAAATACGTTGAGAGAGTAAGAAAACTGTTGAAGATAAAGATAAAATGTTGAAATGCAGTGTTATGATCTTGAAGATAAATGTAAAATACGACGACACCAGAATTTTGTTGACGGGGAAAAACCCTTGATTCAATTAAGAAATCTTAGGTAAAAAACCCCGGGAGGATTCAATCCATTCTACCTATGTTGTTTTATATTATTTGTGGGTGATTACAATACAATGATTTTGAGAGTGATTTGATCGAGCTAATTAGTATAAAGAAAATAAGAATGCAGTGAATATGTGTGTGCAAGTACAAGTGAGTGAGCAGTTATCCTAATTTCGATCAATCACCTCATATTTATAATAGAAATCCCTAACTAATCTTCCGAAATATCTGGGATCTTCCGTGTTGCATTGTTCAACGTGCAAAGAATGAGCAAGTGAACGTTGAGTCTCTTTTGACACGTTTATTCTTCAATTCTGTTCCGATATCCAAGGGAGTCCGCGTTCCTTTTTCCTTAATAAGTTGAATATCTATCCTGAAGTTGTTGATATTATATTCTTGACCGTTAGAATATTCTCTAATATCCTGGATGACGATCCTAAGTTCAGGATCCTGCAAAATACAAAAAGCATTATCGTGTACAACAACGATATTCGTTAGTAATATCTTTAATCAGGATCATAGTAATAAAAATCTGACCCCAAACAATTGTCCCCAAAATTTATATTTAATCACATATGAGTGAAATATAAATTTTTTAGTTGTACCCGAGAAGCATCCAAACGAGTGTTATATATAGACTTTAATTGCGTATCCAGTAATTTAATGTACAAGTGGCGCGTTACAGCATGATCAGTCAGGAAATGATGAGTAAATTTAATTTACTCGGCTTGATGAGACGTTTAACCTATCCCTTTGTCTCCCAATCACTCCTTATCCTTTCGCCTATATAAACTCCTCAAATCCTCAACTACTTTACTAAAAATCTCCTTTTTTATCTAAAAGATCTTTTCTCCATATTTTCAAAAACACTTCTTTTCAAAAGGATGTCTTCATCTACAGGACCAGTTTGGAAAAATAAGGTAAAAATTATTATTTAGTTATTTTTATAAAAGTACACAGGTAAACGACGCACCGAATAACGGTCTCTTACCATCCGATGTCATTCATCAGAAACCTCTTACACGCCTGATGTCACGTATTGGGGACCAGAACCAGTCTCCCATATGACCCCCTATAAATACATGTCCTTGATCATAACTCAAGGGCATGACAAAAATTTGCACAAACACATACAGAAACACACTTGGTGGCGTGAAGCTAACTATTTACTTCATACCAATTGGGAATCGCCAACAAGTAAACTAATTCTCTAATCATCCCCTTTTACAAGATCTCCATACATTAATTCAAGGGTAAACATATCCTTGAACAAGTGGAGCCATCCGCACTCCAGACCTAAGATCTTGTAACAAAATGGCGGAGGCCGGCCCTCCTCCAGGTTTCGAGACAACCGCACCACAAAACGCAACCCCCCAAGCAAATAATCAAACCCAAGCAAATGACCAAACTGAAGCAATTGAAAATATGTTGCGGCAGCACTTGCGGCGGCTAAATATGGAAAGCGTCCGAACTCGCTTAAATTACGATGAGGATAGCGATAATATAGAAGAAATAGAAGCAGACACTCCCCCAGCTAGGGGCAACGGCAGGCGAGCCGGAGCCAGGGTGCATTTTGGCGAAGCCGTACCAGAAAATAACGTCGTGCCACCAAATGTGCAAAGACAAACGCCAAACCTGCCACCCCTAGCCGCAGAGTTTGTACAAGCTAATGGCCAAACATACAACCCAACGTATCATGGTTTTGCTCAACCTACTCCCATACCTCCAGGCCACAATCAATCAGTACCAAACCAAGCACAACAACCTTTTACAACTCCTCAAAACAACCAAAATGTAGGTTCCGGAGGGGCAAGCCAGTTTTACACCCCGCAGTACAATGCATATTTTACAGCACACAGCCAGCCGCACGGGCAAAACCAATACTCGCAACAACCACAATTTCAACCACAATTTCAACCACAATTTCAACCACAATTTCAACCACAGTTTCAACCACAATCTTCAACCGCAATTTCAACCACAACATAACCATCAATCGTATAATCATTTCCAACAATCTTATGCTCGCCAGCCTAGCGGCAGCATGCCGCAGGGCAGCTACGGAATCCCAAATGAACAAGACATGATAGTACAGACAGAGCCCGGACCCTTCATACAGTGGATCGAAGATTACCCGTTGCCAGAAGGCGGGTTGCCAAAGGGAATGTCTATGTATGATGGAAAAGAAGATCCTGACAATCATCTGAAGCATTTTAATGGAATGATACGAATGCAGAAGTGGACAGTCCCTGTTGCATGTCACATGTTTGCCATGACCCTCAAGGATGCGGCAAGAGCATGGCTAGAAAGCCTACCAACAGGGAGTGTGGTAAATTTTGACGATCTAAAAACTAAGTTCCGGTCGTATTTTGGGCAGCAGCGGAAGTATAAGAAGATGCATTTAGAAGCCCATAATATCAAAAGAAGAGAGAACGAAAGCGTCAGGCAATTCATGACAAGATACACAGACGAAACAGCACTGATGAAGGGGCTAAACGAAAATCAGAAAATATCGGGTTTCGTACATGGGTTACGATTCCAACCCTTAATAGAATTTTTGTCCAGAGACTTGCCTGAAGAATATACGACTCTTATGGACAAGACTCACATATGGCTAGTGGGAAAGGAAACAGCCGGAGGCGTAGGAGGGCCAATATATGGTTCCGGCGGGAAAGACATTGATAGGGGGCGAAGAAATAGAAGCTTCCGCATGGAAAGGAATCGCTCCGCACCTTTCCAAAGAACACAGGGCTCTCCCTCAAACCATCATGGCACAATCCATCATACCTCGCGTCCGCCGCGAGATATTTTAGCCGCAGAAAAGGCTCCGACGAAGATTCCTGGAAAATACAAAGGGCCCGACATGGCCAAATTCTGTGATTATCATAACCGACCAGGACATGATACAAACGACTGCAAAGTGCTTAAGAGCAAGGTGGAAGAAGCAATGAGGTCCGGAAGGTACTTATCATTAATCAAAGGCATGAAAGAAACAAGTTCAAGGCATAATGCTGAACGACAGGTAGCAAGAGAAGCAGCGGAACCAAAAGTGGAGCCGTTGGAAGATCCAATCATGGCAATTGAAGCAGGTGAAACTAAGAAAGAAGTGTTACCAAATGAGTCCTGGAAGAATGTAACAATAAGCTTCTCGCCAATCAAAGAAGAAGAAGCTTCCGACGACCCAATCTTAATCAGCGCAGTCATCGGAAACCATCCCGTCCGAAGAATTTACCTAGACACAGGCAGCGGTTGTGAGGTCATGTATGAACATTGTTTCCTAAGTTAAAAGCAACGTTAAGAAGGACAAGGAAAGATGTTACCAGTCCGTTGATAGGCTTTTCCATGGAAAGATCTTGGTCGTTGGGAGAAATAACGTTATGGGTAAGAGTAGGAGAAATACCAAGAGTCCGGACGGAGCAGCTGACATTCATAATAATGAGGGCCGCATCCCCTTACAACGTGATTTTGGGAAGAACAACCATGCGCAAGTTTGGAATGGTACCATCCCCAAGACATGCAGCAGTTAAGTTCGCTACGCCTTGCGGAATCGGTTGTATTAAGGCTGATCCAAGGCAGGACGTGTATGTGTGCAAGTAAATATCCCAAAGGAAGAACAAGAGCCGGAGAAGAAAGCAGTCACCAAGCCGCTAACAGAAAAAACATTCATAAATGATGAATATCCAGAACAATACGTGTTGATAGGAAAACAACTGCCGGAGGAGTACAAAGAGAGGCTAAAAACACTCCTACGGATGAACAAAGATGTATTCGCCTGGACACCTGTGGACATGACAGGCGTCCCAGACAATTGAGGATCAACAATGAAATTCTTGACACACAACATCGTCTGAACACGCGACCTCATGCAGTCCCTGTAAAACAAAAAAGAAGAAGTTTGGCTCCGGATAGAAGTAAAGCAGCCAAAGAGCAAGTAGATGATCTAGTTAATGCCGGAATACTGCGGGAGGTGAAATATCAAAGTTGGATAGCAAACCCAGTGATGGTCAAGAAACACGATGGCGGTTGGAGAATGTGTGTAGATTTTACAGACATTAACAAGGCCTGCCCGAAGGATTGCTATCCGCTTCCGGAAATTGATTGGAAAGTTGAGTCGTTGGTAGGCTTTCGCTTGAAATGTTTCCTAGATGCCTACAAGGGCTACCATCAAATACAAATGCATCCAGACGATGAAGATAAGATAGCCTTCTATACAGCAGAAGGGATCTTTTGCTACAAAAAGATGCCCTTTGATTTAAAGAATGCAGGAGCTACCTATCAGAGATTGGTAGATAAAGCCTTCGGAAATCAAATAGGCTGAAATTTGGAAGCCTACGTAGATGACATGGTAATCAAAAGCATGAAAGAAGAAGATATGTTGAAAGATATAGAAGAAACCTTCAAAACCCTGCGGCTCATTAACATGAAATTAAATCCCAAGAAATGCTCATTCGGGGTAAAAGAAGGCCAGTTTTTGGGTCATGTGGTGACTACGGAAGGTTTCGGGGCAGATCCGGAAAAGGTTAAAGATATCCAAAGAATGCAGCCTCCGCAGACGCTAAAAGATGTGCAAAGCCTTAATGGAAAGCTTGCGGCATTACATCACTTCCTGTCCAAATCTGCGGATAAATCGTTACCTTTCTTCAAAACCTTGAAAGGATGTCTAGAAAAACAGCACTTCAGGTGGACGGAGGAGGCACAGAAAGCCTTTGAGAAATTAAAAGAGTACTTATGCCAACTCCCAACGGTCATGGCACCTAAGGCGGGGGAAACATTGCAAATGTATTTAGCAGCCTCTGAAGAAACGATAAGTGCTGTATTAGTAGCTAGCAGAAAAGAGGGCCAACAACCGATATATTATGTAAGCAGAGTTTTACAAGGTCCAGAAGTAAGGTATCCCGAAATTGAAAAGTTGGCATTAGCCCTCATTCATGCAGCCCGAAGGCTACGGTGATATTTCCAAGCACATCCAATAGAGGTGCTAACAGACAAGCCGATAAAGCAAGTTTTAACGAAGCCAGAAGTATCGGGAAGACTGGCGAAATGGGCGATTGAATTGGGGGAACATGAGGTGGAATTCAAGCCAAGAAGTTCTGTAAAAGGCCAGATCCTCGCGGATTTCTTGGCCGAAACACCCCACAAAGAATGCAAGGGAAAACGTAAAACTCCACCGCAAGCTGCGGTGGAAGAAGCCGCAACTGAAAAGAAACACCCGGAAACATGGAAGTTATTTACCGATGGGGCCTCAAGTGCCGATGGCTCCGGAGCCGGTTTGATCCTAACAAACCCCGAAGGACAAGAATTCACATACGCTCTACGCTTCGAGTTCAAGGCTTCAAATAATGTAGCAGAATACGAAGCATTGTTGGCCGGTCTTAGAATCGCTAAAGAGATGAAAGTTAAACATCTCCATGCCTGTGTAGATTCCCAGATCGTAGCCTTCCAAGTTGACGGAACGTATGAGGCCAAGGATCCGGTTATGAAGAAATATCTGGCAAAAGCCCAACAGTTATCGCAATGCTTTGAAAGCTTCCGGATTCAGAACATAAGCCGGAACCGCAACAAAATTGCTGATGCACTAAGTAAGTTAGCCTCCACTTCATTCGCACATCTCACAAAAGAAGTCCTAGTAGAAACACTAGCAAAAAGTTCAATTGAAGAGGAGGTTACGGCCGCAGCCATTGAAGAAGAAGGGGTCACCTGGATGCCCATTGATATTTGACAAGTGGAATACTTCCGGAAGATAAAGATGAGGCTAGAAAGATAAGAGTCAAGACACCGCAATACGTGGTGAGGGAAGAAGGCCTTTACCGAAAGTCGTACATGGGTCCATTGTTGAGATGTATCGGCCCCAGACAGGCTACGGAAGAATTTGAGAAATACACCATGGAGCCTGCGGCTTACACTCCGGAGCAAGGATGGTGGTAGCCAAGATAATCACAATGGGTTATTATTGGCCTTCCATGCACAGGGATACACTAAGAGAAATCCAAAATTGTGACTCATGTCAAATACATGCCGCGGCCCCAAAGGCACCCAAAAGTGAGCTTATCCCAGTAACATCAGCATGGCCTTTCTCAAAGTGGGGAATAGACATCGTGGGACCTTTCCCACCCGCTCCCGGAAAAGTTAAGTTCTTGGTGGTAGCAATCGATTATTTCACAAAGTGGGTAGAAGCAAAACCCCTAGCCACTATCTCAGGAAAGCACATAGAAAAGTTTGTATGAGAGCAAATTGTGACAAGGTTTGGAATCCCCAAAACAATAGTCAGTGATAACGGCAAACAGTTTTGCCAAGGAATTTTTCCAACTTTTTGCAGGAACCTAGAGATTCAACAATGTTTCACATCTGTAGCCCACCCACAAGCCAACGGCCAGGTGGAAGCAACCAACAAGCAAATCGTGCAAGGAATAAAAGCAAGGCTGGGAAGAAGCCAATGTGGCTGGTTAGATGAACTCCATCAGGTTTTATGGGCCAACAGAACTACACCCAAGACAAGCAACGGGGTCACACCCTTTAGCTTAGTTTATGGTTCTGAAGCCATGATCCCTCCGGAAGTCAGCGTACCAACGGCACGAAGGTACAACACGGAGGTAGAAAATGAAAGGCAACTTCGGGCAAACCTTGATTTGTTAGAAGAAAGAAGGGAGATAGCATCAATCAAAGAAGCAGCCTACAAGAAGATGATCAAGAAATACTATGATAGCAGAGTAAAAAAAGAAACCTTCCTCCCAGGAGATTATGTTTTCAGAAACAATGATGCCAGCAAGGCAGAAAAACAAGGAAAGTTGGGACCTCAATGGGAAGGGCCTTACACAGTAACGGAAGCCTGCGGCAACGGCTCCTATAAGCTGGCCACTTTGCAAGGGGACAATCTTCCAAGAACTTGGAATGGCTCCCAACTCAAAAGATGCTACATTTGATAGCTAGCAAAGCTATAACATTATTTATTTTTGTAAGGCATGAATGCCACTAAAACTAGCAAGTAATACTTGAAACACATGTAACAAAAGCATGATTAATAAAAGCATCAAAGCCAGGCAAAGCTAATAACCATCAACTATGGTAAACTCGTAAAAAGGCTACGGCTGACATTCCTCACCGTAAGCAAGACGTGTAGGCTCGCAACCTTGCATCGCAGGATCCCAATAATCCTGCAAGATGCGTACAGGAATCAAACTTCCTAAGCATCCTACGGCAACGCTCAATAGAACGCTTCGGCTGACGAGCTTTGAGAAGCCGCAAGCCCAAGGAAACTCCTTGGCAATAGTTGGACTAAACTTATGTCAAAAATAACTAAGTCTAAACTACATTAGCAAGTAAATAATACGAATAAACAAGATAAGTAACGTCACAAATAGGCTATCAAACCCGCAACCCTTATAGCTGCTATAACACCTTTTACCCTACGGCAACGTAGCCATTGTAGCAAAATTCAAACCAAGTAGCAAGAAAACATTGTCATGGCCAACAGAGGCCTTACATACATAGCAACAAATAAAGTAAAATATTGTTTAAAGGTGGAAGCATAACAAGTCAAGCAACGGAGCTGGAAGGATTGCTGGTGGTCGCAGCTGCTTCGGGGCAAGGGTCCGGGTTGAGCTGAAGTAGATCAGAGGGCGAAAGATCCGCATTAGCCGCAAGCTTCGAAAGATATGACCATTGCTTGCTTTGAAATGCCTCACCCGCCTCTTTCAGCATGGAAAATGCCCGCGGATTGTAACCCGGAACCTTTGTAAAATCGACACCCAGATTCTTGCCTTTAAGCTTCTCCAATATTTTATGGGTGCCGTAGGCCACCGACAAGCCTTGAACCTTGCCCATTTCTCGATTATACTCAGGGGTATGATGGAATTTGTGGACAATCTGAGGAAGGGCTTCAACAATTTTCCTCTTTTCCTCCCGAGCTGCCGCAAGCTCTTGTTCCAAACGTTCCGCCTTCTCCGTTGCCTTCACCAATTCAACATCATACTTGGTCTGCAAGTCTGTTTTCTCCAACTCCAACTGCCGGAACCTATCCTGAAAAGCCCTCAACTCCTGCTCCATCATCTCTTTCTGCTGCTTCTCAATCAATGCCGCAGCCTCCAAATCTTGCATCTTGGCATTTACAACTTCGGGGTCGGACGCATTTTCCAAACGCATAACCTTGCGCCGTAGCAAAGTGTTATGACGGTGGTATCGCCCCATCTCCAAATCAAGAACCTCAACCCTCCTCTTAAAGTCATTCTAAAAAAAAGGGGTGTTAGGGGGGGGGGGAGACGAAGAAGTTAGCACAAAATTATGCACACAATGAATACATAAACAGTAGTAATGCAACAACAAGGAAAGAATAATTAAACAAGTAACGGACCGCAAGGGAAAGAGAGTCGATGGCATGGCGAGCTAGGAAGTCATTAAAGCTTCGATGACTCATCAAAGCTGTAGCCCGGAGACGAGCAGGGATCATAGCATTCTCAACATACTCCGCCCTCTCCTCCTCCAACTCCAAAGAGCTGTTAAAAGGAATGTTAGGAAAGGTAACGGAGAAGGGCTCATCACTATCCGGAACCATAGGGATACGTGGATCAGGAGGACCATCACTGCGAGAGGAAGTGGCATCATGAGAACCAGTTTTACTCTGCCCCTCAGAATCCGCATCCTCTTGTTCCCTGTCAGGAATACCCAGCTTCCGGCGAGCCATAAGACCCTTGCCAACACCATGAGCAGGTGGCGCAGCTTGAAAACCTTCTCCCTCCTCACGAAGCCTGTATGTCCCACCCGAAGGCTCCTGAATCTTAAGACCCCTAGGCTTCTTGGATTTCTTGGTTGGTTGAACATCGGATGCTTCGACGCTTGGTTTCTTCCTTTTCAGAGCCTTTTTCTTTTTAACAACTGACACTTCTTCAACATCTTCACTTTCCTCTTCATCACCTTTCTTCTTTTTCTTCCTTTTGAGACTCTCCTTGTGGGCGGCCAAAATCTCTTCTTTGCGAGCTGCGACACGAGGACTATCGGGTAGTACGGTTATTTCCAGATCAAGATTAACATGGGTGACTTCCGGAACCGTTTGCCCTTCTGCAACATCCGGCTGAATATCAAAAGACTTCTCCTCCATCTCATCCGCCTCCATATACTCAAAGAAGCTCATAACTAAAAGAAAACAACAAAAGAGATGGTTAGAAAAAGCATGCGGAAAGGTAGCGGCATATATATAAATAAAAAAAAAAAAACAAAAACAACAACTTAATTGAAGAAACAACATATAAGGCCAAGAGAGAAGGTCCGGAGAAGCCGTACCCCTCCCATCTCGACCAACGATCCTAGGCTGGGATGGATGAAAGGCCCACAAAGGACTCAGTCTAGCTAAATACAAGATAGCCTCCGGAAGGGTACGACATCGAGTGGGTGGGCTATACATCAAACGAACATGCTCCGGCTCGACACCCACTATCGCACTCGAGTCAGCCAAAGATCCACGAGCCTCACCTTTCATGTGCAAAATAACCCGATAATCATTAGGGATAATACTGTCATCCATGTAAAAAAACCTAGACTTCCAACCCTTCACCGAATCCTTTACATCGTATAAGCATTCCGGAAGCTTTGACCCAGGACGCCTCTCAAATGTGTACAAGTCGCCTGCGGCACCCAATCTAAAGAACTTACGGAATAAGCCTACGGTGGGCTCTATGTTGCAGGCTCGACAGCCAACTTCAAACATCGCCACACGAAGGGCTCCGAAAGGAGTGATTTGGGAAATATGACAACGGAAATGCTTTAACACTTCTAAAAAGAAAACTGTGAAGGGTAAACGAATATTTGCTAGTTCAAACATACCAAAGTATAACCCTATTTTACCCTTCGGAACCGCCCTAATAGTTTCAGAAGGAGAAGGAACAGTATACCCATAACCGGAAGGAAACCTATAATTAGAAAGCAGCGACGACAAACCCTCTCTACCTTCGGAACAAAAATGAATAGCTAAATCTCTCTTATTACCCATATCGAAAGATACAAAAGATGAACACGAAACTAACCTGCGGAGTTAAGAAGAATGCTACGGAGGAGGAGGAGAAGGCTGCGAAACAGTAAATTAGGCTGCGGACTTCTAAGTTTGAGAGAAAAAGGAGGATTTGGAAAGTTGAGAATGAAAAATGAAGTGAAAAACCTCCCCCTATTTATAGGGGTAAGAAAACGACAAAAGAACGTGTGATTAAGCCACGTGGCAAGGAAGGTGATCTACGGACACAACCAACAACGAAAAGTCCAAGGCGACCGTTCCCTTTCCTCTAACCCATAATTATATTTTCAAGTTTCAAAAAAAAAGGGGGGGGGGGGGGGGGGAGAGAAGAAGGGATATAAGTAGCAAAAACGCAAGAAAAGCCTACGGAAAAATCAAAAGCCTCCGGATAATCATAAAACACTCACTGCATCACCATGACTGAAGTACCAAAGCCTAGCATTTTTAGTAAACAACAACACTAGGCTGGGGGGCTTGATGACGTATCATATCCGTAGCCTACTTAATCACCAAGGCCGCAGCCTAACAAACATTAACCCTGCGCAGAAGCCGCAGGGTAATATAATTAGGTTGCGGTACTACTTAGCAAACTAGGATAGTACATAAGTGACGATAGCCTGAACATTGTATCAGAGGCGTTGTCCGTTTCTACAAAGTCAACTTTCGTACACAGGTAAACGACGCACCGAATAACGGTCTCTTACCATCCGATGTCATTCATCAGAAACCTCTTACACGCCTGATGTCACGTATTGGGGACCAGAACCAGTCTCCCATATGACCCCCTATAAATACATGTCCTTGATCATAACTCAAGGGCATGACAAAAATTTGCACAAACACATACAGAAACACACTTGGTGGCGTGAAGCTAACTATTTACTTCATATCAATTGGGAATCGCCAACAAGTAAACTAATTCTCTAATCATCCCCTTTTACAAGATCTCCATACATTAATTCAAGGGTAAACATATCCTTGAACAGAGACAAATTTACTTATACTATAAAAAAGAAGTGCCTTTTTCTTTCTCCACCGTCATAGATTTTGGTAATTGGTAAATTTTTTTACTCTATATATTCCTTTTCGTTTTTTCTCTATCTTTCCAAACGAGATTTTTTTAACTCAATGCAACTAGTTACCCTACATCAATAAAAGGACACCTTTCAACCTATGTAAGTTTTTATATCTTCCTTTGATGTCTGATGGGTTTTTTATTTGTATTTAAATTTATAAAAGTTGTACAAGTAATTACCTCAAACTAAACACACACTAACGGGCAGAGAACCCGATCAGATGTAGTATAGTAAGTGATAAGTACAGGATCGTTCGCAGGGACGCGTTGCTTTACCTAATCTAGTAATATGTGTAATTCTAGCGGTTGGGGGTTGTCACGATTTCCTATTAAACTAATTAAAAAACTGAAAAGTAAATAGAAGCCGCAACCGCTTATTCAGCGAGAGGCTTAGTCTGAAAATAGTTTGAAAAAGCAAATAACAGTAATTAAATTAAAATACTTGTTTGGCATCTCATATCTCATGGTACGACCAGATATTACTCTACCTACTTGCTAGACTGTTGGAAACTTAATCACGGCTCAGATTCTCGTTAGATTCATTTTGCCTAAGTAACTAGTGTTGTCCCTGGACTCACACTACTCTTTAAACAAATTCTCGTTAGATTCATTGTTTAAGCATTAATGACCTAAAGTTTGTGTTACTAATTCTCTTTAAGTTACCCGGCTCTTAAGCCATGACCAGATAATAATTCCCTCCGGTGACCACAAAGCACGTTTCCATGTCACTGGATCGCGTCTGACATTGTTAAGCATCATGTTCTATTCGTCCTAATTATTATGGTTCTGGATCCCTCAGTTATAAGTGAATCACCTTTTACATCTAGTTAAAGACCGACTAGTGTTTTCCATCCTTATGTATTAATCCTATTGTATGATTATAGACCGATCATCAGAATTAAACTAATACACTCAGATATAGAACCGATATTAATATGAAGAGCTAGTAAAACATGGATCTACAATAAACAGTAAAACACACTCCAACAGATCTAACAAATAAAGTAAAATAGATAAACATCTACATGATCACATCGATCCAAACAAGTATTCAGCCTACTAGCCTACCATTATTAAAGGAATAACAAAGTCTGAAAAGATGAAAGACATTGTTTACCAACTGAAAGTAAAATAAAAGAGTAGATCTAAGTTGAGGATGAAGATCGGAAGGTGTTAGAAGCTCCAAAACCTCCTTGGAATCTGCAAAGTCGACCTAGGGTTGAATGTGGGCGGCTAGGTGATGTGCAAAATCTAGTCTTAAATTTATAAACAAGAAAATACTGATAATTAGACTTCTACACACAGGCAGTGTACCTTATCGTGAATAGTATAGCTATCAGTAAGTCCATGATCGAACACAGGGACTGTTGTCTAGGAACTAAGCGAGTTTAATGTAGTTCTAAAAGGTTTTAGGTTTAAGGACCCTCGTCACTTTCTTTTGAGATAAACTAACAACTAAATCGACAATAAAAATAATCCGGTATTACCGGTGCAAAGATCGTCCTAAAACGATAGTGAAAAGAGTTTTGTAAACAAGAATATCAAAAAGTACACCCACTTAGAATAGCTTACTCAGAGGGACTCCAGATTCCAAGTCGGAGTAGATCCAGTAGAACACGATTCTGGTCA
>CM067167.1:91652946-91693331 GCA_034093135.1 Erigeron breviscapus
TATAAGAAGGATTACCTGAAGATCGGTTTTGGAAACCGGTGTTGCGATAGTAGTTTCCTTGTGGTTGATTCTGAACATAGTTCACATCTTCGGTCCCTCGATTGGGACAATCCTCAGAATAATGCATGTCACCACAATAGTCACAACCATCCGCTATAATCTTAACATCCTTTTCAAGAGCTCCAAACCTAGCCTCTTGAGATGCAAAACCTTTATCCATGCGCGAAGATAGCGCCTGAATCTCTCCAACAATCCCAGAATCATCTCTAGTTTCAGCTCTTGCAACTCTACCTTCCTTAGTTCCTTTATTCATCCTCTTCTCATTATTCAAGAACCTTTCATCATCCATAGTTGCATTATCCTTCACCATTTGTTCCAAAATTTCATAACCTTCATTTGGTGTAATCTTGTTGAAACTTCCACCGAAGGAATAACCCAACTCTCTCTTAGATTTCTTATCCAAACCATCAAAGAATAACTCAACATACTTTTCCTTTGTCAAATCATGGCCTGGACAAACCATTGTCCTTGAAACGGACCATTGATCAGTTTTGATCCAAGGGCTGAGATGTGGCCCTTGGATCTCACCAATTTTTAAGGTTTCTTTGGATTACAACTCATATATTTATATATCATTTTAGATTAAAATGTAAAACAAATAAATTAACTATTTATTTAATTAATGAATCGTTATATAACTGTTTGATATCGATAACTTATAAATCTTGGTTTTGTTACTCATACATTAGTTTTATATATTTGTTTATAGACATGTGTTTTGAGAATCTTCGTGTACTTTGTAAATCTGAATGTATCAATTTTTTTTTATTTTGACATGATCCAATAGTCAAAATTTTATTATTTGTTTTACTCTAATATTACAATAAATAACCAGCCAACTCGTCCAATTGCCTACCCAATTAACATGTGCGACAAGAAACCAACCCGAACCCAACCAAATTAATAACGCGTTATCGGATTGTTGAGTCATTTTCGGTCATACATGTCAAACGGGTTGAAAGGTTGCCAGCTTGACGAGTTGGTTTGAATAGAAACATGTAATACCCTACTTGATAAAAATGTAGACTTTAAAAATTATTTCAATTTTAAACCTAACACCATTAATAGAATAGTCCAATGCTATTCAAACCTATGTAGTCAAGCAGGATTCAAATTAGTTAAATGGGAGAACCATCTAAGCTCATAAACAAAGGGATATAACCTTATTGCAATTGTTAAATTTAACTAATTATTTTCTTAGGCTAGTGCCTATAACAATGAACTTCTTAAAACTTCTTGTCAATCACTCACGACTCCTCTCAACGTATTCAATAATGGTGTTGTTTAGGAAGTTGTATCCGTCACTTGATGATCTAGATATAATTTTGTTGGTGCTTGATGAATGAAACGGTTTGAGATAAGATGATTGTTAGTTGAAATGGAAGTGATTTGGTTGCTTAAATAAAGAAAAATAAACTAGCAGTTAGTAAGACAAACATTTAAGTTTGAATCTCTTTTTGTTCCAACCGTTATACGCTTATCCGATCCCACTTTTTCGCGTCTTCCATCATCTCTTACATGAAGCTCAGCCTGGACGCACCCTTGAAGACGCTCCCTGCCGATAAAAAACCAACGTCCAACTCGATAAGAACGCTGCGGTGACGACCTTATAGGCACCGGCCTTGAGTAAAAAATTGCCGTACTATAGGTAAAACGTACCAATTTACAAAACAAATTGATAACTACATATACTAAAAGAATACAAGAGATGGACCACATGATACCAAACATACATTTAGACGAGTCATAGCATAAACAATAGGTTGACAATGAAAAAATGGAGATTCAATGTTTACTCAAGTCAACATACATATGAATGTACACTAAAAATGGATATCCTATGTTGACCTAAATATTACACCATAGATAAATAAGAACTCCTTGACCCTTGGAAGTTGGTATCAGGATGTACTCTCAGGTCCCTGGTCCATGTACTTCATGAAACTCGACCCTTTCCAATGGGCAAGAGCAAGGATGTTTGAAAACTAATGTTGATTTCGCGATTCATCAAGAGCAAGGATTTTCGCCATGAAAACTCAATTTTGGATTATGTCAACGCTTGTAAGTGTATTGACTGGGTGAATTATAATTGTATTGTTGTTGATACCCTCCTGATGGGTTCTGATACTGCTGATGATGATCGGATTCACTGGCGTTGAAATTGTGTGATAATAAAGTATCCTGCAGCCGCCATCCTACAGGTTCTTTTGAAAACTGGTTTGATTGAAGATAGGTCTCTAAACTCATCAAAACTTTTTTTATTTTTGGATCTTCTCTATCCTTGAGTGCTCGAAGGAAGTCGCAGGATATGATGTTTAATAGCTTCTTGAACTGGTTTTTGTATCTTTTGTATAAAGCAAACCCTGCCACCTGAAAAGTAATAATCATGCAATTAATAGTTAGTATTCCTCTTCTCCATGTACACTTATTTGCTTTGAGATTACACTTTTGGCAACGTCCAACCCATTGGCATTTCATGTTAGCTGTTTATTTAATTTACCCGTTTGACCCCCTAAAGACATATCGTAATCCAAATTGACTTATGCATAGAAAAACCTTTTTAAAATTACCATATCTATAATACACTGTAAACATATGCAACAAGAAAATATATGTAATTACCAACTCACCTGAATGAAAGCTTCAAGAGCAACTATGGTGTATAAATTCGCAGGGAGAGCATTTAACAACCTTGCAAGCCATTTCCAACCCTCTTCAATTCCATGCAGATTTTGAATACCATTAACTTCAGTCTAAATGTTCAAAGAAGATGGTGTTCAGGACTTCAGAAGCAGGTATAACAATATAAGAGACTTAACGCTTATACTAAAATTGATCAAACGTAGAAAACCTGAATTAGTGCCCCATACAGTTTCACATGTGAGGTTAATCTTTCTAGATAAGTATCAGTACTTTCAAGCTTTCCATCATCTTCTTGGTAACCAATAGCTCTCAAGTGAGCATCTCTTGATTCAAACACTTTCTGGAGAAACAAACAATATCATACATCAGGCCATCTGGTTCGCTTCAGATTTCCATTGTCATTATAGCTAGCAAAATAGGTCAGTTAGTTAACTAGTCATAAAAGGTTGGGTAGAACTGGGACAAAATGAGCCGGGCTGGATACCAAAGATTTGTTACCTTTTTTTTTCTTCACAAAAACTTGGGGAATTAAACATGTTTACAAAAATATAAGCAAAATAATGATTCACATGTTTTGAATAAAGAAATGTTAAAGGTTGTATATTTGAGTATGCTAGGAATGACTTTTTAAATACTAGACAGATACCCACGCGATTGCAGTGGCGGTGGTGGCGGCGATGGAGGTGATGGGTGGCGACGGCGGTGTGGTTATTAATGTAAAAGTAATTGATATAAAAGTGGGGTAGTGTAGTTATTTTAAGGGTTGAGGGATGTATGTTGTAAATAATTTCATTAAGGGTATTATAGGTATATTAAGTGGAGATATTTCAATTAGTGAATAAAGAAGAAGGGTAGTTTAGATATTTTTAAGGCTGAAAGTTGAAGGGAAAAAAGGTGATTTGTTTTATATGGGATAAAGATTTCATCGAATTTTCTCCATATACAGAACTGACATTTTTCTGTAATACCCATACAACCAATTAGTTTACATAATCCAAATGGACACATTTTCATACAAAGGTGACAAAAATGATCCCTATATTTGTATTATATGGTGTAGGAGAACTTAAGCAGTAATTTTGGGTACCATTAACATGATTTGATAACAAGAATTGAGGCACATAAAACGACGACGAATAATAGAAAATGGAAGGTAAAAGCAAAGGAAAAAGGTGTAACATAACATTTTTGTTGACAGAAGAAAGCAACAATAAGGCATATTGGAAAGACTGATAAAAGAACAAATTATTTGAAGAACATGATCATCATGCATTCATTATGACCTATAACCAATTAGGCAATTAGTTTACATAATCCAAATGGACACATTTTTAACAAAGGTGACAAAAGTGATCCCTATATTTGTAATTAATAGTGTAGGAGAGCTTAAGCAGCAATTTTGGGTACCATTAACTTGATTTGATAACAAGAATGGAGGCACACAAAATGACAACGATAAAGGAACAAATTATTTGAAGAACATGATCATCATGCATTCATTATGAGTTTTGCCTCAGACATGTTCATGATTTAAATGTATATATATAAATCAGTGGAATAAGGTTGTAACTTATAAGGATAAAATCTATAAAGAAAGTGACAAACAGAAAGAAAAAGAAACATACTAAACAACTTTGTAAGTGCCAGGTTAATGGCACCAGCAAGTTATAAGCCATGTTATAATGACAAGACAATCTTAAAAGAAAGTTTAACAGAATAACAAGTACCTCTGAGTAAGCTAGATACTTTGGAACTGTGAAGATGCATTCTCTATTTAATTTGGCAATAAGAATTTCCAAGGCAATAGGAACCTGGAATTTTGTGATAAAAAAAAAGGCAATTACGTTAGATAATTCCAGTAGAACTTACAAAAGGAACACTAATTTTTCCAGCCATGAGAAAGTGATAACACTCAGAAATTTGTAAATACCAATGGTCTACATCTCAACCTTTTTCCAAATTATTTACTTTAGTTGAACACTCAGAAATGTGACTATAATTGCAGAAAGGAAGGTATGATGTTTCACCTGTGAAGTAACCATAACAATTACATGTCCATAAGCATACAGGACAGCATCGTTATTTGCACATGTGCATAAAGAAACAATCTGTTACGTTAAAACAGGTGCAGTTTAGGCATTTTGATTAATGTAAATTATAACATCTATATTATTTTTTACATAACTAAAACCTAGTTAAAAAACATGTATTTGAATTGAATAGTGACTTACTTTATGTGCGAAAATCCCGCTATTGACTGATTGTGGACATGTTGAATTCATGAGTTTCCTTAGTTCATCTGCTTTTACTCTGGCCAACATAAATAGGGTTAAACCTAGATGGCTAAATGTGATTCTTAAAAATACATTTGACAATATTAGAACTACAGAAGAAATAGGGTATGTTTATCAAACACAGATAGTTACTCAAGCACTAAATGACCAAAGTTCCTTAGAATATGCCAGGTTTATGTTAGACAAGCGAATTCACACACCTCACGTTCTCTTTTGTCCCTGTTATGGTTTTGATAAATCTAGCCATTTTGGAAGCTTGCTTACGATATTCCTGCATAAAAATCACAATGATGGACTTTTTAGGGGAAAATGTATATAAATCAATTACTGTGGAAAGAATCAAACTCGTTAAACATATGGCCTTTTTAGAGGGTGATCAAAATACGGGCATGAACCCCAAAAAACAGGACCGAAAGTAGCCCAAAACCGAGTCAACCCGAGACTTCATAGGCTGGTTCACGGGGCATACCCGAAAAATTCACGGGTCAGGCCGGGTTCCACCTGTGAAACCCGAGTAACAATGCATGGGCAGATCAGCTATTTTCAGTATATCTTGTAGATTAGCCCTTAATAATTCTAATCCAAAATAATACCAGGAATTTCTGATTTCTTAAGTCCCACTTTCTCTGTTTTATCGTCAAATAAGAAGTGTAATCATGTATGCTTGATATGAATTGAGAACAAAGTGATGTTGCCACAAAAGGGGGAGGCAATTTCAATTTGGTACAGGTTTTTTTTACTTAGACTGAACTTTTTCAACTTAGTTTAACTTCTTTAACTAGGCTGAATCACAAATCTACTAAATTCTTTAATCTGATTAGATAGTAAAACAGATTAAGCCCACCAAGGTAAATGATTACGCCCACGTGATTCAAGCGCTGGTCATGTTTGTATCGTAGTGATCATCATAAAAGCAATTTACCATCAGCATACTAATATTTACCAATAATTATCCTTGTCCATTTACTCTGTTTTTAAAATGAATCCTTCTACAACTAAGGATCATGTGATGTGAAGTGATGCAAATAATAGGATGTATTGCATGGAGAGTGAGACTCGACTTTGGTCTAGAAATTCCCACCACGGCATACGCAATTTAACATCGTGATCAGAGCAATTCATTTCAGTTTTGCCTAGTTCTAAAGAAAGCATACCTTCATGTTGTAAGAATACTACGGGTCTCGGGTTTTCATCATTCAACCTGACCAGTACTTAACCCAGACTGAGACTGAACCGGAAAAACATGGTCCAGTTTACGGACCTCGATCCTAACCCATTTTGGCTTTCAGTCCGGTCCAGTCTGGGCCACAACCGCTTTGGTCCAGGTTTGAGCCCATAATTACCACTAGCCAATATGTTTTCCGTGTAATATTTCCTCATCAAACACTACTCACCCTCCAAGGCTCCAACTACAGGTGGCAAGATGGGTGGGTCGCTTAATGGTTCAAAACAAGTTCTAGTCGAATGAACCACTATTTGGTATGGGCCTGTTAGGTCAACCCGCAAAATCTATTTGTCCATTAAAAATATTCTAAGTAACTAAATGCACTCTTGACTACAAAAACAATATTATTACAATTATAATCTAAATTGTAACTTAAAAACAATTTAGGAGGTTGCATGAATTACAAATAGACTATCAGCGACTTTGAAGCTTTCGACCTATTCCTTTTTAGCAAAATGTTTTGACTTGAGCCGTTCGAGAAAAGGCAAACCCAGTCGACTAATTTACAAGTAAATACATAGAAATTGCCACCTAAAGCTTCAACATGTCTTGGCTGGTACGAATATAGAAATAATTTCAAAACTTAAAGTAAAAACAGGCAATATATAACTTACATTATTAGAATCCATTTCCGATGTAAAATTTTCTCCTACCACTTCATTGTACATTTGTAACCTTCTTTCCACCAGTTTTAAAGCACTCTCGGCACCCTTGACTACGTTTGCTGCAATCAACTCAACCAAATGTAAAGTGAATAAAACGCATTTACTTGATTGAAAATAATATTATAATTGTCTTTATACAAAATGTATTAACCAGCGAGTGGTTTATTAAGTCCACCAGAACACTTAGAAACCGCACCTTGGGAAGCAGCCACATCGGCCGCCTTTTTTTTACTTTCTGCAACCACCGCATCAGCTGCTTCTTTTGCTGCTCTTTCAGCTTCAAGCGCTGCACGTTTTACTTCTTCATCTTTCTTTTTTTCAGCTTGACGTTTTGCCTACACAGAATATTAGAACAAGATAAGACTCCTTTAGTAAAAATAAGGCATGACAATTTAGATACAATAACATATGAAATAGTTGAATACTTGACTTTAATTATATTTTATCTCTAGCAGGTCAAGAAGGTAACATAAAGAAATAGCTTGACAGGAAATGTGTCAATCAGGTCAGACCAACCTAAAGTCACCCAGAGTAGTTGAAATAACGTATGTAATCAACTGATCATACTTGACACACTTATTACTTGTAAACAAACCACCGACATGTCAATTATTTTTCACCTCAATAAACAATATCACATTTCTTCAATTATATAGCAGGTTCTATAAATTGACAACAATAGGATCAACTGAAAAAATTAAAATACATAGAAAACATTAACGCCATATATATAACAGATCTAAAATAACTGATTTTCATATCACAGGTTTATGAGGCAACATGGAAAACAAACATGTTTTGCATTTCGATTCTAAAAATATGCCCGTTTTTGTTTAAGAGGATATTACAGAGATTTTTCTACAACTGTTACAAACCTCTTCAGCTTTCAGTTTTTCTTGACGGATTTTTTCTTCCTGAACAGCTAGTTGCTTTCTCTTGGCCTCTTCAATTGCAGCATCGTCTCTTATCTTTTTTTCTTCAATCTGAGATTTGTATTCATGGTGCCTTTGAACATCAGTCAAATGATTATCAAGTTCTTCTGCACTACAGAAAATAAATAAATATATCACTAGGCTAACAAGCTCAACAATTGAAGAAAACAGCAGCAGGGAGCTTGTAAACATTATGTATTTAAGATCTTACATTTGGCGTTGATATTGCAAATCACGTTTTCTATCCGACTCGCGCCGTGCCTCGTTGATTTTTTCAGCCCGGGAAAGAGCATGGGTAAGTTTCTCTTTTTCATTTGTAATATCAGTTCCAAATGCAGATATTCTGGTTCTTATTTCTTCCTGTTCATTAGTGAATTAGAAGAGCAAACTTATTATTCAATATATATGGTAGAATAGTAGATGTAAACTTCTACCCAATTGTACATCAATGGGTAGATTCAATTTATGTTTTATTTGTAACAGGTAAACGAGAAAAGTAAAGAACTTAGATACAAAAGGGGTCATATAGGTCATGCAGTACAGAGTCGCCCAAAGTGTATCCTTAATGCATAAAAACCTCTAAACTAAGATAGCACTTGGCGTATATTCCGAAATCACTATGGATATAGATTTGATAGTAGAGTGGAATCGATTTTCTTTGTCCATACTGAACCCCTTTGATGGGCTTGAGACATGGGTAAGTTTGTGGGTTTCATACCCAAATTTAAATACCAAACCTATCAATTAAAGACTTGTCACAGAAATCATACCCATTATACCCTACAACCAGATAACCCTTAAGTTTATTATAATTTATTATTATTGGGATAATAAATTTTTTGGTCATATCTGATGCTCCAAATGTTTATTCACAAAATTGGATATAAAATATTTTTAGGACAACCTGGCCACTTTCAACTCGTTCCAAAAAAATTTGTCATTTTGACACGTTAGCCAACTCTCGAACCCGCACAAGTTTCCATCTTCAGTGGGGACATAGCTATGACCAAAAATAAACATATATAAACAATAGTTAAGATACACAAGCGATATCAAAGATCAACAACATACCGCAACACTAAGTTGGCGTTCATGACTTAGCTCAATTAATGCACCTTCAACAACTCCCCCTTTATCCATCAAAGACCATTTGGCCCCTCTAGTTGGCTCGCTACCAGAATCTACACCATCACTGGAAAATATGTACTAGTCAGAAAAATTAAAGAAAGTTGATGGCAAACCCATTTTCATATGAACTTATAAAGCGATTAAAATGTTACTTACGATTACAAACAAAGTATGATTGAAATTAAAATCCACATATTTATGTTAAAACGATTTAACCCGTTGACCACTGCCCTTTTAGTAACTTTCTCAGTTAACCCTTTTAAGATTTAACACAACCAAATAAGCCCATTTGTAACCACTCCCCTTTTAGCTAACTTTCTCAGTTGAACAATTTAAGATATAACACAAGCAAATCAGCCCATTTGTAAGTACAGGGATCATATGTTATGCACTATTAAGTACATATACCGATTCATGCTATTAAAAACTGAAACAATGTATAACTAGAGTTGATACCTCAAATAGATTTCCTCGCAAGCAAAACGATTAGCCGTGACCACATGTCTGCTATTAGTCTCAACATCATCGTCATCACCTTCATCATCCGATACATGCATAATAAAGGCTTTCCGGTTTTTTTCAGCATAACCAAAATCTGAAATCTTGCTGCAAGAAAAAACTCCTTAGGTAAAGATGATGAAAAAACTATTTCATTATGAGTTATAACAATGGAGATCACATGAACTTTCTTGGTAGGTAGGCATGAAAGATGAGGCAAAGAATGTTCCGCATCTCCCAAGCCAGAAGCTTTCAAGACAGGCAAAACAATATATATGTTGGTTGTGCACGCTACCTTGAATGTGCCTTGGTTAAATGTGAAGGGACCAATGAGGATGCTTGAAGTTTGCTATCTATGGTATTAAGCTCCGATAGGAGGTCATCAAAACTCCAGTCAATCTGTGGATCAACTACAATATTGCCAACACGTTGAGGACATCGTAGTTCCAACTGTACACCTCCCCTAATAATTATAATATTACAAAGGATAAAAAAAAAAAAAGAAGAGGTAAGCCTCAACACATACGTTTCATCATTATTAGATGTGGCATTGTAGAAATTCAAACACTTTCTTTGCCATTGCAACATTTGAGATGGATGTTGGTTCTGGTGTGTTATTAGTCCACATACAATCATACATAGATCACAGAGATTGCATAAAAAATCAGGATCAGGGACTTACATTATTTAAATAAGGAGTGAACCAATCTATCAATGAAATTGCTTTATATGTATCTGCACAAAAAGTGTATACCAGTGTTTACACAAAAAACAGTTGAAGCAATAATTCCAACGAATAATCATAACTGCACCTTAAGTTCCAATTTCGGAATACCAACTATAACTCTTTTCAACTGTTTAATCCTAAAATCAAATAATACTACTCGCCACCAATTCGCATAATGATTAATTTCTACTGTTAATTATTTCTAATGTCTATCACGTTAAAGGTAATTCAAGCTCATTTAGCAGCCCACTCACATGGAAACATCCACGTCTGCGGAAAAAAATTATATTTGACTCTGGTGAGGATTAAACATGCAATAGTACTTTTCAAATACCTTGATCTCCAAAAGCCTAATTTAAAAGTCGATGAGAATAAAAGTGTCTACATTTCCTATGTCTATGAAAACAACAAATAACTTTAACCCTGGTAAACAGAAGCATAAAACTTTTCATAAAAAAAACAGAAATTCAGACCCATTGTTTCAAAAGAGATGACCAACTTGGAAAAAAAAAATCTCAATCCCAATCGTAAGAGGTAAGCCTCAACACATACGTTTCATCATTATTAGATGTGGCATTGTAGAAATTCAAACACTTTCTTTGCCATTGCAACATTTGAGATGGATGTTGGTTCTGGTGTGTTATTAGTCCACATACAATCATACATAGATCACAGAGATTGCATAAAAAATCAGGATCAGGGACTTACATTATTTAAATAAGGAGTGAACCAATCTATCAATGAAATTGCTTTATATGTATCTGCACAAAAAGTGTATACCAGTGTTTACACAAAAAACAGTTGAAGCAATAATTCCAACGAATAATCATAACTGCACCTTAAGTTCCAATTTCGGAATACCAACTATAACTCTTTTCAACTGTTTAATCCTAAAATCAAATAATACTACTCGCCACCAATTCGCATAATGATTAATTTCTACTGTTAATTATTTCTAATGTCTATCACGTTAAAGGTAATTCAAGCTCATTTAGCAGCCCACTCACATGGAAACATCCACGTCTGCGGAAAAAAATTATATTTGACTCTGGTGAGGATTAAACATGCAATAGTACTTTTCAAATACCTTGATCTCCAAAAGCCTAATTTAAAAGTCGATGAGAATAAAAGTGTCTACATTTCCTATGTCTATGAAAATAACAAATAACTTTAACCCTGGTAAACAGAAGCATAAAACTTTTCATAAAAAAAACAGAAATTCAGACCCATTGTTTCAAAAGAGATGACCAACTTGGAAAAAAAAAATCTCAATCCCAATCGTAAGAATGGATTAATGTGTTTGATTGTACAACAACTAAAGCGAATGTTTGATCAAATATATATTTACTGAAAAGGCGTTGAGCACAAACATACCATTTATTGCTTGACACATGGCACCACTAACATTAACCATTAACCAAGCTCAGACTTCTTAACCATGAAATACGATTCCGTTATCCCAACTAACAAGTTCTAAGTACTCAAATTTGGCATTTAATCGAACACTTGGCATGCGCTCTTCAAATTACAACAATTCTAAAATCTAAACAAACCCGATACTCCCACACACACACACACAAAACACAAACTAATAAGCTTGAACACAAAACCCCACTCGTAAGATACCCAACTCAAATTACTTTCAGTAACAGCGTAACACATTCCTAAAGTCTCCTTTTATCACTAATATATCATAGACAAAAATAATCAATTCAAAAACTAACTATAGAAGATACATATTTATCTACAGATAAAAAAACATAACAATTAAATAAAGGAAAAAACAAAACGATTGTTATATGAGATCAAAGTTCATACTCTAATAGGAAGGAGATGAAGAAAAGAGGAGGAGAAGAAAGTGCAGGTATTTGAATTTGATTAATGTGATATAAATAAAAATAATGAAAATAATATAAATTGGAAAATTAATTATTAAAACCATAGAAGCTTGTTTGTTTTTTCATGGAACAATGATATAGAATTAAAGAACGAAAACAAAAAGGGGAGAACATTACCGGTGGCGGCAGGGGAGGTCGCCGGCGGCAGCAGCAGCTGTTGGTTGTCGGGGGGCCAGCAGTTGGCGTTGGTTTTGTGATGGTCGGATTTTAGGGTTTGCGAGAGAAAGAGGAAGAAGAGGATGAGTGAAACGATTAATAATTGTTTGTTTTATTTTCCCTCTTTTGTTTGAACGATTAACGTACAACTTAAGCTAACTTGACACATTAGTTTTATTTTTTTCAGTTTGATAGGTTATGAAAAAGAGTTACGAGTATTTTTTATGAAGTTTATTTGTCAGTACAATTGATACACAGGTGTAATTTTATCATTCTTTTTTATGATAATAGTTTAGGGTTGCTAACTCGAATACCTTACTGTCAAATAAAAAATATATCAAGTGTCCCTTTGATTTAAAGAGTAGTATGGTCCTCATAAGAAATATGGACAACTTGTGTATTTTTATTAGGGTCATGCTCTATACACACCCCGTTCATTTTAAAGTAGTGTGGTTCTTCTTCTCTCATATCATGTCTCTTCCCATTTTTCTTTTTGTTTCTTCTCTCATATATGTCTGTTCAGGCAGTTCCCCTGTCTCTTTAAAATGATTCTTTCACATTTCCCCACTTTCTAATATTGATTAAGAATATATTTGATCTACGATTCCGATAAAGTTTGTTGACTTTTTGGTTATTTAAAGGTTGATACTTAGGTCGCATTTGGTTCACATAATGTTTTTGGAAGAAATGAAATATGTTAAAGGATTTGGAATCTGATGGAATGAAATTTGACGGAATGTTTTTCATTTTTGAAAATTTAAGTGACGGACGGAATGAGATTCCTTCCCCCATCCCTATGGAATGGAGATCCCATCAAATGAGAGAATGTTTACATTCCAACGGAATGATATTACTTCATCATTGAACAACCAAACGCACTAAAGAATGAAATTCAATTCCAATTCCATCAGATTCCATCAGAATTTGCGAACCAAACGCGACCTTATTACTTAGTCACTTTGCATTTGAAAATTTGTGATGCTTTATTTAGAGTGGTATTTATTTATTTATATTTTATGTATGTTATTATAGGAAAAGGTTCAAGTGGGAACCATTTGAATTGGAATAAACATGAGAACTTCTATATTATAACTTGGTGTTCATATGTGAATAATATATGTGAACATATTCGTTCACATATGAACTATCAAGTTATACTTATAATTATCTATGTTCATATGTGAATAGTTCTCAAATAAACCTTACGCTGTTATTATAAATATCATGACTATTTAACTGATAAGAAATAAGATTACATGAAACGTTACTTAACGAAATAAGAAATAATATTTAACTGATAAGAAAAAGTAAAATGACAAACTCATGATTACTAAAGTCAAAGTCTGTCAGTGTACCAATCTTATCTTTGCTAAGAGCATCCACAATGAAGAAAACCTTTTGAAAGCTTTTTTCTTGCCACCTATGTACTTTATTAACTTCAAACTCTTAAAAAAGCTTTTACTTCAATGGCAAAGCTTCTTTTAAAGCTTTTTATAAGACTCAATTGAAAAAAAGCTTTTACTCAAAAGGTTGAGGTTTCTCAACCTATTGGTCAAATAAGTCTTCTAACCCAATGGTGTCAACCCTTTACAAAGACTTTTTTCTACAAAATAAGTCTTTCATCAAATACCATTGGGGATGCCCTAAGGGGTTGTTGCGAAGACACCCCCTTCGAACGTAAAGTAGACAAGGGACCACACACTCACACAGTACAGTAACATTGGAAATAGAGAATTAATGACTTAACACTATTTTTCGTCTGTTTTTTATTGTGCCTCGGAAGTCGGAGCCAGATCTAATAACACACACCTATACATACACATCTTCTATATCTTTCCTCTTTATATATATGGGGATGTTATATTATCCACATGATTTTATCAGCTTAGTGTCACCTCCTAACATTTGGTATAAATTCATATCAATTGAAGAAAAGAATGAATGGATGACTACTAATGAAGAATCACCACTTGGGTACACCATATTCAAACAGTTAATCTTGGGAGAGATATTCAAATATATTCGAAATTTATGGCTTATGGTGTTTGCTTAGAATTTGCAATAATATTATCATTATTGGTGTTTTCTTTAAAGATTTGGATTCGCATGATTTGACTAGCATGTCAAATTATGATTTTGGGTATTTATTGTTGTGTTTCATTTTGGGATATAGATTTTAGTGTTTACAGAAAAAAAGTGTATATGAAGAAAAAGAGGTTGAGTGTTGTTAAATGTTGATGAAGATGGTGATGGTAAAAATCTATGCATATGTGTTTTTTTAATTAAAAAAATATGTAGGAGAGAAAATACTCATGGTGGACCATTAAGTTAACGTAGTGTGCAGGGATCACTCTAGTTTTATATTAACGGGGGTGTGCAGGGAGTTTAGCCCTTGCTAAATTACAAAACTTTGAGTCTATCGGTACTTGTGTTTATGGTCCCCATGTATACACTTTTTATGTGATCCAAGGGCTATATAATGTTTGATGGGGGTGTTCTCCAAATAGCCCCTTTTTATTATTTTGTATGTATCCTAGTTTTATTTTTATATTTCTAGACATCTCTCTCTCTCTCTTTCTCTCTCTCCCTCTCTCTCTCCGTTCCTTTAGAAATAAATGGATATTTTGTTAACATTTAAGTATATCATGGATGACCCAATAAACCATTTCTCTTCGTGGTCCAACTTGTAACATACGTCATTTAAATTTATGGATTTCAAAAACTTTTTTCACCAGACGGCGTCAGAAGTAGCGGAAGCAATTTAAACTTTTGTAAAATTCGATGTTACTTGTGAAATACCATCACAACAATAAATGAGATCCAAAATATCGTCATTACAATGCATAAATTCGACAATACAAAAGGACATAATTAAAGTCTATAATAACGTACATCTTCACAATGTTTTAAAAACCGGACAGATACTGAACCGGTCACACAATATTTTATTGGTCGGACCGGTCGGATCGGTTGGACCGGAGTTGGACCGGGTTTTATTACATATATATTTATCAAATTAATACAACAATTTTATTAACTTAAACATAATATTAGTTCAATAATATTAATTCTAATATCAATTATACAAAATAAAATTAAATTCTAACACAAAAGCCATAATCTATATATTTTGACACCAATAATTTAAAATTTGAAAACATTAGAATATTATGAAATGCAAATTATTATTATTTTACTTTAAATCATCTTTGTTCCTATAATACCAAATAAAAAGAAAATCCAAAAACAATATTCTAGTACTATATAGTTATACTAATCTTACAGATTATGTCTATGTACTCAATAAAAAGATAAATAAAAAATGAAAGATTAAAATGGATCATAAATGACAAATACCAAGCACATGGTGAAAGTGTGAAATATGTAACACACTACTAAAAACTCAACAAATACACCTACACTCCCACACACACAACCATACACAGTACACACTCAAAACACACATAAACACAGTCACTCGCCACTTTCGATTCTTACTATAAATCACTTTCCATTTCTTATTATTATAGATATAGACTTAGATTTATGTCTGGCATCCTTAAATTAAGATCTCCGTCGGCATCCTTAACTCCGATTAGTGGCTAACAACGGCGGTGGATCTGTGATGGTGGATGATCGTATGAAGACATGTGGTGGCTAGGGTTGGTTTTTCATCTTTGTTTCAAACTTTATTGTCTCTGAAAAGTGAATAGTTCGTCCAAAACTCCAAACGTAATGAAAAAGAAAAGGGATCTACGTTTTTGACTAAGCATTGACCGGTTGACACCGGTTAAATTCCAGTCCGGTTCGATCCGAGCGTCCTGGTTCAAGCGGTTTGCGGCGGTTCACTTTCACCCATCCAACCGGCGCTGATTGGACCGGATTTCTCAAATAAATGGCGGTTCAACCGCGGTCCGATCGGTTGGACCGGCCGGCTTGAAAACATTGCATCTTCAAGCAAACTACTCGTCTTCTTACAATAGCCTGATAACCTCAATCCTGCTTACCCTGAAGGCGCAACGTTTTCATAAAAGCAAGTGTAGCTAAAGACTAGCTAAGTAAGATACACACAATTTATAAAACGTTATGCATTTTACATTTCATAAAATATCGTCATTTTATACATCTTTAAAATATGAACACATTACATACAACCCACAAATATCGTAAAGATCATTTCCTACTTTACTTATACACACATCACATCACATCGCATTTCATATCATATGTATGTTTCGGGCAAAAATTACCTAAGATAATTTTAGAAAGGATTAAAGATAATTTATGAACCGAAGATTTGTAAGTGGGATTTGGTGTTTTAGGATCTTCAAATAAAAGTAAAGTTTTCTTAAAGATAACGATTTAAACTAAGAGTTTTTGCTAAAAAGCGTTTTATGAAAGCCTTTGAGACAGAAATACTTTGAGAATCTAAGAAAAACTGTTGAAGATAAAACTAAAGTAATGAAATGTAAAGCTAGGATCTTAAAGATAAATGAAAATAACAACGACACCAGAATTTTGTTAACGGGGAAAAACCCTTGATTCAATTAAGAAATCTTAGGTAAAAAACCCCGGGAGGATTCAATCGACCCTTCCTGTGTTCTTTTATTATTATTCGTGGGTGATTACAATAATGGTGAGAGTGATTTGATCGAGCTAATGAACGTAAAAGTAAATAAGAAAGCAGTGAGTATGTGTGTGCGAATACAAGTGTGAGAGCAGTTATCCTAATCTCGATCAATCACCTCTTATTTATAATAGAAATCCCTAACTAATTATCCGAAATATCTGGGATCTTCCGTGTGGTGTTGTTCAACGTGCAAAGGATGAAAAAGTGAACGTTGAGTCCTCTTTGACACGTTTATTCTTCAAGTTTGTTCCGATATCCTAGGAAATACACGTTTCTTTTCTTCCTTGAGAGGCTGGATATTTGTTGATATTTATTTTCGACCGTTAGCTTATTCTTGAATATCCTGGATGATGATCCTTAATTCAGGATCCTGCAAAATACAAAAGCATTATCGTGTACAACAAAAATTTATGTTAGTGATATCTTTAATCAGGATCATAATATTAAAAATCTGACCCCAAACAATTGTCCCCAAATTTATATTTAACCTCATATGAGTCAAATATAAATTTTTAAATCGTAACCAAGAAGCATCCAAGCTAGTATTACATCTAGACTTAATTGCGTATCCAATTGATTTGCTATCCAGGTGGCGCGTTGCAGTGGGATCAGTCAGAAAATAATGAGTAAATTTAATTTACTCGTCTTGATGAGACAGTTAACCTATCACTTTGTCTCCCCATGACTCTCTATCTCTTCGCCTATTTAAACTCCTCAAATCCTCAACCACCTCCACAAAATATCTTCCACTTTATCTCTTAACAGATCTTCTCTCTATATTTTTCAAATACACTCTCTTTTCAAGAAATCTTTTCAAAAACTTTTCTTTTCAAAACAATGTCTTCATCCACAGGACCGGTTTGGAAAAACAAGGTAAAAACTTATTATTTAGTTATTTTTTATAAAAGTTTTCTCCTAATCGTTCTTTTTATCTTTTCAGAACTTGCACGAAATTATCACTCGGTGTGAGGAGCAGGCGAAACTCAACGACAATCTTCTCATGAATATCAACTCTTGTTTCACATCTTCAATGAATATTTGCAAATCTCACCAACAACTCACTCTGGACGTCATCAGCTAGTGGGGCGATGATCTTCAAGCTTTGAAAGGGGAAATCCTTCAAGCTTATGACGAACTTAACCGCGCTCAAGAAGAGTTAAGCACCGCTAAGACTGATCTTGCCTACTTGAAGTCGGTTATGTCGATCTTGAAGAAGAAGTATCCCGATGTTAACGCCAAGATTGCAGATGAAATCCTTGAAGGCGGATCTTATTTCTAGGTTTTTTAGGTTTTTCAGTGGACGATGATAGATAAAACGAAAAGGCTTGAGTCCACTAGTTCTAACTTAGTAGCAGTTGTATATATATCTTTTGTAAGCTACTACTTTCTTGGTGATAAATAAAATCAGTCTTTTATAAACAAGCGTACCTTTATTTCCATATCTCAAGCAAAACCTGCAAATTCCACAAAGATTTAGAGTTTTGAACCACATACCTTTGTGATGACCAATATTTATTAATTCTCATTTTCCTGTTTCAAGAAAAAGACACTAAAAAGAAACTCATTTGTTAATCCATTAACTAATTCTTTTGTCAATCGGTTGTATTTAATAGAGAGATTATCCCTATTCTTTTTGATGACTGTTTATTAGTAGTCAAAACCAAATGAGTTGATTGTAAAATCAACAACCCTTTGAAAATTCCCAACCATGAGGGTCTACCCACAATCAAGAATTTTTTATGACGTGCTCCGGGCGAAATGAGGTGTTAATGTTAACCTCGACGTTCGAGAAGGTGATCCCTTCAACCTAGGATTGAAGTTTTAGTTCAATCCACTGTAGTCCGTTTAAGGACTTAAACTTAGGAGAAACTTCTTTATTCAGGATCGATACCTTGGATATATGCTTGTGATCTTCATCCATCAAGATCTTCAAATAATGCTTGATTATTCTCCTGAACTGTCTGCAAACTAGATCTTGCAGTTGGCACCATCATTTCTGCTGGAAGTACTGCTTCAGTTCCAAACACTAAAGAAAATGGTGTGTGTCCAGTAGCATGTTTGACAGTAGTTCTGTCAGCCGAAAGCACAAATGGCAACTCCTCTGCCCATAGTCCTTTTTTGCCTGTTAACCTTTTCTTAAGATTATTAACAATAATCTTATTGCTTGATTCTGCTTGACCATTAGCTTGAGGATGGACAGGAGTAGAGGTGATCATCTTTATACCATAGCTTTCACAAAATCCAGTTGTTCTTCTTCCAATAAATTGTGAGCCATTATCACAAATGATCTCAGCTGGAACTCCAAATCTGGTCAGTAAATTGCGTTTGATGAAAGAGATCACTTCTGTTTTCTCAATTTGAACAAAAGCTTCTACTTCTATCCATTTCGAGAAATAATCTGTCATTGCTAACATGAATCTCTTCCCACAAGGTGCCTTTGGCATTGGTCCAATTATATCCATCCCCCACTTCATGAAGGGCCAAGAAGAAACAATGGGATACATTGGTTCAGCTGGCTGATGGTATATGTTACCATGCCTTTGACAACCATCGCATTTCTTCACATAATCCTTTGTATCTCTATCCATAGTAGGCCAATAGTATCCTGTTCTGACTATCTTAGTGCGTAATGCTCTGGCTCCAGAATGATTTCCACATTCTCCATCATGTATCTCTCTCATTACTTCTTGTGCTTCTTCTTTTTCTAGGCATCTTAAATATGGACCTGCAAGCGATCTCCTGTACAATCTATTTTGTATAATAGAAAAGTATGATACCTTTGTTTTAAAAGCTCTATGATTTTCTTGTTCTGGGATTATTCCTTCTTCAAGATATTTCATTATTGGATCTATCCAAGATTTTGGATTGTCCCCAGAGCTTGATTCTTCTGATCCTTGATCATCAACTGCTTTAACTTGCAAAGTTTCTATAGCCGGTTTTATGATCTTTATAATTGGTATTTTAGTGTCAGGTGGGATATTAAGTGAGGATCCTAAATAAGCTAAGGCATCTGCTTCTATGTTTTCCTGTCTTGGGACCTGTTCTATACTAAAATTCGAAATTTTCTGCTAAACTTTTCACAATATCTAAATAAGCCATTAATTTTTCACCTTTAACTGAATAAGATCCATTAAAGTGATTAGCTAATAACAAAGAATCTACATAAACTTGCAAGCGTTTAATACCCATATTTTTAGCTAACTCTAATCCTGCTATTAAAGCTTCATATTCTGTTTCATTATTAGTAGCTGTAAATTCACAATTAATAGACTGAGGTAGCATATCCCCCTGTGGCGATTTTAGTATGATTCCTAACCCTATTCCTCTTACATTAGCCGCACCATCAGTATGTAAGGTCCATTTTTCGGTATTTTCAGTTAACATTTTTACTTCTAAATCTGCTTCTGGTTGTAAATCACTAGTAAAATCAGCCACAAAATCAGCTAAGGCTTGGGATTTAATAGCAGTTCTAGGTTCATAAGTTATATTAAATGCACTTAACTTTACAGACCATTTAGCCATTCTACCCGATAACTCTGGTTTTCTAAGTACATTTTTTATAGGATAATTAGTTTTTATATGAATAGGATGTGTTTCAAAATAATGCCTAAGTTTAGTAGAGGCCATTATTAAAGCTAATATTAATTTTTCTAAGTGTGAATATCTAGTTTCAGCATTTAATAGGCTTTTACTAACATAATAGACAGGATGTTGTTTACCTTCGTGCTCTTTTACAAGCACAACGCTTACAAAGGATGAAAAAGTGAACGTTGAGTCCTCTTTGACACGTTTATTCTTCAAGTTTGTTCCGATATCCTAGGAAATACACGTTTCTTTTCTTCCTTGAGAGGCTGGATATTTGTTGATATTTATTTTCGACCGTTAGCTTATTCTTGAATATCCTTGGGTGACTTGATAAAGATCACCCGTTATTTTCTCAAAAACCCTACTTCACGAAAACTGTAAATTAAATTGATTAATAAGTTGTGCGAAAGAAAATATAGATCCAGTAGGTAAATTGAGTAACCACTTTAGAGATGCCCCTGATAATGTGGCGCCAAAGTGTAACATCCTAATCATTTTTCGATCTTCGACTATTAGTTGACCGTTAACTCCGTTAGTTGACCTGTTAGTTGACTCTTAACTCCGTTAGTGCTTTGACGACCCATTAGTTGATTTAGTTGAATTTATTATAAATTAGATGTTTTATAAACATTAATTGCCCAAAAAGTTGAAATAGTAAATCGTTGCTCATTTCGTGGTTGTAGGGTCATTTATTGATTTATTTCGATAAATCGATATATATATGCTACGTTGAAAGTTGCTAATTTATCGTTGACTGAAAATTGTGCTATAAAATGATTTATGTGCCTTATTTGTAGTAGAAAAAGGTCCTTATATGTTAGGTATATGATAACGGGTCATTTAGAGGTATAATGAAGTCATAAGTTGCTTTAGGGGTCAAATTTGCCAAGTGGTCAAACATAAAAACGGGTTTAGTTGGATAAGTATGAAATAGGGTCTGACTCCAGCTATTTAATGAGTCATTAGGCAGCCCTAATCACCCCATAAGCATACGTACGTTTTCTAAAATCCCCATAAGCATATTCCCACTTTTCTTTCAAGTTTTTCAAGATTTTTGGCTATCAATTCGTCCTTGATCTGTAGCATACAAAAGGTAGCAGGTTGATCCTTGTTCTATCTTGATTTCGGGTCTGTAGGATAGGTGGTTGTGTCTGTCCAATTGATCATGTATGCTAAAATTATTAAAGATTTGATTTTTATTAAGGATTTAACCTAATTTTGGATAGAAAACGGTTTGGGTCAATTATGGGAATCAATGTATGTTTTCTGCAGATTTTGATGTTAAAACAAATTGTTTTCATGTTGGAGTAAATCTGGAAAAATCAAAGGGGTTCGGGTTGGGACGATTCTGCATGATCATCGCTGCTGGCTTGCTGCTGGTCGCTGCTGGCTTGCTGCTGGTCGCTGCTGGCTTGCTGCTGGTCGCTGCTGTTGCTGCTGATCGCAGCCTGTTGCTGCTGATCGCAGCCTGTTGCTGCTGTCCGCAGGTTCGACCCAAATCGACCCTTTTGGTCGAGGGTTGGTCTGTACGGTTGTAATAGGTCAAATTGGACTGATGTAAGTTCAGGGAATAGCCCGACTCGATTACTAAAGTTGAAAGTTGTTTTGTTAATTATGTTTAAATGATATAGGTTGTTGAATTTTGTCGTTGTCGTTAGTTGCCGTTGTGATAATTTGCATGCGCGACCAGGTAAGATATATCATATTTGACACGCTGGGGTGCACAACGAAAATGGTGATTTCTTAAAAGTGGTTTAAAACCTTTCCTTCTCATACGCTAGTTTGGGTAATGGGACTTTTGGAGGGTTTTGCGAAATGGGTAGATTTGCATGGTTAGGCTGATTTATATTGTTGTTATTACGCTTGTACATGCTGAATTATAGTTGATATTAATGTTGTTTTTTGTTGTAAAGTTGTTTTCGTTGAAATGCTAAGCTGTTGAGTTGGTTTGGCTTTTACACTAGTTCACTAGACTTGTGTAGGTTGCCATGTTGACACTGTGCACGATTAGGGGCCCTAAACTTAAAGTTGAGATAAAAGTTGCTAAAGTTGATATCGTTGTTAAAACTCGAGTATAAATCTAAGTTGAAAGTGGTAAGCTTATCCCATACTGGAACCGCGTAGGAACCAGTGTGACTTAGTTGGTCAGCAGGAGTAGACTAGTTGTTTCCAATGGCACGACCTCGAAGTTTGAGATTAGCTGGGTGACTAGGTCCAGTCACTACAAGTTGCGTAACAGCTTTCTCCTGGATTTGGTTATGCCGATCCTTAACGACACTAATGGACCCCGAAAGGACTACCCATCTAGTCGGGTGCAAGGTCCCTAAAAGACCTAGAAGGCCGCCTTTGCACACATTTGTAGTTGTATTACATTGTGGTGACGCGAGTCATCCACCTATAGTTGTAATTAAAAATGACGTAACCTATTGTTGAATAAAGTTGTTAAAGTTGATTAAGTTGCTAAGTTGAATACGTGGACAAAAGTTGAATATTGTTGATTAAGTCGATAGGCACACGTAGGATTGTTAACCATTCTTATGTGTATTCGGTTGCTATATATTGTTGTTGATGTTACATGCCCGACTGCGTATGATTCTTTATTAAGTCGTTTTTAACTTGGTAATTATTTATATAAACCTGTGGTATATCTTACTCGGCTTTATAGCTGACACTTGTTCTTTTGTTGAAAATGTTGTGCCACCTCAGGTTGATGCTTAGTTGAGATGCAGATTAGAGTGAGGATGGGTAGAAGATACAGCTGAAGACTTTTACCTAGACTGCCTCATTTATTCAAACTCATTTATTATATTTCGTTGACTGTTATCGTTATTTGACGTTTATGGGTTTCATTTGATTATGGTTAGATCCGACGAGTAACACCGTCATTTAAGTTGAACATTTTTATTTTGGAAATGTAATAATTGATGGAAACTTCCGCAATACTCTGTGTTTTTAAGAAAAAATTTTGAAATCCATATTTTTATAAAGTTCGGTGTTACACAAAGCCTTTGCACAAGCATGCTTCCATTAAATCTGTTGGGATTGGAACTGTCTCCATCTTTTACAAGTATTGAGCCACATGTTCCTGAGGATCTGTCGTTCCAACATATGTTTTCATATGAGGTGCTGAAAACTTCTTTGGAATTTCCACATTGGCTATGGCGGGTGCAAATCTGGAAATTCTGTATGAAGATGGATCTGCTTCTGGGATTGGTTGACAAAATCCCGGAACTGTCGAAATTAGTTCCTTGATTTTCTGCAACTCTCTCGCCATGTATGCATTCGCCATATTATCCTGCATTTGGTTAACATTATTTTCATAATTAAAGGAGGGGGGAGTGAAACCTGGAACCCCAGAAGATGATGGCGGGGTTTGCTCGTTATTCTTTGAGTTATTTCCTGCATGAAATAAGGAACCAGATCCAGATTTCGGAGGAGTAGAGAACATGTGACCCATTGACTGAGTCTCCGAAACTCCTGTTCCTCCAAAATTAATACTCCTATTATTTAAAGGAGAGCTTTCTGGTCTGTCAGGATCTTGAATTCTGATCTCTTGAGTTCTGGGTTCTTGGCTCCTGCTTCCCGACATCTTCGACTCCAAGCTATTGAATCTAGATATGTTGTCTTTCTGTGCTTGCTTCATTTGTTCCTGAAGAACCCTAAACATAGAAAAAATATCTGTGTCAGCACTGGATTCATGATGTGTAGTTTTTACCTGTGAATCCAGAGATGGTTCTGGATATGGTCGTGGCGCTTGAGGCATCGGGCGATTTGGATCATATCCTAATGACATATCTTCAATAGCCTTTCCAGTATTTTTTATTATTATTATTTTTGGAGGCTTATTAATCAGATTCTTCAGAGTTACAGATCCAGAAGCAGCGGAGGAAGCATTTTGAGAAGTAGACATTTTTTGTAGATCGGTTTGAGAAAGTTTTTGAAACTGAATATTTAGAATCGTGATAAAATTGTAAAAACACCTTTTTGCCCCACGGTGGGCGCCAAATTGGATTTAAGATAATTTTATAACCGAAGATTTGTAAGTGAGGTTTGGTGTTTTAAGATCTTCAAATAAAAGAAAAGTTTTCTTAAAGATAACGATGTAAACTAAGAGTTTTGGCAAAAAAGAGTTTAATGAAATTCTTTGAGATAGAAATACGTTGAGAGAGTAAGAAAACTGTTGAAGATAAAGATAAAATGTTGAAATGCAGTGTTATGATCTTGAAGATAAATGTAAAATACGACGACACCAGAATTTTGTTGACGGGGAAAAACCCTTGATTCAATTAAGAAATCTTAGGTAAAAAACCCCGGGAGGATTCAATCCATTCTACCTATGTTCTTTTATATTATTTGTGGGTGATTACAATACAATGATTTTCAGAGTGATTTGATCGAGCTAATTAGTATAAAGAAAATAAGAATGCAGTGAATATGTGTGTGCAAGTACAAGTGAGTGAGCAGTTATCCTAATTTCGATCAATCACCTCATATTTATAATAGAAATCCCTAACTAATCTTCCGAAATATCTGGGATCTTCCGTGTTGCATTGTTCAACGTGCAAAGAATGAGCAAGTGAACGTTGAGTCTCTTTTGACACGTTTATTCTTCAATTCTGTTCCGATATCCAAGGGAGTCCGCGTTCCTTTTTCCTTAATAAGTTGAATATCTATCCTGAAGTTGTTGATATTATATTCTTGACCGTTAGAATATTCTCTAATATCCTGGATGACGATCCTAAGTTCAGGATCCTGCAAAATACAAAAAGCATTATCGTGTACAACAACGATATTCGTTAGTAATATCTTTAATCAGGATCATAGTAATAAAAATCTGACCCCAAACAATTGTCCCCAAAATTTATATTTAATCACATATGAGTGAAATATAAATTTTTTAGTTGTACCCGAGAAGCATCCAAACGAGTGTTATATATAGACTTTAATTGCGTATCCAGTAATTTAATGTACAAGTGGCGCGTTACAGCATGATCAGTCAGGAAATGATGAGTAAATTTAATTTACTCGGCTTGATGAGACGTTTAACCTATCCCTTTGTCTCCCAATCACTCCTTATCCTTTCGCCTATATAAACTCCTCAAATCCTCAACTACTTTACTAAAAATCTCCTTTTTTATCTAAAAGATCTTTTCTCCATATTTTCAAAAACACTTCTTTTCAAAAGGATGTCTTCATCTACAGGACCAGTTTGGAAAAATAAGGTAAAAATTATTATTTAGTTATTTTTATAAAAGTACACAGGTAAACGACGCACCGAATAACGGTCTCTTACCATCCGATGTCATTCATCAGAAACCTCTTACACGCCTGATGTCACGTATTGGGGACCAGAACCAGTCTCCCATATGACCCCCTATAAATACATGTCCTTGATCATAACTCAAGGGCATGACAAAAATTTGCACAAACACATACAGAAACACACTTGGTGGCGTGAAGCTAACTATTTACTTCATACCAATTGGGAATCGCCAACAAGTAAACTAATTCTCTAATCATCCCCTTTTACAAGATCTCCATACATTAATTCAAGGGTAAACATATCCTTGAACAAGTGGAGCCATCCGCACTCCAGACCTAAGATCTTGTAACAAAATGGCGGAGGCCGGCCCTCCTCCAGGTTTCGAGACAACCGCACCACAAAACGCAACCCCCCAAGCAAATAATCAAACCCAAGCAAATGACCAAACTGAAGCAATTGAAAATATGTTGCGGCAGCACTTGCGGCGGCTAAATATGGAAAGCGTCCGAACTCGCTTAAATTACGATGAGGATAGCGATAATATAGAAGAAATAGAAGCAGACACTCCCCCAGCTAGGGGCAACGGCAGGCGAGCCGGAGCCAGGGTGCATTTTGGCGAAGCCGTACCAGAAAATAACGTCGTGCCACCAAATGTGCAAAGACAAACGCCAAACCTGCCACCCCTAGCCGCAGAGTTTGTACAAGCTAATGGCCAAACATACAACCCAACGTATCATATTTCAACCACAACATAACCATCAATCATATAATCATTTCCAACAATCTTATGCTCGCCAGCCTAGCGGCAGCATGCCGCAGGGCAGCTACGGAATCCCAAATGAACAAGACATGATAGTACAGACAGAGCCCGGACCCTTCATACAGTGGATCGAAGATTACCCGTTGCCAGAAGGCGGGTTGCCAAAGGGAATGTCTATGTATGATGGAAAAGAAGATCCTGACAATCATCTGAAGCATTTTAATGGAATGATACGAATGCAGAAGTGGACAGTCCCTGTTGCATGTCACATGTTTGCCATGACCCTCAAGGATGCGGCAAGAGCATGGCTAGAAAGCCTACCAACAGGGAGTGTGGTAAATTTTGACGATCTAAAAACTAAGTTCCGGTCGTATTTTGGGCAGCAGCGGAAGTATAAGAAGATGCATTTAGAAGCCCATAATATCAAAAGAAGAGAGAACGAAAGCGTCAGGCAATTCATGACAAGATACACAGACGAAACAGCACTGATGAAGGGGCTAAACGAAAATCAGAAAATATCGGGTTTCGTACATGGGTTACGATTCCAACCCTTAATAGAATTTTTGTCCAGAGACTTGCCTGAAGAATATACGACTCTTATGGACAAGACTCACATATGGCTAGTGGGAAAGGAAACAGCCGGAGGCGTAGGAGGGCCAATATATGGTTCCGGCGGGAAAGACATTGATAGGGGGCGAAGAAATAGAAGCTTCCGCATGGAAAGGAATCGCTCCGCACCTTTCCAAAGAACACAGGGCTCTCCCTCAAACCATCATGGCACAATCCATCATACCTCGCGTCCGCCGCGAGATATTTTAGCCGCAGAAAAGGCTCCGGCGAAGAGTCCTGGAAAATACAAAGGGCCCGACATGGCCAAATTCTGTGATTATCATAACCGACCAGGACATGATACAAACGACTGCAAAGTGCTTAAGAGCAAGGTGGAAGAAGCAATGAGGTCCGGAAGGTACTCATCATTAATCAAAGGCATGAAAGAAACAAGTTCAAGGCATAATGCTGAACGACAGGTAGCAAGAGAAGCAGCGGAACCAAAAGTGGAGCCGTTGGAAGATCCAATCATGGCAATTAAAGCAGGTGAAACTAAGAAAGAAGTGTTTCCAAATGAGTCCTGGAAGAATGTAACAATAAGCTTCTCGCCAATCAAAGAAGAAGAAGCTTCCGACGACCCAATCTTAATCAGCGCAGTCATCGGAAACCATCCCGTCCGAAGAATTTACCTAGACACAGGCAGCGGTTGTGAGGTCATGTATGAACATTGTTTCCTAAGTTAAAAGCAACGTTAAGAAGGACAAGGAAAGATGTTACCAGTCCGTTGGTAGGCTTTTCCATGGAAAGATCTTGGTCGTTGGGAGAAATAACGTTATGGGTAAGAGTAGGGGAAATACCAAGAGTCCGGACGGAGCAGCTGACATTCATAATAATGAGGGCCGCATCCCCTTACAACGTGATTTTGGGAAGAACAACCATGCGCAAGTTTGGAATGGTACCATCCCCAAGACATGCAGCAGTTAAGTTCGCTACGCCTTGCGAAATCGGTTGTATTAAGGATGATCCAAGGCAGGAGAGTGTGTGTGCGCAAGTCAATATCCCAAAGGAAGAACAAGAGCCGGAGAAGAAAGCAGTCACCAAGCCGCTAACAGAAAAAACATTCATAAATGATGAATATCCAGAACAATACGTGTTGATAGGAAAACAACTGCCGGAGGAGTACAAAGAGAGGCTAAAAACACTCCTACGGATGAACAAAGATGTATTCGCCTGGACACCTGTGGACATGACAGGCGTCCCAGACAATTGAGGATCAACAATGAAATTCTTGACACACAACATCGTCTGAACACGCGACCTCATGCAGTCCCTGTAAAACAAAAAAGAAGAAGTTTGGCTCCGGATAGAAGTAAAGCAGCCAAAGAGCAAGTAGATGATCTAGTTAATGCCGGAATACTGCCGGAGGTGAAATATCAAAGTTGGATAGCAAACCCAGTGATGGTCAAGAAACACGATGGCGGTTGGAGAATGTGTGTAGATTTTACAGACATTAACAAGGCATGCCCGAAGGATTGCTATCCGCTTCCGGAAATTGATTGGAAAGTTGAGTCGTTGGTAGGCTTTCGCTTGAAATGTTTCCTAGATGCCTACAAGGGCTACCATCAAATACAAATGCATCCAGACGATGAAGATAAGATAGCCTTCTATACAGCAGAAGGGATCTTTTGCTACAAAAAGATGCCCTTTGATTTAAAGAATGCAGGAGCTACCTATCAGAGATTGGTAGATAAAGCCTTCGGAAATCAAATAGGCTGAAATTTGGAAGCCTACGTAGATGACATGGTAATCAAAAGCATGAAAGAAGAAGATATGTTGAAAGATATAGAAGAAACCTTCAAAACCCTGCGGCTCATTAACATGAAATTAAATCCCAAGAAATGCTCATTCGGGGTAAAAGAAGGCCAGTTTTTGGGTCATGTGGTGACTACGGAAGGTTTCGGGGCAGATCCGGAAAAGGTTAAAGATATCCAAAGAATGAAGCCTCCGCAGACGCTAAAAGATGTGCAAAGCCTTAATGGAAAGCTTGCGGCATTACATCACTTCCTGTCCAAATCTGCGGATAAATCGTTACCTTTCTTCAAAACCTTGAAAGGATGTCTAGAAAAACAGCACTTCAGGTGGACGGAGGAGGCACAGAAAGCCTTTGAGAAATTAAAAGAGTACTTATGCCAACTCCCAGCGGTCACGGAACCTAAGGCGGGGGAAACATTGCAAATGTATTTAGCAGCCTCTGAAGAAACGATAAGTGCTGTATTAGTAGCTAGCAGAAAAGAGGGCCAACAACCGATATATTATGTAAGCAGAGTTTTACAAGGTCCAGAAGTAAGGTATCCCGAAATTGAAAAGTTGGCATTAGCCCTCATTCATGCAGCCCGAAGGCTACGGCGATATTTCCAAGCACATCCAATAGAGGTGCTAACAGACAAGCCGATAAAGCAAGTTTTAACGAAGCCAGAAGTATCGGGAAGACTGGCGAAATGGGCGATTGAATTGGGGGAGCATGAGGTGGAATTCAAGCCAAGAAGTTCTGTAAAAGGCCAGATCCTCGCGGATTTCTTGGCCGAAACACCCCACAAAGAATGCAAGGGAAAACGTAAAACTCCACCGCAAGCTGCGGTGGAAGAAGCCGCAACTGAAAAGAAACACCCGGAAACATGGAAGTTATTTACCGATGGGGCCTCAAGTGCCGATGGCTCCGGAGCCGGTTTGATCCTAACAAACCCCGAAGGACAAGAATTCACATACGCTCTACGCTTCGAGTTCAAGGCTTCAAATAATGTAGCAGAATACGAAGCATTGTTGGCCGGTCTTAGAATCGCTAAAGAGATGAAAGTTAAACATCTCCATGCCTGTGTAGATTCCCAGATCGTAGCCTTCCAAGTTGACGGAACGTATGAGGCCAAGGATCCGGTTATGAAGAAATATCTGGCAAAAGCCCAACAGTTATCGCAATGCTTTGAAAGCTTCCGGATTCAGAACATAAGCCGGAACCGCAACAAAATTGCTGATGCACTAAGTAAGTTAGCCTCCACTTCATTCGCACATCTCACAAAAGAAGTCCTAGTAGAAACACTAGCAAAAAGTTCAATTGAAGAGGAGGTTACGGCCGCAGCCATTGAAGAAGAAGGGGTCACCTGGATGACCCCCATTGTAGAATATTTGACAAGTGGAATACTTCCGGAAGATAAAGATGAGGCTAGAAAGATAAGAGTCAAGGCACCGCAATACGTGCTGAGGGAAGAAGGCCTTTACCGAAAGTCGTACATGGGTCCATTGTTGAGATGTATCGGCCCCAGACAGGCTACGGAAGAATTTGAGAAATACACCATGGAGCCTGCGGCTTACACTCCGGAGCAAGGATGGTGGTAGCCAAGATAATCACAATGGGTTATTATTGGCCTTCCATGCACAGGGATACACTAAGAGAAATCCAAAATTGTGACTCATGTCAATTACATGCTGCGGCCCCAAAGGCACCCAAAAGTGAGCTTATCCCAGTAACATCAGCATGGCCTTTCTCAAAGTGGGGAATAGACATCGTGGGACCTTTCCCACCCGCTCCCGGAAAAGTTAAGTTCTTGGTGGTAGCAATCGATTATTTCACAAAGTGGGTAGAAGCAAAACCCCTAGCCACTATCTCAGGAAAGCACATAGAAAAGTTTGTATGAGAGCAAATTGTGACAAGGTTTGGAATCCCCAAAACAATAGTCAGTGATAACGGCAAACAGTTTTGCCAAGGAATTTTTCCAACTTTTTGCAGGAACCTAGAGATTCAACAATGTTTCACATCTGTAGCCCACCCACAAGCCAACAGCCAGGTGGAAGCAACCAACAAGCAAATCGTGCAAGGAATAAAAGCAAGGCTGGGAAGAAGCCAATGTGGCTGGTTAGATGAACTCCATCAGGTTTTATGGGCCAACAGAACTACACCCAAGACAAGCAACGGGGTCACACCCTTTAGCTTAGTTTATGGTTCTGAAGCCATGATCCCTCCGGAAGTCAGCGTACCAACGGCACGAAGGTACAACACGGAGGTAGAAAATGAAAGGCAACTTCGGGCAAACCTTGATTTGTTAGAAGAAAGAAGGGAGATAGCATCAATCAAAGAAGCAGCCTACAAGAAGATGATCAAGAAATACTATGATAGCAGAGTAAAAAAAGAAACCTTCCTCCCAGGAGATTATGTTTTCAGAAACAATGATGCCAGCAAGGCAGAAAAACAAGGAAAGTTGGGACCTCAATGGGAAGGGCCTTACACAGTAACGGAAGCCTGCGGCAACGGCTCCTATAAGCTGGCCACTTTGCAAGGGGACAATCTTCCAAGAACTTGGAATGGCTCCCAACTCAAAAGATGCTACATTTGATAGCTAGCAAAGCTATAACATTATTTATTTTTGTAAGGCATGAATGCCACTAACTAACTAGCAAGTAATACTTGAAACACATGTAACAAAAGCATGATTAATAAAAGCATCAAAGCCAGGCAAAGCTAATAACCATCAACTATGGTAAACTCGTAAAAAGGCTACGGCTGACATTCCTCACCGTAGGCAAGACGTGTAGGCTCGCAACCTTGCATCGCAGGATCCCAATAATCCTGCAAGATGCGTACAGGAATCAAACTTCCTAAGCATCCTACGGCAACGCTCAATAGAACGCTTCGGCTGACGAGCTTTGAGAAGCCGCAAGCCCAAGGAAACTCCTTGGCAATAGTTGGACTAAACTTATGTCAAAAATAACTAAGTCTAAACTACATTAGCAAGTAAATAATACGAATAAACAAGATAAGTAACGTCACAAATAGGCTATCAAACCCGCAACCCTTATAGCTGCTATAACACCTTTTACCCTACGGCAACGTAGCCATTGTAGCAAAATTCAAACCAAGTAGCAAGAAAACATTGTCATGGCCAACAGAGGCCTTACATACATAGCAACAAATAAAGTAAAATATTGTTTAAAGGTGGAAGCATAACAAGTCAAGCAACGGAGCTGGAAGGATTGCTGGTGGTCGCAGCTGCTTCGGGGCAAGGGTCCGGGTTGAGCTGAAGTAGATCAGAGGGCGAAAGATCCGCATTAGCCGCAAGCTTCGAAAGATATGACCATTGCTTGCTTTGAAATGCCTCACCCGCCTCTTTCAGCATGGAAAATGCCCGCGGATTGTAACCCAGAACCTTTGTAAAATCGACACCCAGATTCTTGCCTTTAAGCTTCTCCAATATTTTATGGGTGCCGTAGGCCACCGACAAGCCTTGAACCTTGCCCATTTCTCTATTATACTCAGGGGTATGATGGAATTTGTGGACAATCTGAGGAAGGGCTTCAACAATTTTCCTCTTTTCGTCCCGAGCTGCCGCAAGCTCTTGTTCCAAACGTTCCGCCTTCTCCGTTGCCTTCACCAATTCAACATCATACTTGGTCTGCAAGTCTGTTTTCTCCAACTCCAACTGCCGGAACCTATCCTGAAAAGCCCTCAACTCCTGCTCCATCATCTCTTTCTGCTGCTTCTCAATCAATGCCGCAGCCTCCAAATCTTGCATCTTGGCATTTACAACTTCGGGGTCGGACGCATTTTCCAAACGCATAACCTTGCACCGTAGCAAAGTGTTATGACGGTGGTATCGCCCCTTCTCCAAATCAAGAACCTCAATCCTCCTCTTAAAGTCATTCTACAAAAAAAGGGGGGGGGGGGAAGAAGTTAGCACAAAATTATGCACACAATGAATGAATATATAAACAGTAGTAATGCAACAACAAGGAAAGAATAATTAAACAAGTAACGGACCGCAAGGGAAAGAGAGTCGATGGCATGGCGAGCTAGGAAGTCATTAAAGCTTCGATGACTCATCAAAGCTGTAGCCCGGAGACGAGCAGGGATCATGACATTCTCAACATACTCCGCCCTCTCCTCCTCCAACTCCAAAGAGCTGTTAAAAGGAATGTTAGGAAAGGTAACGGAGAAGGGCTCATCACTATCCGGAACCATAGGGATACGTGGATCAGGAGGACCATCACTGCGAGAGGAAGTGGCATCATGAGAACCAGTTTTACTCTGCCCCTCAGAATCCGCATCCTCTTGTTCCCTGTCAGGAATACCCAGCTTCCGGCGAGCCATAAGACCCTTGCCAACACCATGAGCAGGTGGCGCAGCTTGAAAACCTTCTCCCTCCTCACGAAGCCTGTATGTCCCACCCGAAGGCTCCTGAATCTTAAGACCCCTAGGCTTCTTGGATTTCTTGGTTGGTTAAACATCGGATGCTTCGACGCTTGGTTTCTTCCTTTTCGGAGCCTTTTTCTTTTTAACAACTGACACTTCTTCAACATCTTCACTTTCCTCTTCATCACCTTTCTTCTTTTTCTTCCTTTTGAGACTCTCCTTGTGGGCGGCCAAAATCTCTTCTTTGCGAGCTGCGACACGAGGACTATCGGGTAGTACGGTTATTTCCGGATCAAGATCAACATGGGTGACTTCCGGAACCGTTTGCCCCTCTGCAACATCCGGCTGAATATCAAAAGACTTCTCCTCCATCTCATCCGCCTCCATATACTCAAAGAAGCTCATAACTAAAAGAAAACAACAAAAGAGATGGTTAGAAAAAGCATGCGGAAAGGTAGCGGCATATATATAAATAAAAAAAAAACAAACAAAAACAACAACTTAATTGAAGAAACAACATATAAGGCCAAGAGAGAAGGTCCGGAGAAGCCGTACCCCTCCCATCTCGACCAACGATCCTAGGCTGGGATGGATGAAAGGCCCACAAAGGACTCAGTCTAGCTAAATACAAGATAGCCTCCGGAAGGGTACGACATCGAGTGGGTGGGCTATACATCAAACGAACATGCTCCGGCTCGACACCCACTATCGCACTCGAGTCAGCCAAAGATCCGCGAGCCTCACCTTTCATGTGCAAAATAACCCGATAATCATTAGGGATAATACTGTCATCCATGTAAAAAAACCTAGACTTCCAACCCTTCACCGAATCCTTTACATCGTATAAGCATTCCGGAAGCTTTGACCCAGGACGCCTCTCAAATGTGTACCAGTCGCCTGCGGCACCCAATCTAAAGAACTTACGGAATAAGCCTACGGTGGGCTCTATGTTGCGGCTCGACAGCCAACTTCAAACATCGCCACACGAAGGGCTCCGAAAGGAGTGATTTGGGAAATATGACAACGGAAATGCTTTAACACTTCTAAAAAGAAAACTGTGAAGGGTAAACGAATATTTGCTAGTTCAAACATACCAAAGTATAACCCTATTTTACCCTTCGGAACCGCCCTAATAGTTTCAGAGGGAGAAGGAACAGTATACCCATAACCGGAAGGAAACCTATAATTAGAAAGCAGCGACGACAAACCCTCTCTACCTTCGGAACAAAAATGAATAGCTAAATCTCTCTTATTACCCATATCGAAAGATACAAAAGATGAACACGAAACTAACCTGCGGAGTTAAGAAGAATGCTACGGAGGAGGAGGAGAAGGCTGCGAAACAGTAAATTAGGCTGCGGACTTCTAAGTTTGAGAGAAAAAGGAGGATTTGGAAAGTTGAGAATGAAAAATGAAGTGAAAAACCTCCCCCTATTTATAGGGGTAAGAAAACGACAAAAGAACGTGTGATTAAGCCACGTGGCAAGGAAGGTGATCTACGGACACAACCAACAACGAAAAGTCCAAGGCGACCGTTCCCTTTCCTCTAACCCATAATTATATTTTCAAGTTTCAAAAAAAAAAAAGGGGGGGGGGGGGGGGGGAGAAGAAGGGATATAAGTAGCAAAAACGCAGGAAAAGCCTACGGAAAAATCAAAAGCCTCCGGATAATCATAAAACACTCACTGCATCACCATGACTGAAGTACCAAAGCCTAGCATTTTTAGTAAACAACAACACTAGGCTGGGGGGCTTGATGACGTATCATATCCGTAGCCTACTTAATCACCAAGGCCGCAGCCTAACAAACATTAACCCTGCGCAGAAGCCGCAGGGTAATATAATTAGGTTGCGGTACTACTTAGCAAACTAGGATAGTACATAAGTGACGATAGCCTGAACATTGTATCAGAGGCGTTGTCCGTTTCTACAAAGTCAACTTTCGTACACAGGTAAACGACGCACCGAATAACGGTCTCTTACCATCCGATGTCATTCATCAGAAACCTCTTACACGCCTGATGTCACGTATTGGGGACCAGAACCAGTCTCCCATATGACCCCCTATAAATACATGTCCTTGATCATAACTCAAGGGCATGACAAAAATTGGTGGCGTGAAGCTAACTATTTACTTCATACCAATTGGGAATCGCCAACAAGTAAACTAATTCTCTAATCATCCCCTTTTACAAGATCTCCATACATTAATTCAAGGGTAAACATATCCTTGAACAGAGACAAATTTACTTATACTATAAAAAAGAAGTGCCTTTTTCTTTCTCCACCGTCATAGATTTTGGTAATTGGTAATTTTTTTTACTCTATATATTCCTTTTCGTTTTTTCTCTATCTTTCCAAACGAGATTTTTTTAACTCAATGCAACTAGTTACCCTACATCAATAAAAGGACACCTTTCAACCTATGTAAGTTTTTATATCTTCCTTTGATGTCTGATGGGTGTTTTTCATTGTATTTAAAATTTATAAAAGTTGTACAAGTAATTATCTCAAATTAAACATACACTAACAGGCAGAGAACCCGGTCAAGTGTAGTATAGTAAGTGATAAGTACATGATCGTTCGTAGGGACGCGTTGCTTTACCTAATCTAGTAATATGTGTAATTCTAGCGGTTGGGGGTTGTCACGATTTCCTATTAAACTAATTAAAAACTGAAAAGTAAATAGAAGCCGCAACCGCTTATTCAGCGAGAGGCTTAGTCTGAAAATAGTTTGAAAAAGCAAATAACATTAATTAAATTAAAATACTTGTTTGGCATCTCAGATCTCATGGTACGACCAGATATTACTCTACCTACTTGCTAGACTGTTGGAAACTTAATCACGGCTCAGATTCTCGTTAGATTCATTTTGCCTAAGTAACTAGTGTTGTCCCTGGACTCACACTACTCTTTAAACAAATTCTCGTTAGATTCATTGTTTAAGCATTAATGACCTAAAGTTTGTGTTACTAATTCTCTTTAAGTTACCCGGCTCTTAAGCCATGACCAGATAATAATTCCCTCCGGTGACCACAAAGCACGTTTCCATGTCACTGGATCGCGTCTGACATTGTTAAGCATCATGTTCTATTCGTCCTAATTATTATGGTTCTGGATCCCTCAGTTATAAGTGAATCACCTTTTACATCTAGTTAAAGACCGACTAGTGTTTTCCATCCTTATGTATTAATCCTAGTGTATGATTATAGACCGATCATCAGAATTAAACTAATACACTCAGATATAGAACCGATATTAATATGAAGAGCTAGTAAAACATGGATCTACAATAAACAGTAAAACACACTCCAACAGATCTAACAAATAAAGTAAAATAGATAAACATCTACATGATCACATCTATCCAAACAAGTATTCAGCCTACTAGCCTACCATTATTAAAGGAATAACAAAGTCTGAAAAGATGAAAGACATTGTTTACCAACTGAAAGTAAAATAAAAGAGTAGATCTAAGTTGAGGATGAAGATCGGAAGGTGTTAGAAGCTCCAAAACCTCCTTGGAATCTGCAAAGTCGACCTAGGGTTGAATGTGGGCGGCTAGGTGATGTGCAAAATCTAGTCTTAAATTTATAAACAAGAAAATACTGATAATTAGACTTCTACACACAGGCAGTGTACCTTATCGTGAATAGTATAGCTATCAGTAAGTCCATGATCGAACACAGGGACTGTTGTCTAGGAACTAAGCGAGTTTAATGTAGTTCTAAAAGGTTTTAGGTTTAAGGACCCTCGTCACTTTCTTTTGAGATAAACTAACAACTAAATCGACAATAAAAATAATCCGGTATTACCGGTGCAAAGATCGTCCTAAAACGATAGTGAAAAGAGTTTTGTAAACAAGAATATCAAAAAGTACACCCACTTGGAATAGCTTACATGTCAAATTATCACATTGTCACTTTTTTATGTTGAACTACTTAATATGTAATTAAGATGAACTCTCGTTATACTCAAATCTTTAATTGTCAAAAGTATAGTTATCGCTTTCGCGAATAATTCTACCTTAACAATCAAGCATTAAGTCCTAAGTTGGTTTTACGATTTAACCTAATAAAGCTTTCTCTCGAACTGCTTCTTAATCGTCTAATTAGATCTCTCTATCATAAACGACTAACACATTCATCCAAATTCGATTGTTTTAATCTCTATCACTAGTTTCTCTCGAACTCTAATGACTTTGAATTAATTATAGACCGATTAATTCTTTCATAAACCAATTAGCAATCCTATAGATTTCTCTCGAACTTCTATAATTAATTACTAACTAATCTATATAAGAAATCAAAACAATATATAAACTTAGACAAACATGGATCTTCGACTAAACGTAAAAACCGTGTTCAACAATCATTAATTAATAAAGTAACAACTTTATGACATGCTCACATATCCAAGTAGGCAAGTAGGTGTCAAAAAAATTAGTTACTCATGATCTCTAAAAACATACAAACCATTGTTCAAAGAAAATAGATTGTACCGTAAATACAAATGAATGCAAGAAGCAAGAATTAATCTCACCAAATATTATAATCTTTTGAACAATTAATGGCTGCTAAATTAAAACTTCCAAGGGAAGTCGGCTAATTTACGAAATCAAAAGACGAAGGCTTTGTCTCTTCTGTCTTTTTCCCTCACGAGCACCTCACAAAAGTGAGGTCCCTTTGCGGCTGCCACCTCTCGAAAAACCAATCCCCTTCTCGATAAAAAGAAGTCTCTACGAATATTAATTGATGTAGTATATATAATTGTGATGTCGGTTTCTTTTCTTGATTGCCACGTTTATATTTAGGCATTTAGCCGACCCATAACAACAAACAATTAAGCTGCTTTCTTTCTTTGTACTCCTCGGCCCAAACAAAAAATAGATAACGAGAGATTGGGCTTCCACCTCGGCCCAATTAAAAAATAAAGAAAAGTGAAGTGCATAGTATCTTCAGGAGTTATTCGGTCAAAAGTCAAAACATCTTCAAAAGTCTTCAAATTAATGACATGATAATTTATTTCTTTTATGCTCATTTTTCTCCATGTTTTATCAAATGGACCTACAATTAAATAATTCATCTATTAAGCATCTAAATTCATCAAAATAATCATAAAACAAAACATAAAATAAATAATATCGCATAAAATAAATATGTATAAAATAGGCGATATCAAATTCCCCCACACTTGAGCTTTGCTTGTCCTCAAGCAAATCTAAATTTCAAAACAAACATAATCCTTCGGTAACTAATCTCCATAAAGATGACAATTATCAAAAAGAAACTAAACCATTAAAGTTAGAAAACAAGTAAGAATGGTTAAGCAGTTTTAATCTTAAATGAAAATCAGAAATGTTTGACAATACTTGAATGATCTACAAGCCTCGAAAACACGACTAAGCGCTTGAATCAAATGAAAGAATGATATCTCAACTATCCTACTCCAACTAACAAACTATCGGGGTTGAATATTGAATCAATCACTCAAAGCCTAGTCGTGATGCATACTATTTTACCATAGGCTTGTTCTAGAATCAAATCTGCACCGTCATGGCGTAAGCACCAAGCATAACTATCAAAAGAGGTCTTTTATTCGGCTGTAATGTACAATTCTGAAGGCTTACAAGGGTCATTAACATTGTGTATGGAAATTTGGGATATAATGGTGTTAAAAGGAAACAACACAACAATTAACAAAGTTTTACAATATAGTCTAGTCCAACACAACCCATGTCATTAGTTGCCATCTATCCAAAGCCCAAAAACGTTATCCCGACACTACTCCCCCAATAGACCGATACAAACCGACACCATTGTGGTGTATGACATTCAAAACGACTTCTAACCACCATATCTTACCAATATTGGCTTTAACGAACATTGCCAAATTAAAATGAAAATTATAAACAATTAAAGAACCTTTTAGTTGGTCTTAAATAGATGTACCAACTTAATTATCAAAAGATTTAAGCAAATGTTGGTTTACGATCATACCAACTTAAAATTAACGAGAAATATTTAACAATTAAGCTTTTGTTGGTTTAAACTAACTTACCAACTTACATTGATTTGACGAAAATGTGGGAAATACCAATTGACAATCCAAGCTTGTTTTTTCATTTTTTACTTTTTTTGTATTTTTCTGTTTTTCATTTATTTTTATTTTTTAATAAGCTATTTTTACCCTGCCTAATTGGTACCCCCTTTTTGAACTTTAAAGCATATTGACAAATCATAAAATAACAAGCTAATCCGAATAATCTAGACTTGATCAAAAATTATGACGAACTCAATCTACCCCCAATAATAGAGAATATACCAACCCGACATAAATAAGACAAACCCAAACCATCCAACTAGCATAGGCAACTAATGACCAACCATGGATTTCGACTATCGGTATGGCGAGGATAGGTTACATATTTGGGGTGGATTTTACACAAACGAAAAGGCGAGGCGCAACAAGTTGTCTAAAAGTTTCTTGCACTAAAAATGAGTGCAACAAGGGTTAAACAAAGGAAATTCACTAACCAATGTAGTTACCTACTAAAACACATGTACAAAAACATGGTTAACAATAATAAACATAACAAAGGGTGAAATAACAAAGAAAACACGGTTAATTCCTAAGTTTGCCTCTTTATCATCTAGTTACACCTATATCACCGAAGTGATCTCACTGGGATCTTGAAATGATCAACTAGGACAAGTTCTAGAATCAATGCAATCACCGGCACACTCATATCAAAGAAAGTAACCCGGAAATGGAAAATAACCTCAAACTTGCACATCATAGTTCAAAGTTCTAAGTCGAACCCTTACTCTTGAATAAATTCAAAAGCCTATGAGAGGGAAAATTTACAAGGCCAATCAATCCAAATCCGTAAACACCTAGCATATCTATAAATGATCAAGAATCTCACACATTTGGTGTTTTAGGATATAAGTGTGCTAGTCATGTTATCAATCCAGAAGGGATTGCCTAATCAACCATTCAAGACACATTTCACCAATTAAAAATTTTACCAAAGGAATTATAGTTCAATTACTCACTAAATATGATTAAATCTAGATGACAAAGCAATTAAACTAGGGTTTAGTGCGCCGAAATGTAATAAACTATGCCCAAAAAGTTATAGTGTGCACGAACTAAGCCCGACCTTTATTTTATGCACGAACTTGTAAAAAT